>CM077819.1:91079335-91679335 GCA_039764185.1 Tamarix austromongolica | reverse complement strand
CTTAAGTGTGTATATCCCTTACTAAGATTGCAACCTTAGATGGAGTAGATTTGAAACAAACCAAAGAAAAATAAATGCAACTGTGGATAACCCATTATAGATAGCCAATATAACCAAACTTCAGAAGGCCACCCTGAAGGACTTTAAACCCAACTCAAGTCTTTCACTTTAAGTTTTAGTGTATTCAAGGTGATCATATGACATAATTGAAGTACACAAGCATTGTACCTTCCATATTTGGCACCTTTAAAATATAATAAGCCACCATAATAGCTCTTATATAACTAACACTTTAAAAACAACATATCCTTCCATATATAGAATTTTTCAAAAATATAATTCTCTATAATACAAAATTTTGGAGAAAAATGATAGGTCACTCGAGTCACCCTTGAACCAACATCACAGATCAAAACCATATAAGCCAACAAAGCTCATTAATATGTAATAAAATTGTAAAATAGCATAAACCACAATTCTATATGATACCACTAGCACATAAAATCCAATAAAACCACATATTTCATATAATTGCTAAATAACACACACAAAACACATAATCACCATATGCTTCAAATAAGTTTATCAAATTTTTTTACTAAACTCCTATATAAATTATTATATTCATAAAAATCATAATTTCAAATATATAAAAACAAGTATATAATTATTTATATATATAGACAAAGTTTGAAATAAATGTTACTAGGAAAATAATTTGATCTAGAATTACTTACTAGACTATATAAGGTCCTCTTCCGTGGTCGGCATAAGTACAGCGAATGATGTGAGATTACTTTTGGAGAAGACGATCAAAGTTTGCCACAAGGATTTGAGTTTCCAGTATTTTCAATTGAGTAGCTACTAATAATATAGTAAGAAACCCTTAGGGTTAGGGAAATACTTATTCTTTTACTAGCCTATTAAATTATTATCAGAAATGAAATAAAGTAATTATTGTATTCAACAAATGGTTAGTAACTAAAAGTTACTAGAGATAAACTATTAGCAAAAAAATAATAATAATTATGAGAATTAATAAAAATAAGTTTTAAGTTGTACAATTAAACCGGACTATTCAATAGCTATTACTATTTATTATAACTTTATAACTATGACATTATTGCAGTAATAACTACAGCATAAACCATTATTAATTAATTAATTAATTAAGTACTAAAATTATGGAATATTAATTTTATAAAACTAATATAAGAATAATAGTTATCAAAATAATAAATATGGATATAATATTATGGAGTATTACAATTTATAAAGCAATAATAACTTACAAATAAGTTGTTAATAATAAAATTATAATTATTTATAAATAATTAGATAAAACAAATGATCGAAAATATCAATTATTAATTACTTAATAAAAAATGATAAATTTAGAGAATGGTGCCCTATCTTATTTCTAATATTATCCTGCAATGCCTTTTTGAAGGGGAATTCTGAATTGGTTTACCACCGCATGATATCCCCTCATTTGAAGCATCAAATCCAAATCGATCTTACTTACCTCATTGACACCAATCTTGACTTGATATGGAGACCACACTCTAATGACTCATTGTGTGCCATACTGCTATATATATATATATATATATATATATATATCTATAGAGAGAGAGAGAGAGAGAGAGAGAATTCTCAAGCTGCAGCATGCTCTCCTCAAACCATCTACTTCTCATATAGTTGAAGGTATTAAAGTGGGAAAAAAACTATAGAATGATAACACTTCTTTCCTTCGGAGGGTTCTCCATCATTCGATTCTTTATGGAATCTAAGTTTGCGGCAAAGTGAATTGCATCGGCACCTCTTCCCACTTTGCTCAAGTCACGAAGAAAATATCGACTCATCAATCCTTACTTGCGGTAATATCCATTTGCAAGACTGATTTGATTTCTCTCGCCTGCCTCTATCAGACCAGACCTGGTATTTGGCAATGAGATATTTTAATAAACTAATTAGTGTTTTTAAACGTGGCTCCGTGGCCCCCAACACAAGATAAGATAAGAAAACAAAATAAAATAAAGAAAATGGGGCCCGGGTTTTGCATTTTATAGAAGATTGGGCAAACAAAGGAACATCGCCGTTTTCCATGACCGTGGTATTAATTAATAATGTTTAATAGAGTTTTGTAAAAAAAAAAATTGATACCTAAAAACTTAATTCGGCATGAGAAAATTTTAATCTTATGTAGAATATTCGAATTAATTTTAGTTAAAAGAATATCTAATATTAATGATATTATATTTTATGGAAGATTGGTAAAACAAGGAAGTTTTCTATGACTGTGGTATTAATTAATAATGTTCAATAGGATTTTGTAAAAAAAAATTTGATACATAAAATTTTAATTTGGTATAAGAAAAATTCAATATTATATGTATAATATTAGAATTGATTTTAGTTAAAAGAATATCTAATATTAATGATATTGTATTTTTTATTGAGTTATTCAATCCAAAAAAAAATATGATATTTTATTAACTATTTTAACAATACATTATCGTATTGTACTTTTTTGTAATTTTAAAATTTATTTATTTTTTTATATTTTAAACTTTTATAATAATATTTTATTTTTTTTGATAAAATAAAATAATTATATGAATATAAATATAAATATAAATAATAAATTACATACTGCCTTTAATTTTAAATATTATTTTCCAACTGATTATTCCTACCACCTTGATCCTAGTAGATCAAATCTTAGTGACGGTAATTTTAATATTGTCATTATTTCTTCGAAAAAGTCATTCGGTTTAGCTAAATGGTAATTAGGATGCCACTATTCATAACTAAGTGACTCTTTTCTTTTTTGCACATATTCATCATAATTATTATATGCACTCAATAAATTAAATCTTGTTTGGTTTTCATTAAGAAAATTATTTTTTCACATAACTAATTATTATACATAATTTTGATTGATTGATGATCTTTGGTTTTACTTGTAAAAAGTTATTCTAAAAAATTAATTATTAAAAATACTTTTTATAAGCTAAAAATCAAAAGTAGATCTGAGATACTTTTTTCCTATTCAAAATTACTTTTGAAAGAGACGTGGTAAGGTATTTTTTTTAATGAAAAAAGTCGGTTAAGACACCTTTAGCCAAAAAAGAGAAAGAGAGAAGCAAAAGTAGTGATAATATTTGCTAGTGAAGCTCTTAGTTTTCGTCACTTCTCCTCTGTAATCTCTCTCAAGTTTGGCCACCAATCTCATCAAGATTCTTCATCTGCTATATTTCTATTGTTTTTAATTGATTTCTGCGAGCATCTGTTTCATTATTCACATCTAGTTTCTGTGGTGTTTGATCGATGTACATTAGTTTTTGGGTGATTTGAAATTTCAATGGATTTACTTTTGTTTTTTCTAATGGGGCTTTCATGAAGGAGTTATATTCACCGTCTCACATAGCTTTGAGTGGGTTCTTATTGTTCTAATGGATACGGGAAGTTGTCGTGAAAGGTTAAAAGATACAACAAGTTGTAAGTTAGAGTAGTGGTAGTCGCACTTCACATCAGCGCGTTTTATGAGCTTTTTTGTGTCATTTAATTCAGGTATGCGATAATTGATATCTCTTTTATTCTCTAATGTTCTTTTGGAATTTACCTTGGTTTTTCTAGATTGGGGAAGGGGTTTGTTCGATTGTTACTTTGATTTCATAGGATTTTTGGTTTTCTGCTACTTTGATTTTTGGTTTGTCATGTTCATTTTAGGGTTTTCTTGGTTTGGTTGAATTTAGCGAGTTGTTAGTCATGTTTTGTTTTGGTCTTTTGGTTTACTTGTTGCTCAACAACCATTATTTTCCCAAATTCTTTATTGTTTTTGGTAATCAACCAAGTTTACGAGCTTCTCTTTTCCACTTCTCACCTTTTTCCCCCTTCCCCTTTTCATTTTTTTAGAGGATCGCGTTGTGAAGGTCAAGGGTTGTAGAGTTTGTTTTCCATTCGTGGTTCCCTTGATTGCTTTTTTTATCAACCTTCAACACTGTCTCTATTGTTTTATTTTGTATCTCTTCATTTTTCCTAAGCTTTGTAGGTTCCCTATTTATAGGATTAGATTTTTTTTGGTCTTGAGTGCATGCATGGAAATATTGAGGAATTACCCTCTTTGACTTCACTTCTATATTTACATTGTTGTGCTAGCTTGATGAAACCTTCTCGTCAAATCTAATCTATTTTTTGATATCTATTCCTGACACCTTTGATTTTGCAACGCTATAATGGTATTACATTGTATTATTACCCATCCATGTAGTCCTAGTTCTTTAGGCATAGCTCATATTCAACGTAACATTTCTTTCCATTTTTTAGGGTAGAGAAGTCAAGTGGCATAAGAAAGAGAGATAAATTTTGGTTCTTTTATACTCCAAACCCTATAGGAAATAGAGCAAATGCCCTATATAAATAATTCAGCCCATGAAAATGAATTAATGGCAAATTTTAATTAGTAAAATTGATATAATTAAGAAAACCATATACTACTAATATTATAAGTCTCATATTTCATTTGAATCCTCACCGACCCAGTGTTGCCAAATTTAATGTTAAGTTTGGGTATAAGTGATCTATCAACTCTTATTTGAACTCTAACTCGGAAGAGTTATTACTTCATCAGTTTTCAATATGGTATTATTATTATTTTTCTTTATCATTAACATGATAATCTGATATTTGGCTAGGTCTTGGTTCTCTATCTCTAAGCATGTGTAGGTTGTTCCTCAACCTTTCTAAGTAGATAGATTTAAATCTAATATATTATTGTATGTACACCATATGTTTGTGTGTGTGTGTGTGTGTGTGTGTGTGTGTGCTTGTCACTTTTATTCTATATTGCTAGTTACCTATCACATTGCACTAAAAGTAGAGTAAAAATCTGTACCATAATTAATTAATATGGATAGAACTTGCTTTAAATTGAAAGAGGTATACAAAGATAGATGAATAGGTGTTGACTAGTAAAGAGATTGGTGTAAGGAAGGAAAGCATCTGTGTGCACTACATGTTGTTGAATAAACATTACATGTATATTCTCATCTTTCATTTTTTTATGGTATTGGATGATGATGGGATCATGTTACTTGTGGTCCAAAAAATTAAAATTAAGATGCATATATATATATATATATATATATATAGTAATAAAGAGAGAAATATTGGGATATTACTACTATACTAGTAGCCGTTGATGTACATAACCAAAATAAGAACACTCTACTGATAAAAAAAAATATGACTTTAAAAAATGTAGTTGTTGATGTCAATAACCAGTGTGTGTATGTGTAGGATCTATGACATCGTCATCAGATACTTTACAATGGGAAAAATCAAGGCATCAAACCTCTGTTCAATTATGTGTTAAGAAGGTTAAGAAAGGTAATATGCGTAGTTCAATTTTCAACAAGATTGGATGGTCCAATATTGTTGATGTTCTGAATAGGCTTGAGAATATACGATATCAAAAGTTTAAGTGAAAAATTATTTTACTGCAACAAAAAGAGATTACTTAGCTGGTGAAACTTTAAAGTGAAACAAGACTCGGGAGGGACCCAATAATAGGTGTAATCACTTGTGGGGAGGATAAATGGAAAGCATATATTGAGGTAAATTGTATGTGTTATTTTTGTTACTTAATTTTTTATTATGATATATAGTGTGTAATAATTTAATTTTTTTTATTCTAGCAAAAGGCAAGTTATAAATACTTTCGCAACAAGCAAATTGTCCATTTAGATGAGCTTCAATTAATATTTGGTGGTACTGATGCAACCGGAGAACATTTATGGGCTCCATCTCAAGGGGCTTACCTAAGTTTTGATAAAGATGACAAAGAACTCAAAACAAGTAGTGTGGATCTTTCTAAATCCCAAAGAGTGATGTAGCTTGAGGGTGGTGATTCTTGTGATTTATATGGCACACCAGACAAAAAAAAGTCAAGTAAGAAGTGTTCCAAGAGCCAACAATCTAGTTCTCATAAGAGAAAGGAGTCATCTAGTGAAAATTTTGATAATAAGTTGCTACAATTGTGTGAATTAGTATTTAAGAGTAACGATGACCCTCCTTTTCCAAAACCTCAATCCCCAACTACCCCCACCATTAGATAATTCTTAGCCATTCTAAATGCCATGGTTGATGAAATTTTTGATGAGTTATTTATCCTCGCTACCTAAGGATCCTGATAATAGAGGCATATTGATGTATATAGCTCCCCAAAAACATAATGTATGATTTAAATCATTAAGAGATCCATCTAAGAGTTGATAAGGGACATTAGGTTATTATGGTATTTTGTAAAAGGCTTTGGTTGTTTGAGGCTTTTTTTTATTATGTCTTTATAAAACCATGAAGTATAAATTCTCTTGTTTATGTTGAACTTATGTAATTTTCTTGAGTTGTGACTCTTAGCATTTTAAAATGGGTAATATTGTATGCCAAATTACTAATTTTAGTTGCTCATTCTTAAAAGAAAATACTTATATTGCTATCTTCTTTAGCTATACCATCTATTTCTTAAAGGGCTACCTTTGATAGACTTTTGCCAAACAACCACTTATAGATCATATATATAAGTTGTTATTAATTCCATATATATATTGAGTGTATGTATAATAAAAGTGATGCGTTGATTTTATATAGATGGATGATTGAAAAAAAAAGACTACTACTATTTTTACTTATACTATGATGTCCACAAAAGAGAAGAAACATATATATCGAAAAGCAAGTATATTTGGATTCTTTTGAAATAGGCCATCAGTTTGTCCAACCTATATTAAATGGTTATGATAGCCTATGTCTCGATTTATTTAGAATGAACCATGATGCTTTTCATAGGTTATCAAGTTTTTTGAGATCAAGAATTTTGTTAAGTGATACTTATAATGTGACTTTTGAAGAACAGTGACCATTTTTTATATATATATAATTGGTCACTATGAAAGGACTAGATTTATGCAATATTAATTTCAATACTCTAGAGAGATCATTAGTATATATTTTAACAAGGTTTTTCTTGCTATATAGAAGATTTTTGGTGAGATTATAAGGCCTCATCGAAGCCTTGACGATGTCTCTTCTAAGATAAAAAAGTGTTTTGAGACTTAGGCCTTATTTTAAAGATTGTGTAAAAGCGATAGATGTGACACATATCTATGTTTGTATTCCAAAGAATAAACAAACACTCTATCGTAATTGCAAAGGACTGTGTTTCCAAAATTTGATGGTAGTTTGTTCTTTTTGATATGTTGTTCACATTTGTGGAAGATAGGTGGAACGGGTCAACTCATGATTCTTGGATATTCTAATACTGTATTCGAGATCCCAACAAAAACTTTCCTCATCCTCTTCAATGTAAATATAACATTAACTCATATATTATGCATAAAATATTATAGTTGAATAATATGAATCTACATTTTGCGTAGGTAAATATGATGTGGTTGATTCAGGTTATCCTAATACATGAGACTATCTTTCTTTATTCAAGAATACAAGATATCATCTATCCAATTTTGGAAGAGTTGGCAGTCCACAAGGAAAAAAAGAGTTATTTAATCATTTACAATCTTCGGTGCGAAATGTGATAGAGTGTTGCTTTAGTGTTTTGAAGGCTCGTTTCCCTATCTTAAAGTAAATGCCGAATTATAGTTTAGAACAACAGATGTTCATTGTCGTTACAATAATGACAATCGAAAATTTTATTAGGTTGAATGAAATGAGTGATATATTATTTGATGATTTTTATAGTAGAGAAAATATGAAGAAAATACTAAAAATAGGGATGTTGGACAACATGTAGAGGGTAGAGCTACTAGGAAAATAGAAACGATATGGTATAAGGTTGCAGATAGTATTTACCATGTATGTCACTGAGTTATTTGTTTTTATGATATTTATTATGAATTTAAGAATGTTCATTGTATAATATAAAATTTGATCATATCACTATATAAATTTTAGATGTTAGTAAATTTTATAAAATTTGTATAGTGATTGTTTAGAATTTTTTTAGTGCTTTATAATATTTTTATACTTTTTAATTTTTTTATAAACTTTCACATTTCATATAATTTTTAATGTCTAGTATTAAATAATTTATATAATAATTATTACTAAAAAAATATAGATATAAGAAGATAAATATAGATGAAATATATATATAAACCAAATACTAATAAGAAATAATAAATAATTTTTTAATATTAATCACTTATACAATAAAAAAATATTTTATTAAATAAATTACTTCTTAAATTTTTTTTTAAAATAACTTTTATCAAAAACTAATTATTAAAAATGAGTAATGTGGGGGTTGAGAAGTAGTATATGCTCATGGTGTTAGCTTAGCCTTGCGGTTGGCAGCAAAGAAAGGGTTAGGTCACATCACTGTTGAAAGTGACTGTTCCTTGGATCACGTCATTGCGAAGACGTTCCTCCAATCATAGTATAGCAACTGAAAAACAATCAGTTTTTAATTTAATTTAATTTTTATATGCAGATCGATCAATGTTGTGGCTGGTAGTTTTTCTAGATATGATGTAGCTACATCCTTATCAAAAATGTTTGTTCCTTGCATTGGTATATTGATTTCATCCCATGAACCACCTCCGTCCCAAACGACGTTCTTAACAATTAGCGGCCTCATACATTAAAATAACATAAAATTTAAGAAGTTTTAATTCTCAGAGTTTTTCAATATACAACATTGAAATCAAACCTGTCGTATATAAGTTTTAGAGATATGTTTAGTAAAAAAAAAAAAAATTGAATTCGAACCTACCGAAACCATAATCTGACCACGCAAACTACTCTCTCTCTCTCTCGCCATCACCACTATAAACTAATTTACATATTTAAATACTAAGGTGAGGAAGATGTTTTTTTTTTTCTTTTTCTACTAATATGGAATAAGAAGAAACTTCCAACCACAGCAAAGACCACAAACTTTTTTTTTGTGCCATTGTCCAATAAGGCATTAGGCACTAAGTTGAGGAATGAGAATTCTTTAAGAAGTATTTTGAATAATTAGATATGAACATAGTTATTAATTAATTATCTTTAATTTATTTATAATTATTAAGTAAATATAATTTGTTTTTGTGATGTTACTCTATTTAATAAATATTTATTATTACCTTTATTTTTTTCCATTATCTATACCTTAAATGATTTGTTTATTTATAAAGGGTGTAAGTGCAACAATAATAATACATTTATTAATTCATTAAAAAGTAAGTAGATTGATAAAATGATTTTTTTTTATATGGATGGAGTACATATTTTTAGGAAATAATTACCTACAACATCTTGATTTAAATGTAGAATATTATATAGATTATACATTCAATAATAATACTATTGTATAAATAAAGTTCTTAAATTATCCTTAGCATTATTTTTATCATCATCATTATCTATTATATGAAACTTTGTAGTTAATTTAATTTATAAAATTTATAAAATGTAAAATAGTCACAAAAGACTCCCCACTCTATTTCCTCTTCCCTTCCTCTCACTTTATCTATTCCCCTTCCTTATTTTCTCCCCCTTTAGTTTCCTCCTCCTTTACGAAGCCTTATCCTTCTTCCTTCATCCTCATCTTTAGCCAACCCCTACTGCCTCCTTTTCTCAATGTTGCCTTACCTTTATCACCACTCATCCCAATAAGCTTGATGCCTCGGTGATAACAAGAAGCCACTGGCAGATGACTCCTAGCTAGTAGATGAAGCTCTAACTAACAAACACTGATGAAGAAAAATCAACATTGTGATGAGTTTCGAATTACATTCAAAATTAAATTAAATTTATTTTCTTATATAATTTCAAATTCTAACCAAAAGCAATAGTTCACTTTCATATAATTTATAATTTGATTTCAACTCTGTTCTTCTTCAAATGAATGCATATAGTGGTGTTTCTCTTAGGTAATCGAATGGTGATGCTTTGTTTTGGTTGTGTTTCATTTGTGATGGGCTAGCTCATAAGATGGTGTCAACTACATTTGTATGCTGGCGAATGATGGTCGATGTTATGATAGCGGTGGAGATGGTTGTAAGCAAATTAATGGTATATGAAGGAGGTAATCTATTATTGATGGCAGCAAGATGGTAATGCAAAAATAGTGGTCAATTAGTGATATGAGCTATGGTGGGTTGGAGAGAGTAGAAGTGATGGTGAAATACAATGGGGGCTTAGAGTTTTTATTGATTTTCATTTGATGTAATATAACCCCTTGGTTATGATCTAATGGTTGAGAAATAAAGATCTTATCTAAATACCTAGGTCTCACTAAATAATATGTGTATATACATATAGAGGTTAAGGATCATGTATAAACCTAAACTTAAAATACATACATATAAACCAAGTTATAACGGTTGGATTTATCAAATGAACAATTGAAATTAAACTTGAGTTGGCATAAAAAAAGAAAAGAAAAAGAGAGCATGTTGTTAGAATACTAAATATAATAAAAATAGATGATGGCTGAGTAGTAAGTCCAAACAACTTATATGAAACAAGAAACTCATTATCTCATCTGGTTTGTGATGCCTCTCGTATCTAGGTACGTAAATGAGCTAATGAGGTTCACAAGCTTTTATGGTAAATAAGTTGATTTCATGAACTTTTACATTGTAAACGAGTTTGAGCTAAATTTCTTCATACTCAAGCTTAGCTTGTGCTATCAAACGTGCTTAAAAATAAAGTTTAAGCTCAATTCATTTAGCTAAATGAATAAACCAATCCAAAATCTTAACAAGTCATGACATGATTTTAGAAACCATATCAAGTATAAGAAGAAGATCCTCAATCTCCAGGAGGTGACTAACCACATACAAACCAAGGAAGCAAACTGCTTGAAAGATAAAATAGAATTTCTTTCCTTCCATATTGATAATGCTAGCCTCATAAAATCTAGAGTTCATGTAGATATATTCAAAGGAAAAGGGAACAAAGTGCAAAAGGAGGTCAGGTCATATCATTCTCAAGAAAAAAAAGGTTTAGAAGAAAAAGATTGTTTACTATGTCTGTGGAAAGAATGGACATCAGGTGCATTAGTACTTCTAGGGAAAAGGGTAAACAAGTCAAAAGTCTACCACCACTCCTCAAACCAACATTATTGAATATAAAGAGGTGATTGCTACTATCATTGTAGAAGCCAATATTGCGGAAAACAAGATAGATTGGGTCATGGACACTAGAGCTTCCAAACATTTTTGTGCAAACAAGGAATTCTTCCACAACTTTGAAGATGCTAGGAAAGTTGAATGTGTGTTCATGGGAAAATCTGCAACAATAGGTATACTCGCCAAATGAAAGATCCTCCTTAAACTTAACTTTGGAAAAAAATTGGCATTAAATGACGTGTTCTATGTACCTTCTATGCGTAGGAATGTTTTGTCTGGTGTCCTACTTAACAAAGTTGCCATGAAAATTGTGATTGAATTTAATAAAGTCATGTTCACTAGGAAATGGGTGCTTATAGGAAGAGGTTACTTGAGATAATATTCTATTTGTACCGAACTCTATTTTTAAGTCTGTTAATGCAAGTATTTCTAGTGTTTTTTCTTACATGATTGAATCCATTGACTTATGGCATAGTTGTCTAGGTCACATAAACACGACCTTAAGAAATTAACAAAGAAACTTGAACCTTATTAACACAAAAGATGATGAAAGTGTCTCTAAGTGCTCAATTTGTGTGGATGAGACATATATAAAAATTCCCTTTAAATCAATCTCAAATAGAAGCACTGAATTGCTTGCACTTATTCACTTAGGCCTAGTAGATTTTAAATAAATAGCTAGTATAGGAGTAAAAGATATTATGTGACCTTCATTAATGACTTTTTGAGATATACTAGGGTTTAACTCCTTAAGACAAAAGATGAGACAATTGATATGTTCATAAAATAGAAGGATGAGGTCAAAAATCAACTCGATTGAAAAATTAAGAGGCTTAGATATGATAGGGTTGGTAAGTATAACACTAATTTTATTAATAAATTTTGTGAGAAAAATAAAATTATTCATGATGCTAGTGCTCCTTATACACCCCAACAAAATGGCATTGCAGGAAGAAAACATATGACTCTAAAAGAGATGATGAACAACAAGCTTCTTAGTTCTGGTATGTTTGATGGTATATGGGGGGAAGCAATTTCTTCTGCTTGTTATATTCTTAATGAGGTTCCTCATAAAATCTATATAAAACCCCTTATGAGTTATGACAATGGTATTCCCCTAACCTAAAATTTTTACAAGTGTGAGGGTGTTTAGCCAAGGTGGGCCTGCTAGACTCTAGAAAGTCCTAACATTATTACTATCATTGTTACTAACTTCTTGATAGAAAATTCCTAACATTAATATGATTAGTGATGCTATTGGAAGATCCTAAAACATATAAAGAGGTAGTTAATTCTAGTGCTGCTAACTTTTGAAAAAAAGCTATTAGAAGTGAGCTTGATTCTATAACTTCTAACCATACTTATGACCTAGTTGACTTACCTAGAGGTTGTGAGCCAATCAAGATTAAGTGGGTATTTAGAAAGAAGTTAAAAATATATGGTTATGTGGATAATATAAGGCTAGACCAATAGTTGTGGGCTACACTCAGAAGAAGGACATTTGCTACTTTGATACTTATTCCCTTGTGAACAAAGTGGGCACAATTAGGACTCTTGTTTCCTTAGATGCTATTTATAGTATAGTGGTATATCAAATGGATGTAAATACTACTTTTCTTAATGGTGAATTAGAGGAAGAAATCTATGTAGAATAAATTGTTAGTGTTTTATTGTCTGGTTAAGAGGATAAAGTTTTTAAACTAAGAAAGTCCCTTTATGGTCTTAGAAAATCCTCAAAATAGTGGTATGAAAAAAATTAACTACACCTTAGTGAATAATGGCTATATGGTGTATACCTCAGATACATGTGTCTTATCTAAGACATTTGGGTCTAATCGTGTGATTATATGTTTCTATGTTGACGACATGCTTATCTTTGTGAAACGAACCCCAAATGGAGTTTGATAAAAATTACACAATAATCGCAAAAGCCACCAAACAGGGATAGGGATAGGGTGATCGGGACTGTTCGATCTAAATCCTCAAAGTAGAGAATAACAAGGTTGCCGGAAACCAACAATAAATGATGCAAAATCGTAAGAATTAATCAGATAGCTTTATTTCATATACTGACATCGAGTCGAGCAAGTTCCCTTTTACATCAAGATAGAAGCTTTATATAGGGCAGCAACTAGCCAGGGTTAAAGGGAGTCGAACGTTGGACAACGGTCGAGAAGAGGAGCAGGCAGAGTGGATTAATGGTGGGTAATCTTCATTGATGGTGAGCAACGAAGAAGGCGGAGTTAGAGGAAGGAACAATCGCAGGCGGAAGGGTTTGATCGAGCTGAAGGAGCGGCCTTGATGCCGCATTTGGTTTGACCTTCGACGTTGAAGATTGGGTTTAAAGGCCGGGGAGAGGGGGAGTGTGTGTGCGGTTTGGATTTGGGCCTTTTTAAGTTGATACGAAATGTTGGCTTGGAGTGTGGTATGATTAAGGCTAATGTGGGGGAAAATGAAGGTAGTTTAATGATGGTTTAGGCAAGTCCCAACTTGACTAGCTGCTTAAAACCCTTATTACAAGATAAAAAAAATACTAATAATAGAATTTTGCTAATTGGGCAATAATGCCATTATTTTTGCTAATATTCTTAAAACTCAAATATTTCTTCTCAGCAATAGAATTCCGTTTTTTTGATAGCACTGTCTTGAATCATTTTCCCCGCTTGCTTGGCTAGATTGTCAATTTTCTTGATTATCCTGCAAGACAATGATACAAATATAATTAACTATTTTTAAAGGATAATTGGTGCTTTTCTTAGTAAGGGTACTAAGAGTATTTGGGCTTTCATCATCCTCCCCTTCTTGAAAAGGTTTCGTCACCGAAACCGAACCTGCATCATAAAAGGGGGATAGGTCAGAAACATTAAAAGTATCACTGATATTGCCATATTTTCCTAGAAGATCGACCTTGTAAGCTTTATCATTAATGTGTTCCAAGCTGGTAAAGGGACCGTCGCCTCTTTGTGCAAGTTTGGATTTCCTTTGGGTAGGAAACCTTTCTTTTTGTAAATGGACCCACACAAGATCTCCAAGAGCGAATATAATCTTCTTGCGGTGTTTGTTTGCCGTGCTTGCTATCTGATGATTGCGTTGGTTTATTTGTTTCTCCACTAACTCATGTCATGATCTTATGGATTGTGCCCTTCTTTCTGCATCAAAGTTAGTATAATCGGTTATGGATAAAGGAAAAAGATCAAGTGGTGAAAGAGGATTAAACCCGTAGAGAATTTCAAAGGGAGTCTTCTTGGTGGTGGAGTGGATGGTCTGATTGTATGCGAACTCCACATGTGGTAGGTGGGATTCCCAATGCTTAATGTTATTATCCAGAATAGCTCGAAGCATGTTACCAAGAGTGATATTTACCACTTCCTTAGGATTAGCTCGATATGCAGGTCTATTGGGGATGGAGGTTTTGGGTATGAAATCAATCTGATGCTTGATTCCTCTAATTGGAGGTACCCTTTTTGGAATTTCTTCGGGAAAGAGCTCAGAGTACTCACTGAGTAAGGAGCGCACGTTATCAGGCACAAAATCAAGCAGGGTGAAATCACTATGATAACATTCCTTACGCATGAGCATATAGATGGGTAAGTTGGCGGAGAAGGCATAAGAGATGTCCCTTTTTCGGGCGAAGAAGTTACATAGTGGTTTATTCTGGTCTTCCGTGTTGGGTTTAGAGGGCTTATTTATCTCCTCCCTCATGCTTTTGAATTCGGCTTGAAGCTTGAGTTGATCATCATGGACTTGCTTGGGCGATAGCGGCATTAGAGTGATCTTTTTGTCATCCTTGATAAGGGAGTAGCTATTTTTATACCCGTCATGTGTTACTTTCCTGTCAAACTGCCATGGCCTCCCAAGTAGAACATGACTAGCGTGCATGGGAATGACATCACATAATATCTCATCCGTATATTTCCCAATTTCGATTGCAAGTAATACTTGCTTGTAGACCTTTACCTTACCCTTGTCGTTGAGCCATTGTAGTTTGTAGGGTTGAGGGTGTTTCGTGGCTGTCAACCCTAATTTGGTAATTAGGCTAGCACTTGCGGCGTTAACACATCTACCGCTATCAATGATCAAACTACATAACTTGTCATTGATTCGACATCTGGTATGGATGATATTTTCACGTTGTATTTGTTCGTCATCATTTTTTGCATGTACGTTCAGGGCACGTCGTACGACGAGTAGTTCTCCCTCGGAAGCATGTACCTCATCATGACCAGGGTCACTATCATAGGGGTCAACATGAGTAGGGGAGTGGTCAGCAAGCTCATCATCCTTCGATTCAACCTCTCCTGTTGGCCTAACCACCATCACCTTTCTATTGGGACATTCAGATGCGATATGACCATGCCCCACGCATTTGAAGCATTTGATGTTTCTTGAATGTCCATTGCTAGAATTACTACTTGTATGTCCCTTACCCTTTTCCTTAAGAGGGCTTGCTTACTGTTGAATTGAACTCTCGGTCTTTCTTCACTTCTAGGAGGCTACTTCCAGGTATGATTCTTTGAATGGCTAGATTGGAAGTTGGGTTAGGGCTTAAAGGTCCTAACCTTTTTGATATGTTTTTCAATTTTAATGGCTAAGTTAACCATTTCCTCGATATCCACATAGTTCTGGAGTTCAAGTTTATCAGCTATTTCCTTGTTAAGCCCACTAAGGAATCTAGCCATGGTCGCCTCCCTATCTTCGATTATGTTGGCCCGAATCATTGCGATTTCCATTTCCTTATCATATTCATCAACACTTTTAGGGCCCTGGACGAGGTTTTGCAGTTTCTAGTAGAGTTCTCGATAGTAATAGCTAGGTACAAACCTGCGTCATAATAATCCTTTGAATTCGTTCCAATCTCTTACTGGTCTCTCGTGGTTTCGACCCTGGTTAGTAACAAGCTGATCCCACCAATTGATGGTATAATCGGTAAACTCAACAATGGCGAGTTTAATCTTTTTTTCATTTGAGTAATTTTAGCAGTCAAAGACCAACTCTATCTTCCTTTCCCATTCCAAGTATGTGTTAGGATCGTTTTTTCCACTAAATGCTGGGATCATTAATTTGATATTATTTAGGTTCCAGTCCTCCCGATCGTACCGTCTTGGATGTCGGCGAGGTCGATGTCCCATCCTAGCATGTTCTTGGGCTGATGAGCCGTCGGATGAGAAAATATCTGGCTCGGGGTGGAAGTTCCTTGGATGTCTGTTTGGCTGGGGGGACTGGATATGTTAAGTTGTATTATTAATTGTTTGTTCAATCCGATCCAGTATTTCTATTAGGATACGTAGTTGTGCGGAAATAGGGTTTGAGTTACTATTGGATTCTTCCGACATGTGTCCTGATAATGCATGTCCGGTTCGTGAATTCATTTTGACCTACTTATATATATTAAATAGTCACACGATCGGTTGGCATTACTTACGTAGCAAGTGATTAGAATGTTGGGCTTTTAGCCCGTGACTGTTCGATAGGCCGAGTTTTCGAGCTGGTGGCTTAGATGATATAGAATTTCGAATCGCCGCCTAATACCCGATAGCCTGCCCCAATTCTGGATACCAAATTAATCTTGGTATCAAGCTCAGATCACTAGGGGAAAGGGTATTCAGAAAAAAATTAGACGATGAAAGCCCAAATACTCTTAGTACCCTTACTAAGAAAAGCACCAATTATCCTTTAAAAATAGTTACTTATATTTGTATCATTGTCTTGCAGGATAATCAAGAAAATTGACAATCTAGCCAAGCAAGCGGGGAAAATGATTCAAGACAGTGCTATCAAAAAAACGGAATTCTGTTGCTGAGAAGAAATATTTGAGTTTTAAGAATATTAGCAAAAATAATGGCATTATTGCCCAATTAGCAAAATTCTATTATTAGTATTTTTTTTATCTTGTAATAAGGGTTTTAAGCAGCTAGTCAAGTTGGGACTTTCCTAAACCATCATTAAACTACCTTCATTTTCCCCCACATTAGCCTTAATCATACCACACTCCAAGCCCACATTTCGTATCGACTTAAAAAGGCCCAAATCCAAACCGCACACACACTCCCTATCTCCCCAGCCTTTAAACCCAATCTTCAGCGTCGAAGGTCAAACCAAACGCGGCATCAAGGCTGCTCGTTCAGCTTGACCGAACCCTTTCGCCTTCGATTGTTCCTTCCTCTAACTCCGCCTTCTTCGTCGCTCACCATCAATGAAGATTACCCACCATTAATCCACTCTGCCTGCTCCTCTTCTCGACCGTTGTCCAACGTTCGACTCCCTTTAACCTTGGCTAGTTGCTGCCCTATATAAAGCTTCTATCTTAATGTAAAAGGGAACTTGCTCGACTCGATTTCAGTATATGAAATAAAGCTATCTGCTTAATTCTTATGATTTTACATCTTTTATTGTCGGTTTTTGGCAACCTTGTTATTCTCTGCTTCGAGGATTTAGATCGGGCAGTCCCGATCACCCTATCCCTATCCCTGTTTGGTTGCTTTTGCGATTATTGTGTAATTTTTATCAAACTCCATTTGGGGTTCGTTTCATCTGGTATCAGAGCTATCCTCAGTCAAACCTCCCTGCAGTCTTGTGTGCCGATCGCCGATAGAGGCAGCACGAGGACGTGCAGTCTAAAGGGGGTGGGTGATGTGGGATTCCCACATCGGTTACTGAGGGGATCTTTGGGCAGTTTATATGGGAGAGTGAGTCCTCACCTCTTGAGCTAGCTTTTGGGTGGAGTTAGGGCTCTTCTCGGGGGAGTACCCCTGGGGCCCTTTGGGGGAGTACCCCCTTTGGGTTCGTATCACTTTGGTACACACATGGAGGTGGTAAGTGAGACTAATAATTTCTTATCTTTTTAATTTGAGTTGAAGGAATTTGGTGAGGCTAATGTAATGATTGGTATTAAATTAAGACAAAATGAAAATGGCTTCTCCCTAAGTTAATCTCATTACATTGAGAAGTTCCTAAAAAGTTTTGGTTATTATGATGTGGCCCATGTGAAAACTCTCTATGATCCTAGCATACATATTAAGAAAAATAAGGGTCCTATTGTTTCTTCAGATAGATATGCTAAGATTATAGGTAGTATTATTGTCCTCATGAACTATACCAGACTTGACATAGCCTATGTTTTGAGTTGCTTGAGTTGTTACACTCACAACCTCAAAGATTATCTTTGGAGTGCTCCTTATTGTTTGACTAGGCACCTTAAGGGTAAAACTAATTGATGCTTGAATGTTTACAAATTTTTTGTTATGTTAGACGGTAATTGTGATGCAAATTGGGTGACTGGTAATGATGAAGTTAGCCCTACTAGTGGCTATGTGTACACGTTAGAAGGATGTGTTATATCATGGAAGTCCTCAAAATATAAATGTATAGCATGTTCCACTATGTAATATAAATTTATTACTCTTAAGTTGGTAGATTAACAAGCCAAAGGGCTGAGGGACTTATTAGCAGAAGTACCATTGTGGGAGAAACCTTGTGTTTTGATTTTGCTTCATTGTTATTCACAAACCGCCATTGGAATAGCTAATAATAGTGTGGAAAATGGGATAGGAATTTGTTGAAAGAAGGTGTGATCTCCCTAGGGAATGTGTGTTTGGATAGGAATTTGACACATCCTCTCATCAACGGTTTATCAAGGAAAGTGGTCCTTAAATATTCAAGAGATATGGAACTTAAGACCCATGTAGAGGAAAGGATGGTGGATAACTAATATAGTTAGATTCAATGAGATCAAATGAACTTGTATGATTACTTTTTAAGCACTAGAATCCCATCCTTGCAACATAAATTATAGAGTTTTGCATGATCTTTTGAATCCATAACCACTTTTAGTGATGCTATTGGGACTCATTTGATGGATTCACATGTATAATAGTGTTAAGTTTGAGTTATATGCTCATTTTAAATCCATAACTAGTATTGGTGGTGTGTCAAGACAAACTTGATGTATTATCATAATTATTTTGAGGGTGAGATTGATGTTCTTAATGAGTTATAACCATATGTGGTGGTGCTATAAAGACATACTTGATAGACTCACCTAATTGGGTGTGAATGTGAGCTACCTTCTATGAGAGAGTTAGGATATCTCTATAAAGAACTCAAGAGTACCCAAGGTCTACACAGAGCCATTTAAAGCTATTTTTTTTTTATCATGGAGATATTATTGAATTTAAAAGTGTAATATAGGCCATAAAGAAGAAATTCAAATCTAGGTAGTTGAAGAGAAATTCACTACTTGGACTATGTTGCGACTTCATTTCTCTATGTATCAATTCAATCGATAGATATTGATATTTACATATGAAGCTTTTCCTTTTCCCATTTTGTTCTTTTCTTGTTTAATATGCTTTTTCTCATAGTTAGTGGGGGATTGTTGGGTAGCTATAATAAAACTACCCATGTTCTCCATTTTCTCATTAACCACCCACTCACTCCATGTACTGACTAAATGATCCATATTCTCCACATGTCCTCCACCTTCCCACTACTTGTTGGTGGGGGAGTAAGGTGAGTGGTAGGTGTGGGGTGAGTGTTAGATGTGGGATTAATTAAAACATTGCCTATATATACCTTTAACATCTTGAAATTGGGAGATATCAAACTCTATCATCACAATCTACATTCCTCTCTTTCCTACTAATTTGTAGGTAATTGAATTATGTAATTATCCATTACTTTAACCATGAGTGCACAAGTTTGAGGAAATTTGTGTAAACCTTTGGGGAGTGAATGGCTGGATGATTACACCATAGTTGGGAATAATTTGATTTCAAGACATGATCATTTCACAACATAATAATTTTATCTTTCACACTTTCTTTTTTTTTTTCTTACTAAACTTACAACCAAAAGGTAATGCAACTATATTGGTCAGTTAGCAATATGAGCCATGGTGGGTTGAAGGGAGGAGAAGCAAAAATGAAATATAGTGGTGGGCTTAGAGTTTCTATTGATTTCATTTGATGTAATATGACCCCTTGGTTATGATGTAAAGGTTGAGAAATAAATATCTCATCTAAATACCTAGGTCTCACTAAAATAATATACATATATCTATATATATATATATATATATGTAGGTTAAGGATCATATATAAACCTATACTTAAAATACATACATAAAAACTGGTTATAACAATCAAATTTATTAAATGAATGGTTGAAATTAAAATTGAGCCGACATAAAAAATGAAACAAAAGAAAAAGATAGCACAATGTTAGAATACTAAATACAAAAAAAATAGAAAATGGTTGAGTAGTAATTATAAACAGCTTATGAGTAGTAAGTACAAACAACTTATTTGAAATAAGTGACTCATTATTTCACTTATTTGAAACAAGCCGGAGTGGCATCTGGCTTGACTCATTTTTAAATAAAGTTAGCAAGTTCACAAGCTTTTACATTGTAAATGATCTAGAGATAAATTTCTTCATATTCAAGCTCATCTTGTTTATCAAACGTAATTGAAAATAAAATTTAAGCCTAACTCATTTAGCTAAATGAATGAATCAAGCCAAACTCTTAACAAGTCGAGTCCAAAAAGCTTGTGATTGGATTTTTTTTATTTACAACCCCACTCATATCCATTCCTTATTGCCTTTTTCCATAGTTGATCATTTATTATTTTTGTTCTCCACGACCGATCAATCCACCTTCTTCTCCATTCTCCATTGTTAATCTATCCACATTTTTTGTTCTCAATTGTCAAGTTTAGTGATCTTCATCACTTGTTCATTGATGTGTGTCACCAGCCATACACTATGCAATCACTAGATTTCTAATTTCTCTTCCCTTTTTCCTATCATGTCTACCATAATTTTTTGTTCTTTTCATTCCATCAGTTGCCACAAAGTCTATACCCAAAAAAATCGACACCTACAACATCTATTCATGCCAAATTTGAGATGGATGTGCCAACCTCCATAACCAATCTAATTGAAGGAAGTGAAGTTTTAGGCTTTTAGTTTTATTTTTAAGTTCTTTCTTGTGTTGATCATGTAATTAGATACTACTAATGATAGTTTTTATTGATTATTAATGCCAATTTTCTATTTTTTAGTTGATTAAATATTAATTAGATCATTTAATTATGAGTTGGGCTTGATTAATTTGTATTTATCCACTAGTTCATTCTTCCTCCACTTATGTTTGCATATTAATTGGTGTTCTATGTAAAGATCTATTAGGCAACGGTAAAATGAGAGTTGGAGTTTGTTATTCCTACTAATTTTAATATCCCACGTTGGTGGGATAGAAGTTTATTTGGTAGATTTTGTATCCCTATTGAGAGGCAAATTTGTAAGAGTAATGATTTTTTGTAGGCTTCAGGTTTGATCCCATATGGATTAAAGGTTAATTATCAAATTTTACAATTTGGACTAGCTAAACTAATGATAAAAATAAAAAAGAAGAAAAAAGTATGCAAATAAATAACAATACAAATAAAAAAAGAAACTAAATAAATCTACTAAGGTGATAATCAATATAATGAGAGGCTAGGATTGGGGTCCTACCACAACTTATGTGTTTGATGATTAATTAATTCACTTCTCCATATTAGTCTACATTGCACATATGGTGGTGATTTAGTAAGGGGTGGAGTTCACTAGAACAAAATGATAATATGGTGGTTGGTTAGAGCATTATGTGGAATGTCTAGGCATTGAACTCTAACAATGATAATGCATGGTTGACAGTGTGGATGCTAGTTGCTGTTAGCTTAGAGAAGTGGTGTGACACTAGAATGTTGAGGGTTGGTCAGGGTATGGAACTAGTAACAAAACAAAGAAGGAATGAAAAAAAAGGTGTGGCCAATTTTATTTTCATCTAAGCATCAATTTTAGTTTTTATAGCATGTCTAATAAGGCACGAGTGTGGTGCACACCACACCTATCTATGACATAATTTATTTATGCCTTATTCTTTCTCATATTCTTTATAGGCAAGGCATTGGTGGTGTACACAATGACCCTCAAGGTAAGATTTCATATTTTCTTTGTTACTTAGTTAATTGATGTTTCTACTTCCCCCTCTTATTTCTTCATAATTAAGTATAAGAAATAAAACTTACGTTGACCCATTACTGATGAAAAATAAGAAAAGGAAATAACATGGAATAAAACAAAAGAAGGTTAAACAAAAGCAAGGAGACAATGTAAACTTAGGTTTCCATCTAAGAGGGGTTATTTTATGGTCATGAACTTCACCCCTAATACACTCAAATATTTAATCAAGGTGGATCAAAAAGGATGTAAGTGACCTTTTTCTTTATTTGTTCCCCTATAATATAATGTTCCAATCATTGCCCATACACCTTGAAATCTCGTGCCATTTCACTCCATACTTCAACAACACCACAAGGGAAAACCACATAAACTCAAAAAGGTCTTGGCCACCTAGATTTAAGTTTGGTTGGAAAATATTCTTCTAAGAGTTAAAAAATTAGCACCATATTTTATTTATTAAACTCTCTTTGAAGAATATTCTTAACATGCCGTTGTTTAGTCATCTCTTTGTAAATATGACCATACTCATAGGGTTCTAATTGGAGCACATCCAACTCATATAGTTGAGTAGCTTGATAGCCCAATATGCATTATGCTCTAACTCAACCAAGATATGGTAGGATTTTTTATATACTAACTTCAATGGTGTCATACTTATTGGTATTTGATAAGTATTTTGATATTCCTACAATTTTTATATCCAACTTTATACTTTCAAGATTTGCATTTAGAAGCGGAGTATTTAAGATTCAAATTAAGTCATCCATACTTGATAGGGTTCACCCCAATCCATTGATTTTGGCTTAAGATGGTTGGATCCCATGTATCTTTTTTACTTTATAGGATTTGAACTCTTAGGGAATATAAAGTCATTAATATGATATATTATACAACCTTACCTCTCCTAATACACATATTTTTCCATTTGTATGCTTCTCCCACCACATCTCATGCCATAAATCCCTCTTTCCTCCTAATTTGGTGTATGGCTCCTCACCCACATTTCACCTCCACCATTTAAACCTCAAATTATAAATAATTTTTATGATTAACTAATCATTATATTCCTCCCCTTTATTTTATTTGTCTCCTTCTACTTGGTGTGAACTTTTCTTCCCTCTTCTTAATTGATCATAACCTCTTTTTATTCCTTTCTCCATTTCGTGGCTCCATAGTCATGTTCTAGCATGGATGAAACATGATCATCCTTCCAAACTTCAAAAGAAGGATGGTTGTTTTCTCGTTTTCAATCCTTTTTGCTTTTATTTGAGTTTTAATCATGTATTACTCTAACCTTTTATCATAATTTCTAGGTTCAAGAAGGTGATAAGTGGAGATTATGATTGGTTCTTAATCTTCTTTTCTATTGGTAAACCTCATAACCTTTGAATAAATAGAACTATATATTTTATTGATTTAGTTTCATAAGTATAGTATGTTTTCCCTTCATGTTAGTATAAGGTTACTAGAATTGGGAATCTATTTATAATCGGTATGGTTCATTAGGACTAAATTGTAGAATCACACCTTAGCATTGTAAGATCCTATAAATACCAAAAACATATGGCCACTGTATACTTGTTGACTACAAAATCTCATAGTTGAAGTTAAAAAATGTTTTTCAAACTCTTTTGGTCACTAATTAAATTGTAGTTACTAAAAACTGACAAATTATTAAATTACACTTTTATATAAAAAGTTGATACATAAACTATGGTACAAAAAAGTTAACAACTCTAAAAAAAAGATTATATTTGATATTGATGAAAAAGTTTGATCCCCCCAATAGTTAGTTTTATTATTATATTAATATCTTGCTCAAACTTCCTTAGAATTAGCTACTATTCAATTTATAGTATGTACAAAATAATGATGGTTGAGGTTTATAGTTAGGAAATAAATATAGTGGGGATAAGAGAAAAATAATATTTTAAGGCAAATAGATAAATAAAATATTGCTAGTATGTAAAATTGCAAGATTCTACATTGGATCATTAGATTTTACTAATCCTATATAGGATTTTTATGATCCTACTTAGGATGATAAGATCCTACTTAGGATGATAAAATCCTACCATAATTTTATTTTTTTTAAGATTTTACCTATGATCAGGATTATTTAGGAACTTTTGGATCATAGAATTGTATAATTTGGATTACGAATTTAATAACTATGTGTTAGTAAGCACAAGATTTGAGTAAGCAATCCATTTGGGTATTTTTATGATTTTTTTATAAAAAAACTAGGATTAAGGAAGCGTAGAAGTATAATTAAAGTAATTAAGTATATTTTATCATATGTGAAGTGTAGGAATTATGTTTTGGCCTTTAGTTTGTCACTTAGCCTCTCAACTTCACTTAGGATTCTAATGGTTTTATAAATCATTTTGATGATTCCATAATGGTTGGTAGGTGCTTTACATGAAGTTTGTTATATGATATTTAGTGTTTTGTTGTAGTATGTGATTTGTTATCATTTTTGCAAATCTAAGCATGATTGTGAGTATTTTTGGTACAAAAAAAAGAGCAAATATTTGCTGCACATTTCTAGAAATTTAATGAGTTACATGGTGTTTCTCATGATAAATTTTATTTGTGCATAAAGTTTCATCATTTAACTCCGTATATGGGGAAATATATGATTTTTTTAAAGTTTCTTTTATTATAGGGGCAAAGTGGTTATTTCCCTTGTGTTCTGATTTTTTAGAGATACAATCATGGTTAGATTATGTTATATTTGCTTGTGTAAAATTTTCATAAACTTTAATAAAGGTTTTCTATTTTATTTATATGTTTCAAGTTTATAGCCAATTAAGGGCAAAAAGGTCATTTTACAAATTTTGCATTTTTTATTTAATTTATTAGTTTAAATATCATTTTTATTTGATCTTAAATGGTAAAGGTGGTTGAATTTACTTAACTAGTTGTAGTTTGACCCTGAGTGATGAAAGGTTTTCTTAGCTAGTTATTAATTTGATCCCAAGTGTTTAAATCATTTTATGGATAGTTGTTGTTTTTGATCCTAAGTAGTCAAGATGGTGAGGACTTGATTAATATTTGTGTGGAGATCTTAGTATCCCTTATTGAATAAAATTTTAGAATTGAATAATACACTAATTATTTAAAGTGAAAGATAACTTGAGTTGGAAAACAAATATTGTGAATCAGACTTAGGCCTCTGAATGCATAATTAGGTCATTGGGTCAAAGGACCAATTTATCTATTTAGGAATTTGTGCCTCTATTAAGGGTATGCATATTTAAGGATTTAGACGGTGAGGTTTGTGTATATATGGATTTATGTCATGTGAGTTCCTTGATTTGCTATCATGGAAGTTAGTGATTTGATTATTGATTGATCCCTGATGATCATTACCTTTTATTATGATATTGTATTCCTCTTAAAGTTGAGTTGAATTCATCGGTTTGATGATCTTAATATGATTTAATAACTTAGATTGGAATTGATATTTTATTATTGGTTCATCCTAGGTGATTATTGTCCTGGATAATTTGAGACTTATATTGTGTTATGATTTCCTTGGTGATAATTTGGCTTGGAATAATGGAATTAGTTTGTGTGTGGAAACTTTCTTGTGTTTGAGGGATTTTCACCTTTTTATTGATGATTGAGATAAATTTACATTATTGCATGAATTTGCACCTTTGAGTGTTATATGTCTATGTGAGTATGCTACTTGTTCTGAGTTGGGTGTTTTTACTCAACTCTTTTGTAGTGAACTAATTATTTTTTAATAGCTATGATGCCGGTGTTTTGGGATTACTTTTGCCACTTTCGGTTTGATTTTGAGTGTAAGGTTATCTGGTGTAGTTGTCCCATGTTTGGGAATTTCAGTTTTGTTTTTACTTTTATAGACCTTTATTTTGAGAAATATAATATACAATGTTATACCATGTTTAATTTCTCTTTTGTTCTTTAAGTTTCATACACAACCTTACATCTTCTAATGGTTAGGTGAATATGCATGCCTCTCTTTATGATATATGTATCATTAACATCCCTAATTTAATGTTTAAGTTTTTGTATAGTTCTTTCAAAATGAAAGTTTGTGGTTGGTAAAAGTAAAGGTGTTATAATATGCCTCATTTAGTGTTTTGTGCATCACATCTAGTGTTATGTTCATCAAATCTCCTGTTGCAATATCATTAACAATCATACAGTTATTGTAGGTGACCCTATTACAGAATGTGTGAATAATAAGCGACTTCTCTAATTTATGATGAGGGAGCATCCTTAGAAATTCCTTATAGCTCTCCCACGCTTCATAGATCGACTCTTCCTCCTTTTGCAAAAAAATCATTATTTGGTTCCTCATCTATATTTTTTTATTTGGGGGGAAATACTTAGTAAGAAACACCTTGAACAACTAATCCCAAGTGGTGAAGGACATTATAGGTAATGAATTTAAGTGATCCTGAGCATTTCCCTCAATTTGAAAGGAAATACTCTCAGTCATATAGTATCATTGGTCACTCCATAAATCTTCCAAGTATTATAATGATCCAATAAAATAAATAGGTGGAGGACTGGATATTCTATAGTAACTCCTCAAAATTGATTATGTAATATCATTGATAAGAATGATGGTTTTAGTTTAAATTTATTTTCTTCGATGGTTCACCGTGTAATGCTTGAGTGCACATCTTGAGATTTTGGGGTATCAAAGCCCTCATAAATTTGATTTCAATCATCCATCGCAACTTCTTGTATATTTCTTTTCTCTTTTATATGCTCTCTTATGCCTGTAAGAGTAATTGATAGCCTAGAGTCATCTTCATTTTGCACTACTAGTTGAAGCCCTTATATAAAAAGGAGCGAGTAGCAAAGAAAATAAGATGAAAGTGAATAAATACAAATGAAATAAAAAATAAGTGAAATAATTTTTTATCCTCAATTAATAACTTAAGCACTAAATATTAACACCTTAGTCCATAACAACAATGTAAAAAACTTGATAGACAAAGTTGCAAGTGCATGGATTTATTAGCAATCAAGATTTATCCTATATGTACTAAGTGTTGGTTACTTAATTTAATGTTTTAGACTAGCTAAATTAATGATAAAAATACAAAAAAATAAAAATGGTATGATTATGTGACTAAAAATAAAATAAAGCAACTAATCAGGTTATTTAATATAACGAGAGGCTATCATTGAGGTTCTACTATAACTTTAATGTTTGTTGATAAACTAATTCATTTCTTTGTATTAGTATAAATTAAAAGGGATGAATAAACCAAAATTAATATTAAACCTCTTCTAAAATTCAAACCCATTAAGTTGAATGCTAACCCTATTCAACTCCCTGAGAAATCTAACATACTTTAGTGATTTTAATTCAATTCTTAATTTATGCTAACCCTATTCAACTCCTTAAAGAATCTAACATACTTTAGTGATTTAAATTCGTTGCTTAATTTCTAGCAGTCCAATATTAACTTTCACATTTTGGCACTTAAATTTATTACCTAAGGTTGCTGATCTAGTGGAAAATCAAATCAAATAAATAAATCACAATAAATTAAATCTAATGATTCAAAGTTTTACTATGAAATTACACTAATTCATCATTAATTAAAAAAAATGGATTATTTCCTAATTTTAGTCAATAAATCTACTCACACATGATTGGAGTTGAGTCCAACATTAAATAAATACACAAATCAAACATAAGAAGAAGTTAATTTAAAGAAAGGAAAGAAATAACACATCTATTAGTTGAATATATCAATCTAGAGACTTATAATCTAATCTTATACAATTAATTTTTTATTTTCCTTCAACAAGTGAAAGTTGGTACTATGAATTAAATTGAGGCTAAGATAGATATCAAGATCATTCAAAATCCTAAGATAGAAACATATATATATATATAGGTCTCAAAAAATCTAGTAAAAGATGAGAGAATCTATGTAAAAAATTACCAGACAATAGAAGTGTCCTCAATTAAAACACAAAATACACATCAAAGAACCATAAATCCCTCTTAAAAGACACCAAAATAATGCATATATTATGTTCTTATCACCCACACGTACTTTAAGATTATATTTGAAGGCTATTTTGTGGGCTTATAGGATGGAGTTGGTCTTCAAGGGAAGTTTTTTGATCTTTTCCATTTTATTTTTATAAAAGGAAGGGTATGGTTTCATTTTAAAAATATAAGAACACGTCTTATTTCTCCACAAGCATTATTCATCTTTGGTTTTACTCACATAAAGTTCTAGACATCATTTTGTAATTTTGATACATGCTATCTTAAGTGCACAAGAAAGGGATTCATGGTCCTAACATTAGGGGCAAGGTGACACAAAGATTCCATGATGTCCTGACTAAATTTTTGCTTTAGGTCAATAAAGCTAATTTATGGCACAACACTATTGATACATTTCTATTTATCTACTATTATTTGGTTTATACATAATTCACTTTTTAGAGCATTCTATAGAAAAAAATTTCAGTATACATAACATTGTTTAGTTCATATTCTTTATGGTATTGTTACTAGTGATATTTATCCTCTTTGGGCTCTTAGGTTAATTTTTTTCCTACTAGTGTGTTGTGTTGTTCTTAGAATTTATTTTGTTTTAGTGGGTATTGTATTTCATAATTTGATGGGTTTGGTATGTCTTTTGTTTCCTTTTCCAATTAGTAATTCATTTAAGTATTGTGAATTGCTCATAATTTTTTGATCAATAGTGTTTGGCATTCAATTGTGTCAAGAGTTTTGAAGATTATGTTCTAGTGTTCTTTGTTGATGATATTATACATTATTTTAAAATTTGGGCTTACTAATGTGGTGCTTGATAACTCTTTGTTGCTTTTATTCTTTACCTTGGCTACTACAATTCTAAGTATTATTCTAGATATGTTAAAACTCAAGCCACTCAACAAGACTAACTATCGTAGATGGTATCAATAGGTGATGATATTGTTCAAAGAATTTGGGGATGAATTATATTATACTAGCATAACTATCAAAGGTGAAAGATGATAACAAGGATCCCATAACTCCTTTTACTACTTGAACACCTCCTAGAGCTCAAAAAGCAAATGAAGTTGCAAAAGAAAATTATGAAAGGGATAACTAGACAATTTTAAGTCCCTTATTGTCTTACATAAGCATCAATTTTTTTTGATTTTCTATTTAGATTTTTATTTTAATAAAAGATTTGGGACACTTTGAAGAGTCATTATTATTTTGAAAAGGGTGAGAGGAAGAAGTATCGTGTGAGCAACTTATTGAGTTTTCATATGGTGGTAGATAAGCTGGTCATGGTGAAGATCCATGAGTTTGAGAATTAGGTTGTTGATGTTTTAGGAGAAGGCATGAATATTTATGATACCTTTTAAGACAATTTAGGAATTTTTGTGGTGGGAATGTGTTGTGCATGAACATTCTAGACATCATTTTGTAATTCCAATACATACTATCTCAAGAGGAATGCTATCTTTTTTGGAAATACTATAGGAATTTTTTGAAGCATAAGAAGAAGAAATTTGCACAACCAAAGATTATTGGTCATATAAGGACAGAGGAGTCAAACCTCTTGAAGGATAACCTATCTCATATGTTTTAGGTTTATCCATGCAAATGTGATTGTTTTTCTATGAAGAAGTATAAGTCCAATGGAAAAGGAAAAGAAGCCATATAAGAAATGCCAATAGAAGCATCAATATAATTTCGGGAATAGTGATTGGATTGAGAAATATAAGGTGGCCCATTATGTTCTTAGGAAAAAGGTTATTAGGTATATCAATGCTATAAGAGACAAGGCTAGCAAAACTAAAATAAAAAAAAATTGTTGCACCTACCACTCCACAAGTAAATATTATTGAGACTAAGGAGGTCATTTTTATTGTAATTATGGAAGCAAAGTTAATTGATAATAAAGTTGATAAGATCCTTGATAGTGCCACTTCAAAGCACTTATGTGGCAATAGACAACTCTTCCACTAGTTCTTTTATGTTGCTAAAGGAAGGTGTATCAACATGGGTAAACCTACAATTGCAATAGTTCTAGACAATGGTAAATTACTTAAAAAACTTATCTTTGGAAAATTTTTATCAGTGAGTAATATTTTACATGTTCCATCCATATGTAGGATTTTACTTTTAGTTAGGTTACTTAATAAGGCTAGATTGAAATTAGTTTTTAAGGCTTATAAAGTGATGTTGGCCAAAAATGGGGACTTTATAGGAAAGGGATATCTTGTTTATGATCTCTTTACCTTGAAATTGATCCAAATTTAGTTAATGAAAATGCTTTTAGATTTACTTATATTGCTGAGTTTATTTTCCTATGGCATGTTAGGCTAAGGCATGTGAATGTGTCTTCCATTGATAAAATAAAATGCATGAATTTGATTAATGTGTTAGACACTAAATATTTTGAGTAGTGTCTTGTATATGTGGAAGCTAAAACTTCTAACAAGCCTTTCAGACATGTCACCAAACGATCTTCTAAATCCTTTGAATTAGTACACTTGCAACTAACTAATTTTAAGAACACGGTAAGTAGAGGAAGCAAATGTTATTAGATGAACCTTATGGATGAATATTTTAGATATACTAATGTTTACCTCTTTAGCTATAGAGAGGAGATTGAAGGGATGTTATTTAAAAAAATATGGTAGAAGTAAAAAACTAATTGAATTGTGAGATTAAAAGGTTAAGGTTCAATAAGGGTGGTGAATATGGAACTAGTTGCCTAAAAGATTTTGTGGTGGGAATGGTGTTGTGCATGATATTAGTGTCCCTTATACTCCTCACAAAAATATCATAGCTAAAATAATAAAAATTATCATTGAAAGAAATGATGAATGATATGCTATTGAGTTTTAGTGTGCCTGAGCAAATGTATAGGAAAGTTGTATTATTTGATTGTCATATTTTAAATTGGGTTTCTCATTAGAAACTAGACAAAAACACATTGTGAAGTATAGAGATACTTTGAGCCTAACTTGTTATTTTTTTTAAATTGTAGGGGTGTCTACTCAAGATTGGTTTACCTAATTTCAAGAGGACTAATGTGGGAACCAAAACATTTGAATGTGAGTTTAATGGTTATGCTTAGAACAAAGTTGTTGTGCTCGAGTGATAACTCTATATGTGAGTTTAGAGACGTATAGTTTTTTATAAAATGATTTCCCTATGAGAAAGATACATGTGATGTTTCTAGCTCTGCTAATTCTTCTTTCACGGCTTTATCTTTACCTTCTTCATATAGTGTTGAAAATGAATTCTCTAAAAGAAGAAAAAGAAAAGTGTTAGAAGCTAGCTTTGGAACTTGTTGAGATTGATGATTTTGATGAGATCGATGTATAATTTGTGTCTACTTACCTTATGAAAGAGGATCCTAAATCCTATATTGAATTGGATTCAATAATGAAAAATCACATATGATAAGTTTTTTTACTTACCTAGAGGATTTAGACTAATGTTATTTTTATAAAGCACTAATGAGTATATAAGGTATATGCAAGACCATTAATAGAGCTTATGTACTATCACAGAATGCAAAGATTCCAAGGTAATACATATGCTATTGGGATATCAATCAATGTTTCGGTAGTTTAAGATTTGCTTACTCCTTAGATAAGATTGTTACCTTACTTCATTATATATCAATTCAGTCCTTGTGATATTAATACTTAAGTGTTATGTCTTCATTACACACTTTTTTTGTATTGTTTTCATTATATTTTTCCATTGGTAAGTGAGTGTTGGAAAATGGAAAAGTAAGAGTTGATTTTCATTTTTACTACTAATTTCAGCTTCATGCATTAATAATATAGAAATTTATTTAGTATATTTTGTATCCTTACATGTGATTTTGTGTTTGAAGTTAAAATCTTGTTTTGTTTTGTTGGTTTATGAATTTAATTATACACCACACATGCATGCATGTTGTAGCATGCCTTTGAGCTAGACATGGGTGTGGGTGGGTCATATATCTGAACATGCCTACTATTCTTTTTGCTAAATTTCTAAAACACTTTTGCAATTTTATTTTTCTATTTGTCATTTTGTTTTAACTTTACAACCATTTTTGAAACATTCCCCCCACATGACAAGAGTATAAGCTAGTCTTTAGAGGATGCTATTTGATTTTTTCCAGACTCTTTTTTTTTTCTAAAGGGGGTGGTCATGGATTCATTTAGAAGGCTATAAACAACTCTTCTTTTTCACCAAGAATTTTTCTTCTCTATTTTAGTCACAAAAAATTTAGGGCATTTTTTTTTGCAATTCTAATACCCTCTATCTTGAGTATGTAAGAAAGGGACTCATTATGTTAACCTTAGGAGTGAGGTGCCTTTAGGATTTCACGATGGTCTGAATGGTTTTTTTCCTTTATGGCGGTGAAGCTATTTCATAACACAACAACATTGATAAGTATCTACTTCTTTACTATTATTTTGTGCCTATAGTGTCAATTTTTTTATAGCAAGATCTACACCATGTGTGTAAGATCTTATATCTTTGTCATTTCTAGATTGTGAAACTATGGAATTTAGATCTCTTTCTTCATCTTTTCATATTATTATATAAATTTATTATGCTAATTGGGTGTCTCCATTATTGAGTTGTTCTTGGTAACTTATATATCATTATTTAGGTTTTCAATTGAATTTTAGGTTCTTTTATCAATTGAAATAATTGATAAAGAGAGGTCACTATTTTTAAATTTTACCTGAAAACTAATACTATGTAATTACTTTTACTAGTTGATCTTGTAATTTATAAGTAAATATTGTGGAAGAGTTATATTATAATAAATAGATTAATTTGAATTCATTAGATAAAAAATGGTGGCTAACTAAAGCTTAGTTTTAGAGTTTTGTATGAGAAATGGATGGTAATGTAGAATGTAAGTTAAAAGAAATTAACTTTGCAAGAAATTTAGCTATGTCAGACATGAGCATTGCTTTTAAAAGATTGAGAGACACATAGTCTTATTTATTTTATATTTTTTCCATTTAGTAAAATATAATTTTGACATAGTCTTAGAGGTAGTTTTTGTAGTTTAGACTTTGTCAGCTAAAAATATATGGAATAGTATTAATAATAAAAATGTTGCCTAAAAAGTGTGCATTCAAGATACTTTGCTCACAGATGACAACATCTCCAAGGATTATCTGATTATATTTTATTGTGTTTTGGTAGATGTAGACATATAGTTGTTTTCCAATTAATTTATGGCAGACGAGTAATTTACTCACTATTTTGGGATATTAGTAGAGGGATGTCGTGTGTGTGTGTATGTATATATATATGGTAGATTATTTTCTAGAAGATGTTGTTAACTATGATGTGATACACTAATAAGGGATTGGTTTCTTTATCATAGATTTAGCTCTTAGAAGCTTACTAAGTGAAACATATAAAATTATCGCTATACATACTTAGTAGTTGTTTGAGTGACCACACATTGGGAGAAGTTTTATAAATACAATTTATCATTAAATTTTATTAATAGGACTTATGTTTTAAGGTTAAGTGCTTTAGGTTAAGGTTTTCAGTTTTTAATATAGTGTTATTTGGTTGTAGGGTGTAGGATTTAGGATTCGGTGTTTAAGATTTATAGTATGATTTAGGGTTTACTATTTACGGAGTAATATTAAGGCTTATGTTAAGGATAAAGATTTAAGGCTTAAGGCATAGGTTTTAGGGTTATGTTTTAGGTTTTTTTTTTGTTTAAGTTTAGAGTTAGGGTCTAAGGGTGAAGGTATTTAGTATTAGGTTTTAGGTTGAGGGCTTAGGGCTTAGGGTTTAGGGTTTAGGGTTTAGGGTTTAGGGTTAGTAGTGTGCTTATGACATAGCTTTAAGGGTTTAGGGTTTAACATTAGAGTTTTGGACTTATGATTTGATGTAGAAAACTTCCTACAAGTCCTACACATGAGGAGTTGGATAACTTAATTATAGAACCCATTATTGTAAACTTTATTAAATAATTAAGCAAAACTTGCACCATTGGACCAAACAAGGTTATTACTTATTTAATGATGGATTAGAATGGGACTTAAGGGTACTTAAGAAGGTTTTTATGAATTAACATGCTAAAAACATGAAGAGGATGTTCAAGGCATAGAGGAAATTTCACATCAACTTAATTATGGGTTCATAAGTCATCAGTAGAAGTTTTGTTTTTTTAAAGAGTGTTTTATTTTTTGAGTGGCATGATTTAGTTAGATATAGTGTGGTTTTAATTTTAAGTTTTGTATTATATTTTTTTGTGTGGAATATTTATCCTACGGAATTAAAATTACACTATATAAACATGGTGTAATCAATGTTTATTTATATAGTGTAATTGAATAGAGTTAAGCCTTCATTAATTCTCTTTCTGAATTTCCAGCTTATTTATGACTTCTGTGCAAATCATAACCAAGATTTATTTATTTAAGTTTTTTTGAGTGTTAATTAGAGATATTTTTATTAATTTAAATACAATCATACCCATTAAATCGTCAACCTCACACTATACGTATTCATACACATTCATCCATATTCAACCACATAAAAAATAACAATATTCATCTCCTTCAACCTCGAAAACCCTAACTTTAACCCCATTATCTGCAACAATCATTAGCATTATTATTAAATAAATTTATCCTTCATTAATAAAAACATTAAAACCATCCTTAAGTCATTCATAAACCCTTACCAATTCATCCTACACATGAAGCTCCAAATTGAACCTAAAAATCTACAAACCCTAACCCTAATTCACAATTTCTATTAATTATTTCCTTTTGGCTAAATTTTTTTGAGGTTGATTGATTGTTCTACTTTCTTATTGTGTTCTTAATATATGAATAAAAGTTGTATCAAAGCCTTGGTTCTCCTTTCCATCATACATGCCAGAGGAAGAAAATCACTAAAGATGAATTTTTTCATCAAAGTCAACCAATTCTATCAAAATTTTAATAAGAACTCTTCAAGACTCTATAAAGATTCAATAAAAATACTTCCGAATTTTTAGGTATTCATTTTATATTGAAGGAAAAATATCATTTCGCGTAACACCCTAAGATTTTTTAACTTTTTCTTTTGAGTGTTTAGTCTTTTATTCGAAACCAAACCTTTAAACCTTAGCCTAAGTATTTAATTATTAACCTTTAAACTGTAGCCCATATAGACTCTTAAATAAATTTCCTGATTATTTTTCTCACTTTCCTTTTTATTTAAGTCTATCCTAAACTAATTTATATTTTCTAATCCGGTTTTCCTAATTGGTACAATAATACATCAAAACTTAACTCAAAACTAACTAAATCTTATTATGATATGTCACCGTTCTACCATTTTACCAATCAAGAAACCTCTTTGCCAACTCCCTCTCTCATGTTACCCATGTTGCTCCATTTTTTTCCTCTTACAAACACAATCCCTGTCACCCTCCTTTTCCTATACGTTTGTTGAATCAACTCCATCACCATCGCTTGCCTCTACTTATACATACGTACATACACTCCTTCCCTCTTCATTTTTGTTCGAACCTAGATTCCCTACTCCCTTTGTTCGCCCAATTTGTTATCAAACAACCCCTTCTCTACATCTTCTCACATAAGCAATGACCACCTCTATCCCTCTTGCATCGTCCATCTCTTTTATCCTAACCATACACCATCCACGATCACCATTTATCATCATCATCTTCTTCTTCTTCTTATCCTTCTTTCTTCCTCCCCTTTCCTCATGTGTTTTCCCTAGTAAAAAACACCATTCGCTACAAACCACCCATCATTTCCCTTGACCACCGAATTCCACCACCATTCTTATATGACCATTCCTTCACGCACTATATAATTGTGTGCCACACTATCTACACACCTGTGACCAATTGCGTGTGCTACCAGTGCGTCGTCTCTTTGTGTCACAACATTCACCTCCCTTAACCACCTCATCCTTCCTCTTTTCCATCTATCCCATCACCAACCCTACCCTCTTCCCTTTGCCTAGCATCGACCATTCTCTCTGTTGCATCCCTTAGGAATTAACAAAAGCTATTATTTCCCTTTTTTTTTTTTTTACTTTGGCTCCCCCTATTGTAACCCATCCCAACCTACTCCACCCTCTACCTATAATACCTTGAATTTTTATCTAAACCTATTTCCAAGTAATTAATATCACAATCTAATTCTAACCTGGAAAATTTTATTTTTCTATCTTACCCTAACCCCCTAATCCTAAATTTTATCCTAACTCGATTTTTTTAATATTTTGGATTATTAATAGATATCCTAAACTAAATTATTTTAACCTAGTCCTAATTCTAAAACCCAACCTAAATTCTTTTCCTTTTTTCCTATTCTTTTCCCTTCCCCACTTGTATGTCTTTTTTTTTTCTTCTTGCATGAAGCCATCCTTTTTCCCTAACTAAAATCCCCTATCATGCTCCATAATCCATGGTCTACACACACTGCCCTCATAATAACCCACCAACTCCCTCTTTTTCTGCGTTGAAATCCTTGCCCAATCATCACCCATCCTCTTCTCTTCCTACGTGTGTATATATGTCTATAAGACACATTTAATGCATTGAACCACTCCTCTTCTCTCTTTTATTCTATCAAAAATTTGCACCACCATTCAAGCTTCCTTCCTTCTTCTTTACCTTTCCTTAATATTTCCAAAACATCCATGAAAAACCACCACCGATAGCCCTTGTTGTTCCTTTACCACTATTATCGATAGGTTTTGCCGCAACCTCTACCATTGCCTCACCCCAAGCACTGGCAATACATGCCATTCCTAACCCCCCTTGATTTGTAAAACCTATTGTTACACCTCCCCTAACAATGGTAGGTTGTTTGATTACTAGCCTCCCTTGCTCGGTAACCCCAACCAGCCCCCTCATTTGTTACATAAAATTTTACCAACCACACCTTCGAGCATTATCTTAGTTGTTCTCCGATCCTTTCAGTCTTTGATTCTTTAGACCCTTTCTTAATTATTTTATTTAAATTTTAATTATGTTTTTTTATTGTTCTTACTTGATTTATTGACAGTTTCGGAAGAAGCAGGATAGGATAAGCGTGCCTAGAGCTATGAGGCTTTTTCGTAAGGATACTAGTCGATGTTTCGGGTTTTGTGTTAAATTCTTGTATGAATATTTTTATTATAATGTTATGTTTATTTCACTATTAAATGAATTTTTTTGATGATATTATATATTGATATGAATTATATGATAAGAAGAAAGTACGAATAATGAATGAAGTGTTGATACGAGATTTCTATGCTAAGTCGTATTTTGTGGTTGACTAAAAAATAGAAGAGTAATATGAGCCTAATAAAGTTTGATATGTGGGAAAATAAGTATATTTAAGATATATGTTGGTAAATGGAGGATTTGAAAATAATGATATTGAAGGTATAAGATTTTTGTAAAATAAGGGTTGTTAGTTATCTTTAAGGGAGTTTTGGTTAATATAAGTTAATATGATAATTTTGGTATTTTAACATGTTTGGAGGATAAAAATTATTCTAATCAAATGATTTGGGGTGATTGGAGTGGTTATGAATGTCATAAATTCCTTAAAATGAGAAAATTGTCTAATTTAGGAATGGTAACCTTAAAATTGTAATGTTATTATCACATGGATAAAACGTCAGAGTTAAGCCAACATGGGTATTTTAGGGATGTATGCTGATTTTGGTAATTATATGAGCCTTGTAGGAAAAGTTATGACTTACCTATGAAATTAGGTTTTAGGAGCATTATAAATAGTAACTTTTGAGATAAGGTTATTAGCGCATATGTACGACGTGGGAGTTAGACCTTGAATTTTAGGTATATTAATAAAAATAATATTTGAGGAAGATATACTAACTTTAGTGGGTAAATGACCAATATGGGAGAAGTTATGTCTAAAATATGAATTTAGGGTTTCTAAGGGAAGATAAGTAACTTAGTTTTATAGAATGGTCTTATTATCAGTATGTTGACGCTTTTCCTACCTTAATTATATTTTGTACTTATCAGAGCAATCATGAATAAGATATTAATCATTTAAAGTGAAAGATTTCATGAGTCAGGACCGGTTGTATATATCCATTCCACTAGACGAGAATATTAGCCAGGTGCATTCTCTCCTAGGGTTGTGTATTAATAACCGTTCAGCCAGTTGAGAATAGCGGCCAGAATTTTTTTTTCCGGGGTTATATATTATTGCCATTCTACTAGTAAGAATTGTGGCAAGAGCATTTTGCCTTGGGGTGGAATAACCATTCCACCAGTTGAGAATAGTGGGTCCCTTAACTTAATTTAAAATAAATCCTGACTATGACCATAATCATTGCTAAGATACTAAAAACTTTTAGTGAAAGACTACATAAGTCAGGACTGATTGTACCTATCCATTCCATAGGACGAGAATAGTATCTTGGAGTGTTTTGCCTTGGGATTGTATATAATGATAATCGTTCCACCGATAGAGAATAGATGGGCCCTTAAACTTTACGTGAATAAAAGAATGGGTCACACTATATTCTAATGTTATGAATTTGAAATTAGTAATTACCTTGTATTGATTATTGTATCTTGCATGTATGTTACTTTCCGCTCTGAATGCATGTAATTATTTGTTTTTCTCTATTTTGACTATATTGTTACCTTACTTAGTATGTCGCATACTAATAGTCCTTTTCATGAGTGTTTCTCATTTCTATGAGTAGATGACCTGGATGTTTATGTGTAGGTCGATGAGGACCTAGTTGATGAATTTGTAGCTTTTGACGTATTGTATAGGGTAGAGTGACTTTGTGTATTAGAACCTTGGGAATAAAGTCATGTTATCTGGATGTTGGTTTTACCCAAATATTGTTTGGACTCTTAAATCCATGGTATCCCTTTTGTTATATTTTATTACTGTACCCCAAAGTAAATCTCCAAAATCGCGTTTACATTTATAAGCCTTCTCTCATTTCTATCTACTATATTTTATTCTTAATGATTTTTAGCCTTGTGAATGATGTGAGGATGGTATAGTAAACCAAACTCACATCAATTACTATGGTAACACCCGGTTATTTTGATTTTCCTTCAACTATAAAATAAAAAAATTCAGTAGTAAATTTTGGGGTGTTACACTATCGTAGAGTTTTCCTAGCTTAAACCACTTTCGCTTATAGCTACAAACCTTTTTCCACCAACATACATCTCAACCACCAACACACCACCCATCTTATTTCCCTGCCTTGTCATTACCTCTCCCCATTGTCCTTCCTTTTCTTTAGCTAATACCACTGCCACCAATCCTCCCTTTTAACCATCAACCCAACATCACTGAAGCTCCACCACCCACAACCATCACCTCCATCATAACCAACCACCCTTATGCATAACTCATGCTACCCATACATCTTGAGGGTTGGCCTTGTTGTTCTTTTTTAAACTGGGGCATTTTGTCAATTTTTTTAATAAAATATTTTAATAAAAAATATTTTTTATTTATTAAATGTTAATATGGTTAATGTAGTAATATTTTTAGTTATAAAATTTTGTTTATCGGAGCCTAATAAATTTCTATAAGTTACTTATAAATTATGCTTTTGCTAGAAATCAAATAACTCTCATACTTTACTAAAATTTTGAGTGTTGAATGTTAGGACATTAGGGTTTGTTGTATAAATTATGTTAAGCATGGTCTATTATATAGTAATTATTTACTTATTACTTTTATTATGAAAATTGGGAAGAGGGAGTATGCTATCTTATGTAAAATATTATGAGTACAAAAACATGTTAAAATGGTCCTAATGTTAGGAAAAGATTTTGTATAATATGTATGTGAAATATTGATAGGTTGAGTATGGGTATGTGAATTTTGGGAGAATTATTAATAGTGTATGTACCTTTATGATATATTGGTCTTTTTAAGCATATTGTGTTACTTGTGCTGATTAGGACACCTAATGTGTATTATATATTGTTGAGGATGAAATTAGGTGATTTTGGATGAATTAAATGCACATGTTAGGGTTTTATGTGAAAAATCACTTATAAGGACAAAATGGTCATTTGGTATGGTAGATAAATTAATTTAATGATAAATGATTTAATTATCGTGTTTTATAATTCTCAAGATAAATTAATAAATAAAATCAAAATTAGTAATTGGAATGGGTGATAATGCGGTAATTATGGCCTTAGGGGCATTTTGGTCATTTTTAGCCTAACGCTCCCAAATATGAATAATTAAGCTTATGATGGCTGTAGTATATTTTTTTAATGTTGAAATATGTATTAACCTTGTCTATAATTATCTTGAATATATGAAAAATGAGAAAAATGATAAAGTATAAAATTTAAATCTATGTGATCAATATGTGATTTTGTGGTTACCTTAAAAAAATATTAATATTTAAAATAAAAGAACTCAAGATTGGAAATGGTGACTCTTTAGGGGTCGCTATCCTAGAAACCTATTTTAACCCATGGTTGGTTATATATTTTTGCTGGTGTGCCTTAGTGCCCAGTCAAGCACTACATATTACTTTATTTTGATTGATGGACTTATAAAGGGTATATGTATACTTATGGATTAGATGTCCTTATCGTTAGGATATTATGTTTCTTTTGTGCTCTCAATACGACTAGAATATCTTAGTGTCCTTGGATTGATAGTCTATAAGATATTATGTTACCTTAGGCTTTGGTATGACCGGAGTATCTTAGTGTCTCTAATTTGATATGATCTTTCCTAAAGTAAAATAATAATGGATATGATTATTGGATTGTTTGGTAGCAGCCTTTGTTCCTACCTGTGGTTAAGTAGTAGTTTTTTTGTATACTTGTTATTTGGTAGTAGCCTTTGTACAAAGTCCTTGACTTTGAGAGAAATTTCAAGTGTAGAGCCTTATAATGATGATGAATTTGATGCTAAGGATGAGCAGATTGATTGGTGTAGAGAGGGTTTATGGAGAATGTGGTTAAGCATGTTGCAATGTTCAAAGAATTTTGCAAGTGCATCAATGGTCTTATCCACTAAAGAGACAATATTTTTGAGTTCTAGTGTAAGGTGGGATACAAAGTATACAAAGGCATTGTTGAGAGTGGCTCATGCACTAATTTTCATGTGGAGAGATGGTGAAGAAGCTTGACTTGAAGACCAAAACAAATTTAAGGCCCTATTTTCTATAATGGCTTAATAAAGATATATGTATAAGGGTCTTTAAAAAACTCCTTATTATTTTTATAATTGATAATTCTATCAATGATGTTTTATGTGACATATTACCAATGGGTTCATATCATATATTACTTAAGAGACTAGAAATATGATAAACAAGTCTCTCATGATAGAGTTTTCAATGAATACTTTGTGTGCAAGGGGAAGAAGAAGCATAAATTGAAGCTAATTTTAGAGCTAGGAATACTCCAATTTAAGAATTCTTTTTTCCTCCATGAGCAATACATGATTGAGGCCAAAATAATTTTAGAGCTAGAAATGCTCCAAACCTATACATGCCCATTGATTTGTTGCCTTTGAAGAAGGTTGATTTAAAAATCTATGAAGCCCACAAGAGAGTAGAGTACTCCAAGAATTTACATGATAAAGCTAGGGAAAACTTAGAAAAGAATAATACTACTTACCAAGAAAGAGCCAACAAGCGTAGAATTCAACATGTGTTTATGCTGAGAGATTTGGTATGGTTCCATATAAGGGGAAAGTGCTAATGACATTAATTTGTTAAATTCTTATGGAGGTATTTTAGGAACTTTAAATGTTAGCGATCTCTCTCAACATTATCATTATTCTAATTAATAATTATTAAATTATAATATTAAAATCACCATTAAATTCTGTGTAAACCCTAACCAAATTGTCTCACATATCAAACCACAAACCAAACATAAAACCCTAAAAACCATAACCTTAATTCATATTTTCTTTTAATTTTTCCTCATCTTTTAATTTGGTTTTAAAGTAATTGATTAAGTTTTCTACTCTTTTTTTTGGATTCCTATATGAATCAATATTTGGGGTTTTGGTTTTAGTAGTTAGGGCTTAAGTTTTAGTAGTTAGGTTTAATGTTTAGGGTTAGTGTAAGACCCCCATTTTCATGAATTAAAGTTTTTTGTAAAATTATTTTCTAGAAGCCAAAATAAAAACATATACACCACATCGAATATAGAAAATGTACTCCATATGTATAATCTATGCTAGATACAACGCTAAAAGTATATCTTATCTAGAGACCAAGTATGGGAATCATTTGATCCTATAATGATGTAATTTTAGGAAATATAAGGGAAGATAATAGAGATACTAGAAAAGAAAGGGTATAAAGTCCACAGAAGAGATTTGATAACCATATTATAGGCTAACTAGATTTATTCACCACAGGCATTCTACTACAAGCATCAAATCAACAATTACCTTTAAAACAATGATCAATACGTTATGTACTAGGTAATGCAACAATACACATCAATATATATGCATTACACATAGGAATCATGTAACAAGATAGATACCATACATGCAATAAATGCTCATGACACGATAATACTTAAGAGATAACCATATTAGAATTTCTACTTAGGTTATCAGACATTTCCTTACTTAAACATATTGATACAAATAACCTAATTATATTAATTCCACTTCCCTTTCCCCTAAAAATGGGAGATAAGAGTTAAAATCATTTTCTCTTTCACTTTACACTCCTATTTCCACTACAGATGGGAGATAAGAGTCAAATTAGAGCAAAACACACCTAATAGCTACTAGTAAATCACTAACTTTTGATTATGTGTACCCCCACTACCATTGTTGTTAAAATCTTGATTTGGATCTTATGATTCTTCAATACAAAATTCATCAAATGATCCTTGATCTTAGGTAAAATATTAAATTATTCTAATTGTAGTATAATCATATATCCTAGGCATAATTAGTAGAATCTTACAATTCTATGTACTAACTATAACTTTTAGTTTATTTGCATGAGAATCTATATATATATTTTTATTGTCAATATATTTCCTTTAAGATTATAAACCTCGAACTCCACTATTCTATACATATTATATCTTGAGCATCAAGCAATTTAACGTAAGTTTGATGAGACAATAATATGACAAACAAGCCAACTGTTGAAAAAAAATACTTTTGAAAGAATACAAACTCTACATTTATAGTAAAATAAAAAATATTAAATTCTGTAATGTTATTTTTTATTAATTTCTAGTAGTTAATTCAAAATTTTTAGTATATTTTATTTTTTGGAGTTCTTCAATTTTTTTTATGTTGTAAAGTCTTTCTATATGCATACAATTTAATAAATTGTGTTTTTTAATTGCTATAACTTAGTTAGTGGCTTAAAATCACAATTTTAGTATTTTAACCTTTAACTATGTTATTTTATAGTTTACAAGTATGTCAAATCATATTTTATAGCATTTGTAGGAACTTAAAATCGTATAATATGATCCTACAATTTGATTTTCATCACCTTTATTGATTCTATGTAAAATCCTAATTCTCACAACCTTGCCTAGACTTACATAAAATATATTAGGGTCTTCTCGTTCTAATAGAACCATTCCACTATCTCTCATACCATACTTTCACTTTAACACTTGAAATTACTTTGGTACTAAATCATATGATCTTCTACCAAGAGTATTAATGTTTTATTGTATCAAGAGCAAAACACTCAGGATATAGTAACACACTAGTTGATTTAATTATCATCATAACACTTCCACTTGTATTATCATTTTTACTTGTCACTTCAGATCCTAATTATCTATTATCACTTATTATGGGAAATACCGCTTATTACCATATTCATATAAACTATTGCCATAATTTAAAACACTTAGAATTACATCATGGTTAAGCAAATCTAACATGTTGTAATTGCATAGAAAAATGACATAGTGTAACAAAGTACAACAAACACAAAGGAAGATATTAGATTAGTGAAAAAGACCCCTTAAGAAAACCTTAACTCATAATTAATTCATACATTCACTTATAAGGCTCGCCAAACTTAACACAAATCGATAAATTTTAATTTAAGTATTGTAACTAAAAATTAAGATCACACTCTAATGTTTTACACATAAAATACCGACTATACCGCAACATTTTTTAAGCCATCCTCACATAAAATTAACACTTGTGGTAATCCTAATTATCCCAAATCAACACATATAACACATATCATATTTCAACCTAAATAACACACATGAAACCTCAAATTCACAAAATCAACTTCAAATGACCATTTTGCCCATATTCCACCTAAACATCTCAAATCTTGTAAAATTACAATCTTAACCCATATTTTACAAAACCATATCATGCTATATATTAAAAATTGTGTAAAAATATCAATGAATACTATGGAATAATTATTTTCCAAAAATATTCACTAATTTAACCAAAATTTCCCTTAGACAGTTTTAACACAAAACTCCTACATATTATCAAACAGTCAAAGATATAGTTATCATGAATTAAATCACTTTTCAAAACCATAAAAACCAAAAGGCTAAGATCCATGATATCCCAAAAAATCTCAAGTTAATCATCAGCACGGTACTTCTTTCAATATACTTACTTCATGATAAATAACACTTAACAACATGTTCGTTAATTATAGGAAATATAACATCATATTCAAAGTATTAAGATAAAACCTATCATGGTTTAGGCATGGCATTTTGTATAAAGTCATATAAATTAAATATTTTAATGAAATTATAAAATGATTATAAGGACATGATGTTTAGAATAATAAATATAAAGGGATTAAATAGGTAAACTAGAACCCTTGTCAAAAAATGAGGGCTTGAACAAGCTTAAGGGAACTTCACCAACCTAAAATTTAAACCTATTTTGCTTTGAGTAAGAACTAAAGACCTAAAATTTAAAAATTTAGAATTGAAAATAGAAGGAAAATAAGAAAAAAATATGGAGAAAAATATTTAGTTAGATCAAGGGGTAATAACAACTGAAGATTAATGGGAAGAATAAGGAGGAGAGAAAAAGCAAAAATATAGGAATAAATTGTTCTAAGTGTGAAAATGAAAATACAAGGGACTCTTACTCCCCTTTATAATATAGATGGGGATAAGATAGGGGAATATCTAATAAGATTTAGTTTGCAAGGTAAAGGAGAGGTGGAGTGTAAATAAATCGGGTAAGATGGTGTAAGAGAGAGTAAAAGAGTTGGTAGACGGTGTAAGACTAGGGATGGAAAATTTTCCCATACGTTGAGGGACTTATCAAGGATTTCCATTTCAAGGGAGATTTTGGAGATCAAGTTTGGATTTAGCTATTCTTATCATTAATTTTTTGAGGACTAGGCAAGGACGAGTTTAGGATCTCTATCTTCAAACCTTCCCAATATATATATATATCATAATTTTTTATATTGAATATAAATTATAATTATTTTGTAAAAAAATAGGATTTGGTATTAGGGTTGGGGTTGGGGTTGGGTTTCAAGGTTAAGGAATGGATTAGGGATGCGTATTATATCAGGAATTGGGTCGGGTATGGGGATTCGATTCTCTCAGGGATTAGGTAGGGAATTCCTAGATAAAGAAAAATTAGAGATTGTGGTGGATTTAGACATTATTTTGCTTGTCAGGTTTGGACATGGGAATGGGATCCCCATCCTTAATCCACCTTATTGCCATCCTTATGTAAGAGCAAGATTATGTAAAATACCTTAGTTTAATTATTAAGGGTATACAAGTTAGGTGTGGGGAGTTAAGGTGTTCATATTTTCAAAGTCAATAGGGCTAAGAAAGTTAATAATAATAAAAATGTGTGGTAAAGTAAAAATTCTAATAAATGGGAAAATTTTGGAAAAATAATCATATAGTTTCTAAGAATTATGAAAAATTAGGGAAAAGGTGTGAAATTAATTTTGAAAACCAAATATATAAAAATAATAGGCATAAGAACTAATTTGGGGTTAAAAATTAACAAAAATAACAATGATTGAAATTACATAACTATAGGCAACTAGGGAAGATCAGTGGTCTACTATAAAGTGCTCTAGATGAATTGAGTTGGTTGTCTATAGATTGGTTAATTGAAGGTTAATGTCTAGTCGACTATTGATTAGCTATAATAAAAATGTGGGTTTTGAAGGGTTAGTTGGTAAAAGGGTATATTCTTAGTCAAGATAAGATTATCACATAATGATAAGGTTTTATTGAAGGGATCAAAATATAAATCACCTAGATATTAGAGTTATAAATATTCATGGTATTATAATTAGGGTTTGTGGCTTAGTGTTGGGGTTATGGTACGGGTACGGGTTTTAAGTTTAGTAGTAAGTTAGGGTTGATGGTTTAGAAGTTAAGGTTTTAATAGTGGTTAGTTGTAGGGTTTAGAGTAAGGGTTATGGCTTAGAGTTTAGGTTTTAAGGTTAGTTATTAGGATTAAAGTAAGTGCTTAAGGTTAGGTTTATAGGTTTGTGCTTGAGATTCAAGTTGGGTTCGGATTTCGGCTTGGTAATAGTTTTGAATAAATATTAAGGTGAGGTATTGAATAAATATTGATTATTGAATGAATATCAATATAATGGTCAAGATTGTTTTACGAAGAGTTTGTACGTGACCCTTACCATATATATATTTGTTGATTAAAATTTTAACTATAAGAACATCAACTTATAATCAGTATTTATCTTAACAATAATCAATAGAAGGTTTTCATATTTTATATCTAAAATTACTTAGAAATAATCCTAATATACATATGAGTACATATGGCATTAATTAAGTATATGCACTTATAATCATATGTTAACATGAAACAACCAACATTGGGACTACCTTGAATCATATCTATAATTGATTCAAAATCATCATTAAAATGCATATATCCACAAGTGAAAAAATTCTAGTGTAGAGTCATAATCATTACTTAATACGAGGATAATAATAATTATAATAATAATCATGATGATAATGATGATAACCACTCTAGTTTATTGTGATTGTAGTTATTTCAAAATCATTATGATAATACTTATTAGGATAATGATTCTAATATTAAAAAATTATAATCATAACTTAAAGATAAAAATATTCATGAATACAATGTTTTGAAATTATTACCCAAAATGACAATGATCATGGTGAAATTTATTCAAAATCATCATAATGACCTTTACATAAAAATATAAGTGAAGCAATTCAAGTGCATATGTTTTATGATATAAATGAACTTAGTAAAGGCAATAAACTATGTTCTAATAATCAATTGTGGAAGAATGGCAACATAATAATTAAAAAATTAAGGAGAATTTAACAGGAATATTCTACTAGAATTTAAGTAGGATATCCAAACCAAGACTAAATTAAATAGATCAACATTAAGTGTTTCAAATTGAGAGATTCTTATTGAATCAAAATTAAAAGCAAGAGATTCAAAAATAATTTCTAAATAAAATATATTTCTTGTAAAAATAGATAGCAAAGTTGTTGATTATGGTACACATTGTGCATTTTTGATTTGATATAGAAAATTTGTGTTACTTTATGCTCTATATAACGTACATTATATGGATTTAAATCATACCATGTCCTCTGTTATTTAGTGGATCCAAATAAACCTAGATTTGTAAGATTTGAAGTTAGAAAAGAATTCCAATGGAATAATGCATTAACCTAGAGCCATACAGAGGAATTTAAAAGCCACATGGGGGTGCTTTTGTATGACACAACTATGTAATGCTTCAGAAAGAATGGGGAAAAAAGTGTGAGCACAAGGAGAAAATAGGCACACCATGTGTAACACCCCAAAATTTACAACTGAAAAGTTTTGTTTTTACAGAATTGTAATAACAATATAAATGGTGTTATCATTATAATCAACATAAGTCTGGCTTATCATTAAACGGTAAAACAATTTATAACATTAACATGATAAACAAAGAATAAGAGGAACTTTATAAGTAGAGATAAGATTTTTGAGATTAGCTTAGAGTATTAAAAAATTACAATAAAAAGGGATCATATGAAACTAAGAGTCCAAAAGATATTTGAATAATAAAAAAACAAACAGATAACAATAGATCTACATCCAACCCCAATACATAAATAATCACTCTTCCATAGTTAGTTTATCAAAATTATTAAATTATCAAGATGGTCCTCTATGACCTACACAAAATAACCTGGGTCATCTGCTTATGGAAATGAACAACACTCTTGAAAAGGATAATCAATATATTCATAGCAAGGTTAAACAAATTACATAAATTTATAGTGAAGAATAAGCAAGCATATTGATTTAGCATGATATGCTTCCAGAGAATAAATGAAATAGAATTTGATTATTAAGTAAAGGCACAATACGATTTCTTATTTACATTTATTTTAGGGATGACGCTGTTATTAATTTGGTAGAATGAACTGAATTACCTCCCAAGATAAAATGATCTTAAGCTACTATTATCATCTAATGGAACAGACACAAAAACTACTTAGGTAGCATGATCTTAACCACTATTATTAAAGTGATGGAATGTTATGAAGTACCTCTCTTGGTAAAATGCCTTAGATCCACTATTATCGCTCTATAGAATGGACAAAACACCTTAGTTCTAACTCATGTATTATATCACTTTAAGTGACTAATGTCTTACTCCCTGTTATTTATCTTAAGATCATCATGCAAAAACATATGTAGATATGGAAGGCACATAATCCAAACTTAAAATAACTATTCAAAATATATAAAATATAACACATGAAGATTAGGACACCCTTAAAGAAAAATGCTATATTTCCTTGAATGAACCTTAATTTTATAAGATTAGCACACCTTCTTCAATAATACTCATTTAACCAAAAAAAAATAGGATAAAGTCCTAAAATATTATTATTTACAACATATACATAAATAAAGGTCTAAATAAAACATCTTACATATGTGATAACAACCTACCTCTAGGGTTACTATTCCAAATTACTTACAAAACCCTAAATTTACAAGTTAGGCATAATTTTTTTCATAAGACTAATATAACCACTAAATTTAATAAATATTTCTAAAATTTAATTATAAGAGATTATAAAAAAATCAAGGTCTAATTCCAACATCTTACACATGCAATAATGGTCCTGCCTCTAGGGTTACTATTTTCGATTCCTTATGAAACCCTAGTTTCACAAGTTAAGATAACTTTTCCCATATGAATCATATAGACACAAATTTAGTATATATTCCTAAAATTTCTTTATTGACAACATATCTAAAAACAAAGGTCTAAATATCATTTTACATATATGATAATGACCCTATCTTTAAGGTTATTATTCCTAAATTAAGATGTTTTCTCATTTTATTGGACATAGGCCACTCATAATTAATCTAAGTGTTCCATATAATATAGTTAATATATTTTCAATCCGTTAAAATTAAATACCAAATATTTTATATTTAAACCATATTGACCAAAATACCCTTAAGTTAGCTAAACACCCATATTTTCACAAAAAAATATCTTACAAGTTCCAACATGTTTGATTCTTAGCCATCAACATACCTTATCATGAAAATAATTAAACATGTATACATAATAGTCATTTACCATAAACTAATTTAGATAGTGTTTCATGTCAACTTGCTCGACTTACAAAACAAGCTTAACATAACAATGTAGACATTCACATGCTTTCACATAATTTTCACTTTTCCCTCATATAACACATCATATCATACCATGGAATTATCTTTATCACATTATCAATAAAATCATAAAAAACATGAGATTTCATAAAAATTCATACATTGCATACAAAACCCTAGTTACACTATGTAACCTTACAAAAAATATGTTTCAGTCTCTAAGAATGTATTATCCCTACGACTACTCTAATACCACTGAAAAATCACCTAAAAATCAATAATGATATGTGGTTAAAACTTATGGAAAATATATATTAAAATATAAGGCAAAGGAGGATGGAAAAAGGAGCAAAATAAAAGCTACTAGAGCTTAGCACCAGTAGAACTAGTTGTGTGGGAATATGACACAACCAAAAGAGGACAATGTGGGTGTGTAACACATATATAGGGGTGGTTGCATGGGTGCTTATTCAGATTGGATGGTGGTTGCATGGGTGGTTGATGTAGACATGTATTGGTGGCATGAGGTAATGATTCAAATAGGGTTAGGTTACATGAGCTGCTGGAGTAGGTGTGGAGTGACTTCAGTTAGGTTGTGGTGTAGATATGGTGTATGTTGCATAAAGGGTGACATACCTTGATGATGACTATATGATGTTGTGATAAAATTTAGTGGTGGTGATGTTAGGATGTCATCAAGCTAGTGGGTGATGGAATGTTGATGATTTTTCATGAAGTTGTGGTGCAAAAATGGTGTTTTTTTTTTTTGCGTGAAGGGGTAACATAAGTTGGGGTTTTCGGCATGGGTTTGTCATGCGGGGGACTTGACCAACGTGAAATGTGACCAATAAGGCAGCCTATTTGCACAAAAATGACGGTGTTTTAAATGGGATAATGCAAAACAAAATGAAGAATAGAGGGAGAGAGTAGGGGAGAGTTTGTGTAAAGTGTGTTTCTTTAGACATCCTTCACTTCGCATTACTTGTATTACACCCTTATGTCAATTAGAGATGACACATAAATGCTTGTTGTATACAACTTTATGCTGACTGATGTCTATGAAACAACCCCAATTTTTGCCAATTATTAAATGAACAACAATAAACACAAGTGGAAATATATGGTTATCCTTGTCAATACCCACTGTAAGAAGTAACACACTCTCATACTTACCATGCAAGTGTGGACTTCTATACATGTCACTGGATGACATCACTTATGCCCTCAATTATTAGCCCAAACACCTAAAATATCCTCTAAAAATTTGTTATAGTAGAATCATAGATATATACAACTTCTAATTTAACAAGAGAACTAGGATTGGCTATATTCATTTCAAAAAGTCATCTTGAAAGTCGAGAAAAACAGTCGTAAAACTCTCTATATATCTTATTTATTACCTTATGTTTTCCAATCCATCCTATCCTTTAAAACACTATGAATCCCAACTTTGATTCCTTTTGGTCAATGACAAATTTCACACTTATATAATATTTCACTCTTACTAGGCCTTAAATCTCTTTGACAATAAAAATGGATGTTAAATTCAAATAATCGTGATTAAGTTCCTAGATGAGACATTGATACAAACCATTATATGATGTGATATTCATCCTCCCCAAAAAAACATTTATAGTTTGCGGTCTCAACCTCCAATAACATCAATCATAATTTGCCTCAAATCTTGTTTTTGATAATTGATCTGTCTTGTAGGGTATCTTCACCAAAGTTTGTAACATTTAACATTATGTACTAATTAGTCTTATAAAGAAAATATTTTGTCAACTTACAAACCTTATGTAGAGCTTAAATTTGATGTTTCCCACTATGACTCTATACCAATAATAACTTATTTAGCATGTTTGAGATCAACAAAATTAGGATGTGTATACTTTAACAACTCTTGAAATGCCCACATATTGAATTCGAAAAACTAGTATTCTTCCAAATATGTATCTAACATGTCTTTTTTGCAATCAAAATCAATTCTCGAATGAATTATCTTAGTTATCTCATTAAAAATTTCAACAAAATTCTCATTTTTGAACATTCTCCTAACTTCAAATTTCATTGCAACACTGTGTGTTTATAAGTAAGTCTTTATTTTCTTCTTCTTCTTCAACATCAACACACAATACACCGAAGTCATTTATATCTGTTGTGGCATTAATATATGTAGCGAAATATTGATGTTGACTTTGTGTACAATCAACACCCATGTTATATGATTTTTGTATTAAAATTTTGATTATTCAATGAGAAAACTCTTGAAAAAAAACATAGGATGGAAAGGTTAGAACCCTTGGTGGTTTTTCGTTACAAACATTTGCACAAAACCCCCTAACTTTGTTGAGTCTATTAGCATTGTTAATGATTGATCACTATCTATCAAAATGAGAAGACTTCTCCGCATTATCTTATTTCAATATATCCCAAATGTCTTGAATGAATATGTATCTATGATACAATTTGTCTATAGGGACACTATATTCATAAACTTACTAAAAGTAGTATATGATTAAAAAATGTAACATTATCAGGGTGTCCTTCAAATGTAAGCTCCCCGTACTCATGATTTTGTTTATCGTTCTAATATAAAATGACAAATACTTTACTTATCCCATATTTGAAAACATAAAAATAATATATTAGTATATTTTGTACATTTACAATTTTTGAAGACATAAAATATTGATCGCAATTTACTCTTCTCGGTCATATTCAACATCATGCCCAAAACATGCATATATTAACAACATAATATTGAATTTTTCAAATGAAGATTTAGCTAACACTAACATTATAGGTTAGTTTTAAACATAAATTATAACCTAAAATAATTAAATTTACTTTAGCACAATTTTAAAAAATTGAATATAAATCAATATTACAGCACAATATATATATAATAGCATGTTGAACAACAAAGAATCTATATATTATAACAAATATAACATCATAAACATACACTATGATCTAATAGAATCTATATATTATAATATAATATAATTATATACAATCAATCAAATCCATCAGATAATATAATTATTAAGAAAATAAGATAAAAATATAATCATACCTGATCTTTGAGAGGTAAATTGAGAAATATCCTAAATTGATAAAAAAAAAGGAGAGGAAATAACGGAGGGAAAATAAAGATTTAATTACAAAAAGAAAGATAAAAATTGAAGAGGAGGGGCAAATAATTGTAGAGAAATGGAGAAAAATGGAGATGATGGACTCTTAGCCAAAAAGGAAGGAAGACATAAAGTGAGAAATGTAGGGTTTTGTAGGGTAGTAATGAAAGAAACACATCTAATGATCAAGCATGTAGTGAAAGAACTTAAATAAACATGCATAATTATTGCACATATGGTTAAAAAAAAACTTTTTGTTTTTTTTTTTAAAGAAAACACATCAAATGATTAGCTATGTTTCATGAGATTTCCTCATGCTTTGACATTTAAAGTTAGCAGAATGGGCATTTGATTTTTATGAAAGAAACATGATGATACAATGGTTTTTTGGTTACTTTCACAAGAAAAGGCCATTTTTTCATATTTGTGAAAGTTAATTGGGTTATTCTTATAATACCACATCCTAAAATCCTTCAAAATGTGTTAAAAATTATGTTGGTATAAAGTTAGTTTTGGTTTTAGAATGGGTTTGAAATTATAATAAAATGTAAATTGTAGGCGTACCAATTGATTGGTTTGATTAACTGATAAACTGGTACACTTAGAAATTGATAGCTTTCTTCTTGACAAACTAGTTAACTAGTTTACCCAAACCAATCAACTGATTATCCTGTGATTTTAGATCCATCTCTGATTTTGATTCAAATTCCTTTCTAATATTTATAAAAACTATCCATTGGTGTTAATAAGCATATGTTTGTGCTTTGAGATTATCTTTATATTTTTTAGATCATTCTATGCTTTTAATTAGTTATATTTTTCCAAAAAGTACTCTTAAGTCATGCCTCACCTTATCTTTTCTCCTTCACCTATCCCTCTCCCTTTTGGTAGTTAGGGTGCGTATTTGACTTCTTCCACCCATTTCTAGACTCACCAACCCACAGTTATGCCCCTACCTAACTACACTCAACCCCTCATCATTCCATCAAGTCTACCCTCACCTTTTCGTTGCCTACACTCAAGCATATCAATCTTATCTCCCTCCCTTCTATAATTGTCAATCATCTCACATCTATTATTTTTGCTCTCTTCTCCCTTTTCTTAGTGGAAAAGTTTCTTATGTGTTGAGTATTCCTTCATTATTCCCTTCCTCCCCTCTGTATAGGAAAAACAAAGGCTGCTCTAATTTATTCCTTTTTCTTCTTCTAATCTTGGCTTAAGTTCTCCCTTATTTCTCTTAAGTAAGGAAGGATTAAATTTTGAGAAAGGTTGAAGGTTTCATATGATTCTCCTTGGTATTCTATTTCTAAGAAAAGTCTGGTTTGTGTTTTGTTCTTCTCATTCTTCTTCTAATTTTATTTTATTTTGAATGGATTTTTGAAAGGGAAATATTAATGGTTTTGAATTTGGTTCTCTTAGGAATCAAGGTACTACTAGATAGCCATCAAGTAGGTGTTTTATGCCAGAAGAATTTCATTAAGGTAAGGTATTCTTATCTTTAATATAAATAAGGTTATCTTTCTTATTGAGGTTCCATGTGCTTGGTGTATTTTGTGTTGAGAATGGCCTAATTGTATCCTAGAATTTGAGCATGTGGTAGAATTTCTTCTAAGATTAATCATTGTTGGGTTTCTCTGAGTCTATGCATGATTGGGAAGTTTGAGCATGATTCACTTAAAGGTCTACATTATTATGTGTCCATATGATTATGTGTGTGCAATATGTCTTTTTGTGTGTTTTATGACATTGAAGCATTCTAGGATTAATATGATAAAGTTTGATAAATTTTGGGTGTGTGCATCGCAAGTAGGGCTGTAAACGAGCCGAGCCGAGCCGAATACCCTTGGGCTTGGGCTCAGCTCATTTAATTAAATGACCCTGAAATAAGGCTCAAGCTTGCCTTATTTAACTAAATGAATGAGCCGAATCAAGCTTTTAATAAGCCAAGCCAAACCAAGCTTATGAGCCAAAACCAAAAAATGAATCGAGCCTTAATTTTTTGAGCTCAGGCTCGGCTCGAAAAATAAATGAGCCCAAAAATAAGGCTTAGGCTCAGCTCATTTAACTAAATGAACAAACCAAACCAAACTTTTAATGAGCCAAGTCAAGTTGAATACCAAACTAGGTCAACTCATTTACAGCCCTAATCGCAAGTATAGGTAATGTTTTACCCATCTTAGTTGATCAGTTCATTAAACCTATCGACTAGTTGTGCAAGCAGTCACATGGTTTAAAATTTTGGATTGGTTGGTCGAGAGATCATTTGATTGATTTGATATACTTGTCGACTGGTTTCTATAAACAATCAATTGGTTTATCAAACCTGTCAACTAGTGACCCTATAAAACAAAGTGATCTGGTGTATGCTTAGACCCACCAATTGGTTGGACCAAACCCATTGATTGGTTCCTATAAATAGCTAATCAATAAGACCAACCTATTGATTGGTCTGCTGGTGTTATTTTGGTTCAGATCTGGTATGACCAAACCAATTGATAGGTTCTAGAGACCAATCGATTAGTTCAGCTTTATGTCGCCTAGTTCAGTTATTGATTGTTGGTACTCTTTCGGGCCTCTTGTGTTAATACCTCCATGTATTTACAACATTTAAATTATCATTTCAACTTTAATTGACTTGGAATTAATAAGGATTACAATGATGATAATTGGATTGAATTGGTTAAGTTTGGTGTTGTCTTTAAACACTAAATTAGTGGCTTTTATGTCTTATGCCGTGTTTAGTGTAAGCACTTGGAAACACCCAATTTGGTTAAATTTATAATTTAATTGTGTTTGGTGTTATCACGTAGAAACACCCAATTGGATTTTCTATGGGTTTTATATGTGATTTGTGATATCACTTGAAAATGCATAAGAATGGAATAAGATGGCGTTCAAGCCTTTTTCTATGACTCTCATGATAGCTGATCGGTAGTTAGTGGGTGGTCACCCTATGGTTTATATCTTTCACTCAGTACCTATTTTCTTCTACCAGGTTGTAGTGGATAGGGGGCAGTGGCGGAGCCAGAGTTTTGGATCCATAGTGTCCCTATTATATTTGTTCAGTAAATAGTATACTAAAATATATATTAAAGTAAAATAATATTTTTAGGTTTTTAAATAAATTCACTCAAAATTTTTAAAAATTGGTAACACAACTTAATTAACAGAATTAGATTTGTAGTAGCTATTTTTAGGCCGGCTTAAAAAGTATCATTGTATCCTAAATTAAGACATTAAGCAATTTAATGAATTAACTAAGGAATTTACTAAAACTTAATTGATAATATAATTTTATAACAAACTAAGTAAAAAACTGACTAGTAAATTAAACAATTCAATCTATACATCTAAAAATTTTATTTCTACATTCTAATTTCTACAAACTAATTCTGATTTCTACCAAATTAATTAGGATTTCTACATTAATAAGATAAATTAGGATTTCTATAAACTAAAAAATGTAATCAATTAATAAGATAAATATAAATAAATTAACTAAATTTTTAATTTTACAAATCAATAACTAACAATTTAAGTATTTAACTAACAATTTAATTAACTAAAAATTAACTAAATCTTACCTATGGGCTGTCGGTTGTAGATGCCTCACCCATTGTTAATTCCTGTCTTGCTGAGAAATAAGAGTAAGAATTTAAGAGCAGCAGGTAACAGCCAGTAGCAACTAGCAGGTAGGTAGCAGTGTATAGATTTTAATTCAATCCATAAATCTTACCTGTAGGCCATAGCACCATAGCAGCCATCCAGGTCCAGCCGTCCAGCTCAGCGCTAGCACTCAGGTCTCAGCTGGTAGCTATCGAGTAGCAGGTAGGGTCGAAGTAGTCGAGCAGAGCGGGGTGGCGTCACAGCGGTGACGGGGCGGGGCGGGACTACGAATAGAAGAGATGAAGAGTGAAGAGGTAAATATAAAGAAGGCAGGCGGCAGCAAAGAACAAAAAGGAAATGGTGGACTGGTGGTGGTCGTCGACAACAATGGTGAGCTCTAGTCCGCCTGTTGTCGTGCAGTGGTCTCCCGTCTCTGCATGACTCTGTCGGACAGTTGCCGGTCAGGCTCTTAGGTGGGTCTCGTCGCAACTCGCAGGGCCGACTGGGAGGCTGGGTAAATGGAAATGGAGCAGGTAAGGAGAGCAGCTAGGAGATGGGCAAGGGTTTGAAAAAAAAAGAATCAAAATGACGTCGTTTTGATTCTATAAAATCAATAACAAATTTGGTCGTTCACGGGATTTGATCCCGAGTCATTTCATTTAAAATATGGGGGACCTGACCGTTCATCCATACCAGTATTTTGATATGGTGTCCTACAGATAAAATATATATTTATTATCTAAAAATTAAATATAATTTATACCTTATTGCCAAGGCTCCGTGGTGTCCTGGGACACCATGCGAAAGCCCTGACTCTGCCACTGGTAGGGGGTATGTGCATATCTTTGAGGTATATGATTATACTATAGTAGGCTTGTATGGTACTGGTATCTATTATGGGTGGTGAGGTATCCTATGTACAAAATCCCTGGTACTTCGTATTGTCCATTGCTTACGTAGTCCCAACTTTTTATCTCTCGTGGTGGAGGCATTCAAGGTGTGGTGGATGAGGTATCCGAGTACAAGCCACCTTGATGTACTTCAACCATGTATGGTGGGTGTGGTATCCCAATTTTTGTTCACCCTCACTACAGGTGCACTTGATGTATGGTGGGTATGGTATCCCCAAAGAAAGTCCCTTTGATGTATTCTGACCCCATATGGTGAGTGTGACATCTCATTATATTTATTTGTTGCCATAACTTTTGCTTATGGTAGAGAATTAGGTGTGGTCAAATGGACTATCTTAATAACTAAAAATTCATATGATCACTAAAGAAAAAAGTATAATATGGTTTACCTCATGTGGATCATGCTGCATCTTGTATTAATTATTCTTCCATCGATTACATGCAGACATGCCTTGTTGTATTACTACCATAAGCCTAAGTGTTAATTTATATTGGTATGTTTATCACTCTGTTACTATGTGACTTCAATGTGCTGCATGAGCCTTACCATGTTTTAGGAAGTATATTTTACCGGTACTTCACCTTACTGATATTTTACTTGTGTGGTTACTGTGATGATCCAGCTTCTGTTCTGGGGAGTAGAGGATGAGTTGCAGAGGTACTAGTCTCAATTAGAGTATGATAAGGGTGATGACATGGGCTAGTAGTTGATCATTGCTTGGGGTTGGAGATTTACGTTTATATTAAGAGTTAGACTAATAGACTATAGGTGTTTTACCCATTGTCCTTAGAATTTTTTTTGTTCCTCTTCTTATTTAAACTTTTAGCTTTGATTCTCGATATTTGGATTCGTAAACTCTCATACTCCTTTTATGTATATTATTGCTCTCACTTTTTATCTTTGCATACTGTTGTATTAATATTATGAGCATGCATCTTTTTGTTCGTTATTTTATTTTGCCTTGCATCAAACATGGGTTAGATGATGATCGTACCTCTCCTACAGTTGATGTAGTGATAACATTCCTTGGTTTTGTTTTTCAAATGCTTCTGCATTTTCTTCGAAATGAAATTTTTTGGTCCAAAAATTGGGGGTGTTACAATTCTAGTAATTGGTTCTAAATCTTCCCATAGTAAATGTATCATAATTAATGTTGTACTCATAAATTAATGTGGTAATTTATTAGAAAAATTGATTAGATAAGTATTTATAGTGGATATCATTATTATCTATCATGTTAAAAATATGGTAATACCTTATTATTATAAAGTGATTTACTTGATCTATTTATTAGGTGACTATTTTTAGAAGTTTCATTGGTAAAATCTATAGAAATACATTGTCTTTTACTATCGCTTTGTAAATTTGTTGATATATGAATTTTGCTGCAGATTTTTTTTTTTTCAAATTCTATCTACAAATTTAGATAATAATATAAAATTAATGATAAGAGCGACAATAGAAGTAGTAATGATGACAATAATAATACTAGATATTATAAAATAATTACTATACTAATACTAATACTAATACTAATAATAATAACAATGGCGGACAGCAGCAACGATGATGAAATATATTTTTTTCCCTAATGTTAGCCACCTTCCCTCTCATTATCATTTTTTTTTCATCACTTTTAGTGTTTCTCCTAAAAAGAATGCTGTGTTAGTGTCTTCTAGGCTGGAGAACGGATCTGATTCTCAAAATGTAAGCGGTATAATATATAAAGTGAACCTTCAAAATTGCTAGTATTTTATTTAGTTTCACTAGTAGAATCATTAATGTTTGGCATGATATGAATTCCACTCACAGGGGAAGAGATTTGGATAGTGCGAGACTTTTTAGCGAGGAAATGACAAAAGAGAAGTTGCTTTCGTTGTTTTGGGTTTTGACGTGCTATGCATGGGTTCTTTTTCTATTTTGACAAATCTATAGCGTAAGATGTGTGACCTTTTCAAATCCATCTAAGGTGGGGACCAAGGTCTCAGACCTTATTTACAACCACGAGGAAGTATAGAAGGAAGATTTGATTCGTGCTACTTTCCACCCCTTTGAGGCAGAGGAAATCCTCAACATTCCAGTCCTCAATCATAGGCAGTAAGGCATAAAAAATATGGTTTTTTACGATGGACAAATATACGATGCAATCCACCTACAACATGTTACGGCAGAAAGCAATAAAAGCTATGGCCAGGCCATGAGAATGACAGGGTAGGAGGATGTAGAATAAGTGCGGACGGCTGATACTCTTCCAAGGTTGAAAAACTTTGCATGGGGATGGTTTAGTGAAATTCTACCAACCAAATAGAAGTCGTAAGAAAAACTTAAACAAGTTGATGAGTCAAGCATTCTGCGGACAAAGAGAGGCCATCTTGCATATTTTGAAGGTCAACTATATAATAAAAAATCTATGGGAGGACTTTCCTATAGAGTTGGATGCACAGGGAAATTGCCCATGTGTTATGTACTAGTTTGAATATATATGCGAGGGGATGAAATATAAGTCGCTTGGCTACTCACATATGCATGGAGTTTGTGGAGGTTTCACAACGATGTCACTTTCAATAATACAGGGACGTCGAGGGGGTGGCTCACATACCATGTACAAAACCGGCTTGATGTTTACTTGGTTGGGATGGATGAAAGAAACACACATGCGCCACCGTTCATGCGCAGCTGCAGGTGGATGACGCCATAGGCGGGTTGCATTAAAATTAATGTGGATGCAGATATGGATGCAAGTAGTAGCTAGGGTTTGGGGATGGTCACTCGAGATTTAGATGGTATGATTATTGTCACAACCAAATAGCTCTGCAGAGGTGGATGGAATGTGGAAGAAGTTGAAGCTTCAGCGATTCATACAGTGCTGAGCTTAGCGGAGGAGATGGATATGCAAGATATCATTATTAAATCATGTTGCCTTCCCTTAATAACTAATTAGATCCACGAGAAGTAACAAGCGAACACAAGGATTGGTTTCATTGTGGCTAACATAGCTCCTGCAAAGTAGAAGATTGGCAGTATGACCTAGAGTCATGTAAGCAGGCAAGCAAACAATCCTACTCACTTTATTACAAAATCAGTAACAGCAGAGAAAGACATTATTTTAAGGATGGAGTTCCCGTAGAGATCTTTATTGTATCCATTCGAGAAGTTTAATAAAATTATGATCTTTGACCCTATAGCCTAAAAAATTGAGCCTGGCATTTCACTTAAATTGAAAAAAACATTATTTTTGTATTACAAGTGTGTCCACATGTTTAGAGTAATATAAGATGTGTGAGATTAGCACTCAATTCAACTAACTTTAATAAGTTATGATTTTATCATTTATTTGGACCGCCTACAAATTATGAAAATAGGTGTATATTGCTATCTTTTTTAGAATTTTCTTGAACGGTATATCAAATTAAATAATAAATGTAAGTCTAAAAAAAAGTAACATATAAAAATTTCATACAAAACTATTTTTACGCTTTTCCCCCATTGAGTTCCAAAACAACAAAATTTGAATATTTTTAGACTAGAAATTGAGTTATATTTCCATTTCAAAAGTTCATTCCAAATATATTATTAGTATGTTAGAGTATTTTGATAAGATAGATGATGCAACTATTAAAGTTAGGCATTAAAAAAACCTACTCTAATGAAGTTCTAATTTTTGTGTTTCCTCCCAAGGTTACACCAATACACCCCTATATCCGGTCAAATAAAATATTATATTATTTTATATTTTTAGTTAGTGTGGCAAATGAGTTTACATGCTTTTTATACAATTAACTAAGATAACGAAGGAGAATTTATTTGAAAAATTAGGAAATTAGCTTTAATAATACATTTTTTTTATTTTTTATTTTTTTGATAAATGAGAGATAACTAAATCTATTTTACAGGACTGATGATATTATCTATCAAGGTCTTTTTGTGTTTGGGACAACACGTAGTACCTCACATATAATAAGAATATTTTGTATAATATTTAAAGGCAAAATGAATTGTGAAAGTATTATTCAAAATAGGGGACTAGTTAGCTAGTATAGAAAATCTAGTCAATTGGTAAAATGTGTATGTATTTTGTTGGTTCTAATGAGCCAATCGATTGGTAAGCTAAAACCATGCGACTAGTTCTACTAGAGCTCGTAATCTCTATTCTTGTTTAAACTCAAATATCTCCCAACTCTTCACATAGCTTAGGAGATCTATTATATTTTTATTAAAAATGGTTTGTAGAGAGTCTTAAACTCTCATTAGAAACTAATTTTCATATTTTACTTACTGAACATGGTTTCCACACCTAAAAACACCTTTTAACCCTTTCTACCTTTTTACCTTGATTTCATTCCGCCTTTCTCCTCTCCTTGTGGTTGCACCATAGATCCCTTTTGCAGCCTAAACCCCCCTTTAGGCTTTTGTTTTTTAGTTAGTTTAGGGATATACATACTCATAGGTCAATTTGCAACCACCATAGCCCACCTTTCTTACATTTTTCTTCTCATCATTCAAGTGTTTAACCCTTACTTGTCCCTTTGCCTTTTATGCTTGACAAGACCTCTCTCCCTCTCTTTTATGCTTAGATGAAACCACAGCTTTTATTGAAGCACTCCTCACTTTGTAAGAAACCTCTAAATTCTTCCCTTTATTTTTCTTCTCCTTAACATATTCTTCTACTTCTACTCACTTCTTCTATGTTTTGTCCCTGATTTTATTCTCTAAATGTACTTTTCCAAATGATTTTCTTTGATTTTTGATTAGTAAACAAAAATCCTAGATGAAGAGTAGCGTAAAGGATTAGTTTTCATTGCTTCAAGGTTTAGCTAGGGTTTCAACATGTCTCTTTTTATATAAACATGCAAATTTAGTGTTGCAGAATTAGCATGGATTTAGAGAGATCCAAACCAAATCAAAATTAATAAGATTATGCACAATTGAGGAAAAGTTATAGATCTTTATTCATACTCTTGTGTAACTATAGGATGATTAAACTAATCAATCAATTCATTACATAAATATAAAATTCTCTTTGTATGGAGAATTTTATGGAGAAGAAGAACAAGTTGGGATGCACGACTCTCAACTCCTAAGGTTTCAACATGTCTATTTTTATAGAATAAAAAAAATCCTATGGAATAAAACAACATATTTTGAGAAAACATAGTTCGTATTTATAAAACACTAGACTCCCGTGTTTATTTCCTTACTTTTAACTTTTTCCCAAAACACATCAAAAATTTCTCTCAGAAACATGAACTATGTTTATTAATATGGTACACTCATGTTTTTCACATAAAAAATCCATGCTACACTAAAATTCTCCAACACCTACTTGAACGAGCATAATATTATGATATACTCAAATACTTAGTCAAAACTCATTTTTAGCTAGACCCTTTAGATGCAGAATAAATGTGTTATGTCTTTTAGTTTCTTTGGGCAAGTATCCATAGAGTAATTTGTGTTTACAGGCATTTTTAAGTGTTTATAATCTTGGATTTGACCTTGGAAGCATGATAGGTGTTGGTTGCTTTGTATAAGAAAGTGTAGATTTGAGCATAACATTATTAATGTATGAATTAGTTGTTTGAGTTTATTTTCTATGGAGTATGAATTTTATGATTAAGTTCTAGAGAGAATCATATAGCATGGATAAGCTTGGGTTAGGTTTAGAAGCATGATGAACTGAGTGTATTTTGTCAAGTAGAACTTGACAATTAGTGTGGGAACTAGTTTACCATATGTTTGGTATGTTGGTTTAGCATGGAACCAGTCAATTAGTTTTTTCGCATTAGGCAACTAGTTGCCTATTTTTCTTCATTTTCTCTTAGTTTATTTCATATACCTATGCACTAGTTTATAGGACCAGTAACTAGTTTGTTAGGGACTTTTGGTAACATTCTTTAAGGTTGACTTCATGTTTAGCCTCTGAACTTCTTGAATAATAGTCAAAATGGGAATAATTATCCTAAGTGTGGATGCATGGTATGAAGTAAAGTGTTGATCGATAACATTTAGGGTGTATTTTTATGTGTTATTTATAATCATAACATTATAGGGTATGGTTTCCTACCAACGTTTCCATCCTCATAAGGTTGTGGTGATTTGGTGAGAGGAAAATCAGAACTTATACCCAAAAAACTCTTAACTTATTATCTTGTGACCAAAACTATGACCATTTTTACATTAAAAAGGGAAACTAGTTGTGATGTCTCTAGAATGTCTTATAATATGGAGCAACATGACACATCAACCCATCAACCTGTTAAAGTAGGGAAAATGCACCCTACATGACGAAGTTAATGAACCATGATGAAAAGTGAGTTGTTGTGATTATCAAGCATGGATAGACAAGAATAACGGCTAATAGATTGTAGTGGATATTTTATTTTGTCTTCTATTCCTAAAATGATCTAGATATTTTATCTTGTAATTAACATAAATTCCCTAAAAAACCTTTCTCATGCTCTATTTAAAGTAGGGTCAAAACCGGTATTGGTCATGGATTGATCAATCAAAGATGAAGGTTAATTATAGAAAGAGGAACATAGATGGAGGAGGTGTTGAAGCACAAGTGTTTTAGATAAGGAAGAAGTTGTAGTTGAGCTGGAATTGGGAGTACCCATTACCTCCTTCCCCGACCAACTTCTTTCTTTTCCTCATATTCATTTTAAGCTCCATTTTGAAGTAATGGAGGTTAGCATTAGTTGGACCTTTATATAGGGAGGATCAGCTATATCCTAACAGTGTAATTTCTTATATATTTTAGTAGTGATCATGTTTAATAGATATTTAACTTAGATTTTATATAAGAGTATGTGTGTTTAATATTGGACACATTTCGCACCTACAAAACCTTTTGAAACCCAAGAGGGATAAGTAAGGTGGATCATGTTAGAGTGGTTGTAGGGATGGCACAACAAATTATTTATGTCCTATAATTTACACCATAACACTGACTATATAATATTACCAAGGCTCCTACACTTCCAGTTTAAGAGTATGCTTCACCCTAAGGAAATCCTAATGATAAGTAATTTATTAGTGTCCTATAAGACATATCATATTATAGTTTTGATCATTTCTTGAAAACCTGACCTGTTCAGGATATTTTATATATAAAAATAAAATTATATTATTTTAAATATTTTATTATATCCTTTATCAAACTAGAAACCCTAGTTTTTATTTTTGTAACATTTTATTTCTGTTTCTTAAACCTTTCTCACAAGCTCATTTTTGTGAGGTGTTTTAACAACTTTTGGCTATGACACTTTATCCTAATCATTCTAAATCATTTATTTTTGGAATCATTAACTATTTTTTAAGTCTCGTAAGATATTTCAAAATCCTAATTAGAAATGTATATATATATCTATATGAAAAAGCACTATTTGTGTCTTAATTAGCTATATTTTAGTATTTTAAATCCAAAATGACCTTTTTAGCTATCTAAAATTTACAAAAATTTAAAGGATGCTATATTTGAGTATTAATGAACTCAACATAATTGAAATTTTCTATATGATTATTTTTTTATAATTTTTGGACTTCATTAGATATTATCAAGCATTTATACGTCTTCAAACTCAAATTTTCTTTTATAGAATTCCTCTAATTTTTATGAGATTTAATCCTAGACCTCCACATGTCAAAAATCAATCCAAATTAATGTCCAATATTAGACATGTCTTGTCCAACCCCCTTTTCCACATTAATTCATTTCTTTGATTTTTATTTCCATTATACACCTAATTAAGCAACTAAAAATATCAACTACTTTATCATCTTATCACTTCTACACACTTCATCATCAACCTTGGATAGCCCCTGGATTCCCATGACCAACACACCATCACCCCACTTTGTCCACCATTTTTGCTAACATGAACCACCCCTAAACTTCTTCCTTAATTCTCCATTTTTTCTTCTCTTTTGATTCACCCATTTCTACTTCTCTTTTATTCTCTATTTTTTTATTAGGCATTCTTATCCATTTTCATTATGGATAACGCTTATTTTTCTTCGTGTTGTGGATCGATACTAATTTATAAAAAATAAGATCTAATTAGAATAAATTAGAACACACAAGAATTGAGAAGAGAAGAACACTAAAGAACATAGATTGGGGAAACAGATGATCTTATTGATGTGAAGTAATTGTGATTACAAAGAATCAAAGAAATTCTCACTTAAATCACTCAATTCATCAAGGAATTGCAATAGAACTCAATAGGAGAAGAAGACGGCGTTCGCTCTTGGATTAGGGTTCTAATCACATGGTATTTATACTATACGAAACTATCATTAGCAAAAACCGAGGCGGAGTGAAAAACCCAAAAAACACGGACCGTGTTAATAAACACGGTAACCCTGTATTTATTTTCTATCTCTCAGCCCCTCACGGAAACAGAACATATTTCCTGATAAAAACACGGATCATGTTTCACAAACACGGGAACCCCGTGTTTCTTTCCAGCTTTGATAGTATTTAGTATTTTGACCACAACTTATTCATATGACCTCCGATCGAGCTTATTCTTGATGCGTTGGAAAGATAACAGAAAGATTTGAAACTTTAATGTTTAGCATATTTCCAAATTCTAATTTCTTCATGGTAAAATATTCATATCTTTCCAGAATAGCTCACAGTTCTACTCCAAATTCCTCCGAAACACTTCACACACCAATCCAAGCTATTCTACACACCAAATACGAGTCACAAGTTCACACTTCAAAAGTAAAGATCAGAACTCATTTCTCTTTCCTCTTTGATTATGCCTCCTTTAATTTAGTTTTGTGAAATTGCATTTCTCCAATCTTTTCCTTGATTTTATAGGTTTCAAGGAGGATTTTTGAAGAGGTTTTTGTTGGTCTTTGATTATTTATTTTCTAGTATCACCTAAGAGGTTAAGCTTAGGTAAAGAAAATATTAGTACTTGATAGAATCTTTATTTTTTTAGGTTTAAAGCTAATTATACCATTTTTAACTTGAGTTAATATTTTTGGCCCTTCTTTATGATTTTGATAATTGATTATTTTTTATGATTTGATAATATATTTTGTAGATGATTTCCCATATAAAGCATGTCGCGAATTAAGCTTCTTTGGATCCTTCAATTTATGGTTAAATTTTTTAAATGTTTAGATGTCCATGTTCATGTTCTTCATGCTCCTCGTAATATTCAATGTGTTATTGGCTACCCGATAATATAATTATCATGAGTTAGGTTAAAGAAAGATTAAGCACATTTATGACCATTATTTTCACTAAAATGAATAATTAATCTAAAATGACCTTTTAACATAATTATGGGTCAATGATCAATCTTTAACCATTGACTTTGACCTCATGAATAATAAATTTTAGTAAATACTAGTTATTAGTAATATAATATTTTTTCTATTTTTATATTTAACCTTCTCAATGTATAATGATATTTATCGTCGATCAATGAATAATAATTTTTGTGAATAATAATTTTTTTAGACTTAGCTTGAGACCTTGTTTTGACTTGATTAAGCTATATACATCTATGTTTGACACTGATTTTAATCATAATGACAACAAGTGGTTTTTAGTGTTTTGTACTAGCCTTAAGTTATTTGAACCTACGGATCTAGTTTCATGTCTTTCAAATGTTTTTTAGTCTTTAAATGACCAAATACATGAATGATATGATAGGTTAGAATTTATGTCCTTATTGACCTAAGTTTGACCTTCACTTGGTTTTCCAAGACTTTTACTTGGTAAAAATTATTTCTTGTGGTCTTTAGCCTTTAATTTGGGGGTTTTCCCTTAAATATTTTTTAGGAATCTTAGGATCTACTAGGATCTTTTAGAATAGTAGCTTTTATTATTGTAAATGATCTATGAATGTTCTTTAAGGTCTTTTGTTAACCATAAATACTTATATGGGTTAATGAGTATTTTTGTGATTCGAGAGGTTATAATAGTTCTTTTAAAACCAAAAAACGTTATGGTAATCTTTTAACACTAGTAGACTTTAAGTGTTATTCTTTAAAATTTGTAGACAACCTCTTAACGTTCGTATCCTATTTTCATTAAATCATAGGGGCTTGCTAGTCATATAGTAGCTTGTTGTCTTTTATACTTTATACAATCCTTTAAACTTTGCAGGGAGTATGCATACTTATGGATTAGGATACCTTTAGTGAGACTACCTTGGATAGAGTTCATTGTTAGTGGATGGAATATCCAACTTCTTTATTCTATTTACTATTTTGGGTTAAGTGGACATTAGAGTCCTCGTACAATCTTTCCCTGACATTAGTATGCACATTTGCAGTGGAGCGCAATGACCATATGGTTTATGATTCCTTATGGATTTTTTCCATTTGTGGTGGGATGTTGGAGTCCATATGTAAACTTCTCTTTTATGCACTTATCATTTATACCATTAACTTTTTCATTGTTGTAGGATAAGCGTCCCTATAAGCTCTTAGCTTTATGCCCTATTGCTATGTTTGGATCCATGAAATATGTTCATTGGTGGTAGGACCAAATGTCCAAGTTTATGCTTTGGAGTTTATGTTCATAAACATAATAGCTCACATGATATTCCTTGTATTATGTCAAGATGTCCTTATACAATCTTAAAACACTTGTGAAATCCCGATTCATATTCCATGCTATATCGGAACTACATGTTAGAGATGCTTATAGGTTTTACCTGATTCTTCTATGATAGTATGCTCTTTTGCTATGTTAGATTGTAGATTATTTTTCTTCCTTATATTTCTAGCTTAAAGCCATCCTATGTGGTTTTATCAACACTTATAATGTAGTTTTCTCACTCGCATGATTTAGAAATATTGCTTTATCTTAGCATGATCCATGATACTTCTTCGTCTCATCATGTTATCGCTTGGAGGTTCATCATGAATGGGTTAAATCATCCCCCGTGGTATCTCAATACCCATAGAAGTTGAACTAATAACTAGAAGATATAAGTCTAGTTGAAGCTAAGAAAACCTACCACTGGACATAAAGTTCAACTGAAGCTAAATAAACCACTTGGGTGACTAGGCCCTTTAGTTTCAATACCCACCAGTACATCATCACACCTAAAGTTAAATGTCAAATACAACAGAAGGTAGACTAACCCCTTTATAGCTAATCAAGGATTAAATAATCTAGTCCTATATAGTGCTCCATGATCTTTTGTTTTAAGAGATTATTGTGTTATTTACAAATCATATGCTAGTAAAGGCCCATATAGCATACCAAGCCAACCATAGCCACATAATTATTCCAGGTTATCCATCATAACCCATCAATGGCACTTAGTGGTGGCATCATCAGTATTTGACCCATTTAATCCGTCAATTGAGTTAATTAATCTGTGGCATATAGTAGAATTCCATCATTAAAGAATCATATCATGACATAATATCAAGTCCTAAATTCTTAAATGGTTAAAAAGTAACAAACAAAGCATTCCAATCAAAATCATTTGATAGGCTAGATAGACTAATCAATTTGTTTACCTAATTGATTGATTATTCTATAGATCATTCGATCACTTAGCCAAACTAGTCAATGGGATCAAGTAGAGACTAAATTAAATAATACCATAAACAAATCAGTTGATTAGTTTGTATAAATCAAAGTGCACATTCACTTCCACACACAATTTAGGTTTGAAACATCAACCATAATACATTTATATCCATAAAAACATGTCAACGTTTAAATAAAACATGCTCAAACACTCAATTATGGTGCATTTCCAATTAATCATCAAGATGTATGCACAAAATCATATTTCCCCCCAAAATTACAAACCTCAATGCATGTTTCACAATAGACACTACTATTAGCATACATGCATATGAAAATCAAAATTCTAAAACCCTCCATCAACCTACATATTCAATCACTCCACACTACAAGGTATAAATTACTTACCTCTAGTGAAGCTTAGTGAAAAAACATGCCAAGAGGAAAAAAGAAATTAACTAGAAATGTATGAACCCTATACACCTTAAAATAAGGGATTAAAACTTAGAAAAACCTCCTTAAAATTTTATAAAATGGAACAAAACCAAGGGTTAGGAAAAAATAGAAAATACAACCTTTACTAACTAAGAAAACCGAGGAAAGAAGTCAAGCTTTGAATATTTTTTTCAAATTTAACCTTATCTTACTTAAGAGTAAAATAAGAAAGATTTAGAGGAAATATTATAAGAGGTGTTGAAGATTAGAAGTAGAGGACACAAAGAAGAAGATAAGTGAAGGTAAAAGAGAGGAACATTACGTCTAACACGGTAGTTGAGATAAAAATTAAGGAAAAGAGATGTTAGGGTTGCTAATATACCCATAATCTACAGGGAAATTAAGGGTAGGGGTATATAACACTAAAACCGTAATTCCCCATTTTAATTTGAACATTATTTGGTGAATATCATAAGATTATAGCTAACCTTCTCCATGGATAAAATGGATATTGTGGGGGAGTTTTGTGGTGCTTCATTTCAGAGGTTCAAGAGAAAATTAGAGGAAAAGGAAAAGAAGGCATGGGTAACATAGAATTAGAAGTTGTAAGATATTTTTCGGAAAAAAATTGTTCATTTAGGGCATGCACATTAGAGAGAGAAATATTAAGAAAAATGTGTGAGTTTATCAACAAGTTTTTTATTGATTGGTCCCCCCACATTTATTCAAGTTAAGGAAACACATAGATTAACAGTCGCAATTCATTAAAGATGATTAACAAAATATTTTTCTTGGTTACTAAGATTTAAGATTAAGGGAAGAACTTTCTCATCTAAAATCGAATTTAAAAATCTCATAGGTCAAGAAAACCAATTAATTGGTTTTTTGGAACTAGTTAACTAGTAATTATGAACCAAAACCAAACCTAAAAGCAATGAATAAGTTGACTTGTTAATATTACCAATCAACTAATGCACCGAAAAACCATTTTCTCTCTCTTTTTCCAAAATTTTCATAAATCCTTTACATATCAAACCTAAAATATATTTTTTTTGAAAATATGATCAAACACCATCAAGTTATCATCAAGCATAACAGTTTCCATATATTATAGGCCTAATTTACAGCGTGTTACATTTAGATATTTTGATGATATATTTTTTTTATATAATTATTTTAAGTCTTATATTATACTTAGATAAAGTGACAACCACATCTACCTACGGGGATATGAGTTTACTTTTTAGTGTAGCAACTGACATATACTTGGTAGTGGCGGTAGCTTTTCTATGTTAGATGCGGCAGTAGAGCCCTCCATGTTCTATTTAAATTCTTCAAATTTTCTTGTAAAAAAAAAGTAATAGAAATGGAGGATTTATAATACCCTCACAAAAATATTTTTGATTGTTACCTTCCTTTGGTTGATTTCCTACGTCACCCTGGTTACTTTTCTTTAATATTTAGAGGGGTCATAACTTGAGTTTGTGAATAGCGTAGTATTCTATATTTCACCCTATAATATGAACCTATATTATTAGGAAAGATTGTGTACAGTTGCATAGTGTAGCGACTAATCTAACGCCATATTAGTACACTCCAACCTACATCACACCAACTTGGTGTCATTGTTGGGGATTGACAATCAAGCTACAATGCTAAGATAAAATTTGTAGAGTAGTGTTTTTAGTATTAGGTTATACTTTTTAGATTTTTATTTATTAATTTCCTTTATTAGTTTTGTAGTTTTCATAGGTGTATGTGTGAGACCAATGGATCTTTGCTCCTTTTGTTTGATCTTGAGATTCAAAGCACCCTAAAAAAGAGGTTAGCTTTACATCATGCACAATAAAAAGAAGAGGAAGCTAAGGAACTTGAAAATTTTAGTAGCATCAAAGAGCCACCTTATCATCAAAGACTCAACAACTAACATCTACGACAACCGCAACTACAACAACAACACCATCAAGTGAATAGTTTCTTTATGATCCTTATCCCTCAAAACAAACCTTCTCAATCTACTTATACCACCTATGTTACCCTATAGGGATGATTGTGCAATCTATAATTACACTATCCCCATTCATGATAACTCAAAACCTAACATTATCTAACCTAAAATATAAGCCACTTAGATGGAACTAGAAATCATAATCCACATGCATTAAATGATAGGAAAATTCAACGATCAACCCATAAAGGATCTGCATATTCATATTAAGGTATTCGGGGAAGTTAGTCATAGATTCAAAATCCCATGAATGCCTAAAACAACCCTTATATTAAAATTATTCCCTTAATCCCTAAGAGATCATGCTAGAGATCGACTCACTTCACTTTATATAAGGTCAATCATATCTTGGGATAACCTAGTTTAGAATTTTCCCATGCCCTATTTTCCACCCAATAAAGACTCCAAAATAAGAATCACCTCATTCATGCAATAGGATGATGAGATAGTGTATGATGCTTGAGAGAAATTGAAGAAACTTTTATGCAAATGTCCCAATCATGGGATAACATGATGGTTTCATAGGGTGACACTCTATCAAGTTCTTAATACATAGAAAAGGAACTTGGTGTATACTTTATAAAATGATGGGATAATTAGTAAGATATATGAATAAGTATATGATACTATTGAGATGACTGCTTGCAATAATCAAAAGTGGGGTAATGCTAAAGGTGTTCATTGGGTATTTTGGAAGTAAACATTCTTATAACTCTTAGATTTGAGGTATCATCTATGGATAATATGTTAAAACATATTTCTATTAATAAATGACAAGTTGATCTATCAAAGGTGGAAGAACACATTACAACATAAGTAGCAACAATCTGCTCTGTGTATAGTGGAAATAGTCATTTATTTGAACATTGCATTGTGAGACTAGATTTTGGAATTACATCAGTAACCAATATAGGATCCATAGTAATATAGGAACAATTATAAACCTAATTGATGACAACACCGTAAATTCTCATGTTCAAACTAGAATAATATGCAAAACCCTATCCATCAATACCAACAACACCAATACTCAGAGTCACATCAATTGCATGTAAACACCTAACCTCCCCATGTTAAGAAATCAAAATCCTTATGAACTTTGATCAAATAGTATAAGGAAAAGATAGGTAGAGAAATTTAAGCTCACACAACTTTCCTACAAATTTGGGAGACCCCAAATGGCGTAACCTGCTACATCCTTAAGTTATAAGCACTAAGGTGTTGTGACTAGTCACACCAAGAATCTTCATAGGTAAGGTAAGGAGCATCACAAGGCTATAACATTATATTCTAGTAAGGAAGTTAACACAAAGGTGTAAGGAAACCAAAGAACAAAGCATCTTACTTTGTAGAGCAAGAAAGGGTGAAGGACATGGTTAGCATTTCTACAACCATGGAACCAACACAAAGACCATAAAACTCTAAATTTTACCTAAAAAAGAGAAGTAAACAGAAAGACCTTACCTTAGGAACAATACCCCACTAAACCCTTTAAACCGTCCCCACATTACTGACAACGACTCAAGAATTGGCAATAGGATAAGCAATTTGACAAGATCTTAGATATCCTAAAATAATTGCATATCAACATAATTCTTATAGAGGCACTTCAACAAATTCGAAGTTATTCAAAGTTCCTAAAAGATATATTGACAAGGAAAATATGGATAAGTATAAGATGGGGGCACTAACCCAAAGATACAGCTCCATCCTACAGCATAACCCACAACAAAAGCTTAATGACCCATAGAGTTCCACAATCCATTATTCTATTGGTGAAAGATATAGTGGAAATGATTCGTGTCATTTAGAACTTAGCAATAACTTGATGTCGGTGCCAATTTTCATAACTCTTGGTAAAAAAGAGGCCCCTCTAACAATAGTAAACATGTAGCTTGCTAATAAATAATATGTTCATCCATAGGGAAACATTGAAGAGGTGGTAGTAAAGAAGGACATATTTATCTTTCTAGTTGATTTCATAATGTCGGATCATGAAGGAAACAAGGAAGTTCTTGTAATTTTTGGTAGATCCTTCTCAAAAACATGTAATACTATAATTAACATTAAAAATGGTGAATGAACAATTAGGGTCATTGGGGAACAAATAACCTCCAAGGTGCTCAAATCCATGAATTTACCAAATATGAAAATTAAATATTACTCTAGGGTTGATAGTGTGGGTCATACTATATTTAATGATTTAGTACAAGTGTACCCAATGAGGAAACCAATTTATTTGATTTTGTACACTTAACCAATAGTTAGACTATAACATTTGTGTTCCTATAAGATGATGACAATGTTTTAAGGTGCAACTACATAAGTTATGCTAAACTGTGTGAACCTTTGGCCTCAAATAACGAGGTCAAACTTGTCAAACCATCAGTAGAGGAACCGCCCAAACTTCAGTTTAAACCCTTATCATCTCATTTAAAGTATGCCTACTTAGGTGAAGGGAAAATCTTGTGAGTAATAATCTCTTTATGTTTATATGGGCATAGGTAAGAGTAATTTGTAAATATATTTTAAAAACACAATCATGTTATAGGGTGGACAATGGTGAACATCAAGGGTCTTAATCCCAACATCTACATGCATAAGATTTTATTAGAAGATATCTCATGTTTATCCATAGTGAAATAGAAAAGGTTCAACTTTGCTATGAAGGAAGTGGTCAAATTACTTGATTCAAGTATGATATGTCCTGTATCTAATAATACATGTAAGACCTATCTAATGTGTGCAAAAAAGGGGACATATGATAGTCATTAGGAACAAGTTACTAGCAATAGTATCTGTTTTTGATAATGTTAGATCCAATCTCTAAGGGACTAAAGTAATTATATTTTCTAAATATATATCAATAAGATACCTACTTGAAAAAAAAGGTGCTAAGCCTCAACTAATAAGGTGGCTCTTATGGCTGTAGGAATTCGATGTAGAGATGATGGATCACAAGGGAAAGGACAAATAGGTGACGGATGATCTTTCAAGATTGGAAGGATACCATATAACCAATGGTGACTTGCACATGGAAGATATATAGTGGGTGTGCTATCATGCTTGGAATTCTTGAATGAGAATATTATCATGATATTGATATTATATGATATGTGATATTGTATGTTGAAGGAAATGGTAAGAAAGTCATGAAAGTATGAGTTTTGTATATTGTTGGTTGGGATGAATCATGGTGTGTAGTGTTTACCTATATCTATGGCTATGAATTTTTAAAATGATAGAATGTAATAGAATTTTAAAATTCATTTATATTAGGATTCATAAGATTTCTATGGAAAATTGGTATTTCTTTAGTTGTTGTTGGGTCATTTTGGTCAATATGGGTTAAAAATTAAATTTTGGGTATTTTAATGAGATAAGTGGTCCAAAATAGTTTAAGTATATTATGTGGGAATTTTGGAGTAATTAAGAATGGTCTAAAGCTAATAAACGAGGAAAGTGGTTCAAGTAGGAAGAGTAACCATATGGGAAAAATTATTATTGCATGTGGGAATTGTTTGAGTTTGACATTGATTTATGGATATACTGGTTATATTAGTATTTTCGGAATGTGTATTAAATTTGGGAGTCATGAGTCTCATGGGGGATGTTATGAATGAATTATGAAATGTAGATTTTGTAGGAAAGGTGAATAATAACTCTAGGGGTACACTATTATCACATGTGTAAAATGTAAGAGGTAGGTCTCAAATTTTCATAAATGATGTCAATAATAATATTCTGGGAATGTATATTAAATTTGGTGTATATATGGATCTTATGGGAAGAGTTATGATTTAATTATGAAATTAGGGTTTTATAGGAAAACATGAATAGTAACCCTAAAGGTAAGATAATATTGCATGTATAAGATGTTGAAGTTAAATCTTTAGTTTTGGGTATATTGTAAAGAATAACCTTTTAGGGTTGGGTATTGAATTTGGTGATAAATTGTATACTGGGGAAGAAGTTATGCGAGACTTATGAAATTAGGGTTTCTTAGGAGGGATATGGTCTTTTCCTTATAGAAGTGTATCGATCAATACTCATGTTGATTGTGATTTATGTGTTTCAAATGATTATGTTAAGATATATTATATGCCTTTAATGTCCACATCCATGTATGTATGAGTCGAGGCCATTGGGTCCATTCCACCAAACAATAATAGTGGCCTAGGTGTATTTTTTCATAAGAAGAGTTAGGTTCATTTCACCGAACCATAATATTAGTTCAGGTGGGTTGTCCTTGAGAGGTGCTTCTAACTATTCCACCATTTTAAAAAGAGTGGGGATTCCAAACTCAATGTAAACCAGGATATAATCTTGAGATAATAATAATGAATAAGATATTAATCATTTGAAGTGGAAGATTATATGATTCAAGACCTAGGTTTATTCCATCGGACATTAATAGTAGCTAAGGTGTATTTTTCCCTAAGAGGTGTTTTGGATCGTTCCATAGGTTTAAGAATAGTGGACATGTGCATTTTTTCCTCAGAGGTGTTGGGTCAGTTCCACTAGACAATAATAATGAATTAAGTGTGTTGTCCCTAATAGGTGCTTCCAATTATTCCGCCAGTTTAAAAATAGTGGAGTCCCTAAACTCAACATTAACTTTAGAATTATGCAATCAGTTATTAGCCTCCATTATATTATTATGCTTGTTTATGCTTCCATATGATTTATATTTTCTGTGTAACCCATCTTTAACTCTATTGTTACCTTACTCAATACATAGCATAATGATTATCCTTTTTATAGGTGTTAATTAGTCCCTCAAGTAAAGGAACCATTTGAGTTTGTGTAGGTCATTGAGGATCTGCAAAATGAATGTGATGCTTCTAATGCTCTAATTTGGGCGGAGTGATTATCTAACGTATGGGGGTTTGGGAATCAATGAGTTATGTTATTCGGTTCTTTTTTAAAACCAGATATTTACTTTATGTATTTAGATCTCGTATACGGAGTTAGCCTTCAAAACTCTTACTTCAGCTTATGAAAGTGTTCTTATTCTATGTTCATTATGTTTTACATTCTAAACTATTTTGCCTTGTGATTAATGTAAGAATGGCATGTAAGCCAAACATATGTCAATTATGATAGTAATAGCCATTTATATTTTTTTACGCTTCTACATAAATAAAATGTTTTAGTAGTATAATTTGAGGTATTACACACTACCTCTCCTTCCTCCCTCCAAACATTGTTAAAAACATTGAGCAATGCTAAACTCGAACAAGGTAATTTATTTTTATTTTTTAACACCCTAGTAGGTTTGGGCCTAGGCACCTATATCCTCAATTACCCTCCACCTATTGGTAGTGAGGCCACCACCATATTTTATCCATGGGGAATCCATAGTTATGACTACTTACCTATCTCTCTTTTTATTCTTGTTTAGCATCCCAATGCATGTTATCTATCTTTTCAATTTTAATACATTTATTAATACATCTTATCTAACTCTTTTTGGTATATTATTTGCTTTTTTTTTTTAAATTTTCTCAGAGGGTAACATACATTGTCTACACCCTATCAAGTTTACAATGTAGTTTCTCTATCTTACCCTTCTACATCACCTTTGCTACATGCGCAACTTAACTTCACAATCTTATAGAACCTAGTGAGATTATATATATATCTATAAAATTTCTACCTGAATGTTTTTCTACCTACTTCTTGAGGAAAGGAAAGGTGACTGGGTTAACACTCTCAGTACATGATTAATTTTATGATTTTAACTTAATTGTGCCTTGGGTAAATCAAGCTAAGGGCTCAAAAGTAAAATACCAACCCTGTGGGGTAATAGAAATTGAGAGGGGGAATTGGCCATGTAGGGCAGACAAACCTTATACAGTGGAGCTTGTAAGTTTGGGGGATTTTTTGTTCCCCTACAAAAATAAAATAAGCTAGGGAAACCCTAGCAATGATAGTAGAAATAGTTGTAACTTTTATACCTACAACACTTAGTAACCGGGGGTGCCTGCTGTTGACCTATGTACACTCTTTCATAAAATGGTGATGTGGGGTGTGAGTATGCTCATACCACTTTTGAAATAGGTGATGGAGTGCAATAGCTGGGAATTTGTGTCTTAGGTTCGGATGTTTACTTGATCCAAAGACCCTACACAACTAAGGAAGAAAATGTTCTACAAAAAAAAAAGTTAAAAACTGACAACTTGGAAGATTTTACCCAACACTTTAAGGTTAGGTCTTGAGTTGCCCAATTAACCTTAGGAAGCATGGTGACTATAGGAATTTATGTGATGATACCTACATATGTTTATACACACAAAGCAGGATAAATATTTATTCACTTTTAGTAACTTGTCAATTGCATTGCTCAAGTACCCTATCTTATTTTGTAACTTGATCGAAGGCCATGAGTCATATCCTAAGCATATATGGATTAAATGTTAGTACAATGCAATATCTAAATTTCTCTAAGGTCTCTTGGGATGACAGACACTTTAAGCTTTAGGGAATTGACAACACTTAGGGCGCACATGATTTAAATCCTCTTATGTTTTATTTTTACACGTTTTTAATAATCATACAATTGTAAGGTGTGGCTTCCTACTGACTTTTTGCACCCTACAGAGCCACGTCGCTTGAGTAAGAGAAGTAGAGAAATTTTTTCCCTAAACACCATTAAATCAATGCCTTGTAATAAACTTTATGATCATTTTTGTATTGTGAAAGAAAATTAACTCTAGTGTCTCTAGAACGTCTTGCAAGTGGAGTGGAATTGCATGTCAACTTGGAAAAATAGAGAATATGCACCTTATAGGACAAAGCCAAATAACCATGATGTATAAAGATTTCCTGTCACTATTAAGCATGTGTAGATACGAATAATGGTTGATCAATTATAGCATATCTTATATTTTATTTGCTAATTCTAACAAGAACCAAATATTTTTCCTTCCAAGGACCTCAAATACCTCAAGAACTATCTCTTGTGCACTATATAAAGTTGCATCAAAACTAATACTAAGGATGGAGTGATCAATTAGAGAGGAAAACATAATAAAAGAGGAAGTTTGATCATACTAGAGGAACATAAATAGAGGATGTGTTATGTAACTAGTGTTTTGGAAGAGGAAGAAGTTCTAAACGAGCTAGATCAAGGAATACCCCTTACGTGACTTACTTAGATCTTTTCTCCTATTCATTTTAAATGTCATTTTTTTGTAATGGGGGTCAGCATAAATTAAACTTGTGTGGGGGAGGATCGATTAGATCTTAACACTATAGTTGTCTAGATATTGTAGCATTGATCATGTTTAATAGATATTTATCTTTGATGTCCTCCATGATTGCTTTTGTTTAATGTTGGGAACATTTTACACCTATATTGCTTGGGATGTGCACTGATCTACAACTAAATCAGATCGAATAGACCCAAACTAGATTGAAATCCAATTAAGGATAGAAAATAATTTTCAAAATGGGGCCAGAGATCAGATCGGGATTAGGCTAGATGAGAATTATTGGACCAAGACCTACTAGGACCAAAAGTATTAAATTATATATATTTTGCATGCAAAATATGTAATGCTTTTTAGGTAAATTGGTAATGAGATATTGGGTCAGATTGGCTAGGAATGAAATTGATTAAGGATATTCTTTTTTACTTTAGGACCAAAACTCAAACCAGATAATAGAATATCATTCAAATCTAAATTTTTGTTCAAAGACCGAATGTTGAACATCCCTATATATAGCCCTTTGGAACTCAAAAGGGATTAGTAGGGTGGATTGTGTTAGATTAATGATAAAAGTAACACATAAATGTGTTTAGGTCCTTTCAACAACAACACAACACTCACTATGTGATATTATCACAACTTGTATACTAGGATAGTGCTGGCCTAAGAGAATGCTTCACTCTAAGTGAAGCCTAGTGAGAAATAGGGTGTTGGTATCCTATAGGGCAGATTATGATATAGTTGCAAAGCAATAAAGTATTTGATGATAAGAAATATCCCCTCTATACAATCCTTATTTCTAATTATTTCGTTCCACACCAATGTTCATATGTTCCTTTTTTTTATATTAATATCTACATCATCTTGCTTACTTTTCCTAAATATTTAATGTGTTTGTATTTTGAGCTTGTAAATAGTATATTATTATATATTTTTCCCTATAGTACAACTATACCCTGACTATACGGTATCCCAAATCTTCGTGGGATGATACTTAGTCACTCTATATTACTTAGAATGATTGTGTATACTTAGGTAGCGTGGTGCCTAATTTCACACCCTATAAGGACATTAGAACCCACACTACACCATTGGAATTAAATAAGATATTCATGAATAAAGTTGAAGATAATAGATTTATCTGTTGACTTCCCTTAGTGGATTAGCTGGTGGTTTTAGTACACGATTATTTTAGCTGCACTAGTTAATGTTATTGGGTCAACAAGTGGTTCTAGTCCATTATTATTTGTTCAAGCTATCTACATTAGATCAACTAGTAGTTTTAGCCTAACATTAATTGAGTTGTGTAGCTATCTGTATTGATATTGTTGATGAATTCAGTCTACCATTTTTTGATTTGTGCTAGCTATCTATATTGGATTAGTTGGTGGTTTTAGTTTACCATTATTTTAGTTGTGTTGGTTATCTCTATTAAGCTAGCTGGTGGTTTTATCCCACCATTATTTGAGTACCAATGACTATCTATATTCGGTTCGCTAATGGTAAATTGTCCACAAGAATTAATTGTATGCGTTGCATTAATTATCTATATTAGATTAATTAATAGTAGATATTATACTTATTTAATATTAGAATCGGTATTGTTGTGGTATATATTATGAAATGATCATGGGTTATGGAATATATGAGTATGAATTAGATTTTCTCCTCAAGATTGATGTGAATAATGTGTGCCAACATGATTAAGTGAATCGTATGTGTTAAGACTTTAACTATCATACCTTATGATTTATATGTTACCTCTATAGGGGAGGCTTTGATTACTTAGTATATAAAGGTTTGAGTAATGCATTTTGCAAGTTACATATTACAGGTATCGGAGTATGATGTCATTAAATTATATGATGGTGTGCTTGGGTAGGAGTGACTAACTAAGGTTAGAGACCTGAATTAGGAGCTATCATACAGTGTCTTTAAGATCTTTTGCGATCTAAAAGTTTTGAACACTACAAATTTTTCTTATTATTTAATATTGCTTAATTGTTATCTCTATTTTATGACTTATTTGTGAACTATTTTAGTTTTTCCCTTAGCATGGGAATGATATAGAAATCGAAATTATGCAAAGAGAAGTACTAACACCCATGTTTTGGTTTTCACTTAAGCGAATCTACAATTTTAAGGTGAAATTTTTTGCTAAAAAATTTAGGGTCTTATTAAAGGAGTAGGCATTTATAGTATTACTAAACAATATGTTCTTTATTTAATTCTCATTAGAGGTTATACATCCCTTGTTCTATTCTATATTTCTAACATTCCATCTAGCATGTTTTTTCCTACTATCCTTTATGCATAGTATTACATTTCCTTTATAACATCATAAATGACTAGTTATGACAAATAAAGGTTAAAATCACACTCCTATTAACCTATTTTATTTGCTAGATATGTTATAAAACCTTTTGATTATTTTTAATTTTCCAATAGCAAACTATTTATGCTAACTCTATAAGATTAAGGCTACATTCTCCTTAACTAATTTTCAATACTTTTGGAATAAGTACTAATTTTGATAATAAAAAATTAATATAAATTAGTTATTGTAATTATAATAATGAAAATTATGAGGATAATTGTAATATATGTAAAAAAAATTATTAGTTATGACGTCAACAATAGTAAAATAGCAGCAACACCAACAATACAACTACTACTACTACTACTACTACTACTACTAATAATAATAATAATAATAATAATAATAATAATAATAAGATATCGAGTTTTTCAAATTGGACCAAATAAGTAAAAATTCAAAAAAGAGACCATAGCCTAAGTATTAATGATTCTAATATATAAATGTTAAGAAAAATAGTCACTATAGTCTAAAGGGTTATTGTTGAATTACTAAAAATAGAAGTATTTAAATTTTTAACGTCAAACAATCTCTATATTTATCATGCATTATCAAATTAAAATTATTATAGTAAATATATTAAATTATTTTCCTTATTTCTAAATTGAATTTTTTAGAGCATAATCCTAAATTGAAACTTAATAGAGAATGAAAATGGACATAGAATATTAAATGTGAGTGTGATTAACATTATGAGTTATAATATACTAATCCTTTTCATACTTTCCTAATGGTTATAAATTGTTGTTTCATTTAATAAAAAATATTTAAATATATAAACATATATCTTAATATCAATTTATACCCTTCAATGTCTTCAACTACTAATTTTGTAAAAAACTTTTTTTTATTAAAAAAAAGGGCTAATTTATTAGCATTTACTATCAATTAGTTTTTTGCCGAATAAAGCCTAACTAAACCATTCATATCAATGTGTGCAATATATACAACTAAAATGATATAAACTTTTATATGCATAGGTATGATATGAGAATATTGTTGTTATTGATTTTTCTACTTTATTTTAAAAAATAAATTTATAGCGTAATACACATTATAAAGAATTAGGATATAAAAGCCACATATCAAAATTGAAACATCTTCCCCAAGCCAATCCATAAGTTGTTAATGTTTATGATGGTTCTCAAAATTTTATCTTTTTAAATAACTTTGAAAATTAAATAGGATGTTATTCAGAAAAAAAAAAGGATAGTATGATGAAAACTAAGAAAATATGTAAAATTCAATAATATATGAAAGGATGAAAAATACTAAATCCAATCTCCTTTTTTGCCACATGAAATCAGTTTGTCTATATCATTTGAGGACTAAACAACAAGTCAAATCAACACATAATTATGGTGTTATGTAATTAGTTTTATAACTATATATTTTGTTTAGCCTTATTGTTGATAAGTTTTCCTTTCACTAAATGGAATCAAATTATCAAGGAACAAGGATAAATTGATAAGAGTGCACACCCCATGTTCTTGACCCCCTACCAAAATATTTGAAACATTTTCAGCATTAGTAGACAACCATGGCTCAAAAATATTTTCGTACCTAAGAAATCAATAATCAAGACCACCATGATGCCCAAAAAATAATATGTACATTCATCTTCATTGAATCAATTTCTATCGGTAAATCCAAAGATGGTGCCAACTACAAAACAAACATATGGGAATGCTAATGGTGTCATGCAACAAATTTTAAAGACACCCCCATCACCTCCCTTGATCTATCAAGTAGAGGAAGATATTTCTAACATTGATGATCTGATACACACAAAGAATGAATCACAATTACCATTAGATTCTAGTTGGTAGGACATCGTTGTTCTAAACTTGTGGGAGCAAGGTTTCTTGAATGTAACTTACACACCTCCGATGATTATAAGAAGTGAATCAAAGGCCACACTTAAACAAATTGAAATTGAGAAATTAGAGAGAAAGTGGGTACATAAATTGATTGGGGTGGTCATATAGGGGCATATCTTACAAATCCCACATATGAAGGTTTGATTTACTTGGTTATAGAGCCCATTGTGTTATACTTGGTTAAAGATTTTGGCTAAATTAGCACCATTAAACTAAATAAGTCAATTACTTGTTTGAAAATGGATTAGAGTGGCACTAAGGGGTCATTATGCAAAGTTTAATGAAGACACATGGCATGAACATAAGAGGATGCACCCGTATGCATGATAATTGGCCATTTTAGATTACTTAGTAAATATTATTTAGTTACAAAGTTGATAGAAGATTTATCATGTGAGTAATGTTTTTATTTTATTTCCTCCTAGAGTGTGGTGTGAATTAGATTAGATTTTGGGTGTGAATTATCTTTTAAGTTTTAGTTTATATTTTTGTGGAATATTCTAATGAACATGTTTAATTCCATATATATGAACATGGTGTAATCAACATCAACATTCATAGAGCAATTAAATTGAGTTGAATCTTCATTAAATCTCCTTATGAATTTCTTCATTGTTGTTGATTTTGGTGTGATTCATAATCAAGAATTATCTACATAATTTCTAGGTGATTTAATCAGATAGAGTTTGTATTAAATTAATATGAAAATATCCCCTACAATCTTCCCTTTCAATCGATACACTTGCACATTTAATATCATCAAATCACAACTTTCATCATCTTCATCTACCCAAACCTTATTCTTTTTAAATAATCATCATTATCATTAATCACTTCCCATATCCATTAAAATTACATCCACTAACTAAATATTAAAAGCCTCCACCAACCTTAACCAAATTATGCCAAAACCCTAACCTCAAAATCAAACCATAATAAGTGAATTCCTCTAATTTTATCTTTTATCTTCATTCAATTTGTGTGGCTTGATTCTAATTATCTATTTGTTTATGTGTGTTTCCAAAATGCATTAGATTGTGGCTAGCCCATGACCCCCACTAGCCTAATTTAAGTAATTTATTTTAGGTTAATGGATCGGCATTTCTATATTATCATAAATTATGCTATATGAGCAATGTTTATTTTCTTTTTTCTCTTTAAGACTCAATATGATTGTCTTACCATACTGGAGAAACCATTTTAGGAACTTTATTTTTATCCATTGATGACGAAAAAATGGAACCTGAATGTCTTGTTCAATGAAACTAATTGTAGGGTGTATTCCTCTTTGGTTGACATTACCAAGTCTCCCACTTACTCAATGGTCCACTGACTCCCTAAGTACGATTGGAAGTTTCTTAGGTAAACCAATCTATGATTATATGATTACAAAAATGGGAGTATCATTTCTTATCTAAATTATTTGTAGGAATGGAGGTAAGACTTAGAGTGATCACCCATGTGCTTATTGAAAGAGTATTAAAAAATAGGTAAAAAAAAGTTACAAGTGACTAATGAACCCATTACTGTACAAAACAAGAATATATAGGCCATGTAACTACAACTTGTTGTACTAGACAAGAGTTATATAATGTTCACCAAGTATAGAAGCTAAAGACAGTGCATTGGGACAACCAGAATCACATGAAGGTGTATAAAAGCTTAGTGCTTAAGCAACACTGATCATTATCACTAAACAATATGAGTGTCACTAAACTAAAGAAGGTTCTAGAAAACTCTATCAAAGGGAAATCATATGATGGATGTGCCAAGAATGATTGATACACTAGAACTTGTCCATTTTCCTACCAATGAAATTGAAAAAGGTTAGGAAAAAGGGAATTATAGTGCAAGTGTCTCTCACCCCCATCACCTAGTCAATATGTCAATATGGAATATCAAAGGTATCAATGTACCTCTAAAATAAAGGAACCTTTATAAATATTTGTATCTCAAGAAATTTAGTATCATCTACTAATTACAAATTAGAAGGTAGAGGTTTGAATAAATGCCTTAAAAAAATTAGCCTTCTTTACCTAATGGTGTTCGATCATCAATCCCATTATAATGGTCATATTTTAATCCTTAGGAACCTTAGACAAGCTCATGTAGCAGTAGCGAAGGAATCAGAATAGTTTAAGCAATATATAGTGGAATTTTAACTTAGCAACACTAAATTAGATGATACTTTTGTTTATGGTTTCAACTCTAGAAGTGACCAAAAGGCTTTGTAGATTGATCTACATCATCCCATTCTAAAAATCAATAGCCCTTGTTCATAGGAGACTTTAATGCCATATTAGTAGGTTGCAAAAAAGGTTGAGGGAGTTCTACACCATGTTTTAAATCTTACATACAAGTTTGTGGATTGAATGAATTACCCCTAGATTTACTTGGTTTACCTTAGTTTCTTGGTCTGACCAATAAGAACCCCTAGAGTAAAATGTATCCTGGGAAGAGGAGTGGGGAATGTAACATGGATTGGCATTATTAATACAAGAAAAATAGGGGTTGTGCCTCATATGCTATCTCATCATTATGCCCTAGAATTTGTCTTAGAGGTGAAACTCGACATGGAGCTAAAACCTTTAGATTCTAAAATGTCTACACATATCATGATAAGTTCTTACTAGTGGTTAAGGAGAATTACGAAATCCCAATCTATAGCTCTAATAAATACCAAATAGTGATGAAATTAAAGAACCTAAAGATGAAGTTCAAAGAATTCAACTTTGCCATCTTTAGCCATGCTAGCAAAGAGATTGAGAAAGCTAAAGCTCAATGGGATGACATTCAAAAATACCTGGCCAATGAATTTAATAATGGTGGAAAAAGAATTAGATTGAGGAGAAATATTTATAGGAACAATAAAAAGTAGTTGTGCCAAGCTTGTAGGACATAATAACTTATTATCCTATGTCTGACTAAAAGAGAGACATCAACTAAACTCCCTGGGTTATCTCCATGACTCATATGGGAACATATTCATAAATAGAAAGCCATTAAGAAAGAAATACACAAATTTTATCATACACTACTAGGCACAATTGTTGAACACCTACAAGCCACTAACTTAGATGCCTTCCAAAAAGGATCTTCCATATCACAAGATAGCAAGGCCTAATAATTGAACCACTCACCCACTAAGAAATTAAGAAGGTAATATTTTGCATTAGGGATAAAGCTTTAGGCTTAAATGGTTTCAATACCCATTTCTTAAAACAATCATGGTAAGTTATTACATATGACTTCGATATGGCATTTCAACAATTCTAGACTACGATTTCTCTTTAGAGCCATGAACACTATAATAATTCATTTGTTTCCAATCTAAAGAAATAAATGCAAGGAATATCACATATTACACACCTTTAGTATGTTGTAATGTAGTATATTATTTTTCCTAAGTCCCGAACAAATAAGCTAAGAAAGTTATTAGAAGAGGTGGTAGTTCATAGGCAATAAACATTCATCCTAGAGAGTTAGATTATGAACAACATACTCATTGCACAATAGTTGCTAAGAAAATATAAAAGAAATAGAGTTAATAAATCTTATGGCACTTTGGAATGGTATTTCATTCAAGCTCTTTTTAATGGGATTAGAATTCTTGTTTACATTTGTGAACCTATTTATGAAATTCATTGACACAATCATCTTCTCATTTTCTATTCAAAGGGAATTATGCAATTTTTTTTGTGGTAAGAGATGTATCTATCAAGGTGACCCTCTATCCTTTTATCTCTTTATTCTTGTAATGGAATACCTAAATAGACTCTTGATTACCTTGTGGTAATGCTCAACTTTAAAAGGAAATCCCTATTGCTAGAATACAAAACTGATCAATATATGTTTTGTTGATGACCTCTTATTATTCTGTAAAGGCCATATGCAATCTACAACACTAATACATGAGAAATTGGATTTGTTTGTAGGAAATCTAGGTTTGGTAGCTAACCCTCAAAAGATTAAAGTGTATTTTTGTGGAGTGTATGATGTACTAAAGTTTAAAATTCTCCACCATCTAAAGTATCAAGATGGCTATTTTATTTAAACTCTTAGGGGTTTATCTAAATTACGTCCTTATCCATTAATTAGTAATAACCACTAATAGATAGAACCATAACAAAACTTCCTTCATAGACCATTAAGTGCTTGATTATTGGTTAACTATAAGTATTGTAGTCTCTCATTTTAGGGATTACTAGCTATTGGTCACAAGTATTTCTCCTACACAAGGCTATAATAAAAAAAATAGATCACTACTACAAAAAGAGCCCCATACATTAATGGAAAAAGAGAAATACATCAAAAGATAACACCCTTGTAGGCTACATTGTCTATATTATGTGTAACACCCTAAAACTTTGAGCTAATAAAATTTGTTTGAAGATAGTGCATAACCGTTTAAATAGAAAAACTAGGGGGTTGTTACCACCACATTAACTGTGAGAGAGATATGATCGTAACCGAACCTATGCATGATGTAAGATAAAATGGAATAATTGAAGAAAGAATATATATTTTAATAATAAAACAAAAATAAGGAAAAATAGAGAAAGAAGAGAGATATTCTTGTAGGTATGTTACATATTTGCAAGGAGAAGATGTTAATACACCAAACAAGACTTAAAGTGTACAAGCATTCAAAGCATACAAGGCTATGATATACATGGGATGACATTACAACAAGATATGGTGATGATTATAATTAGTTATATTAAAATTGTTGTAAACCCTAAGTGTATTTTATGTAAGCTAAGGTTTGATATAATTTCATGTATGTACCATAGTTGATTGTGTGGCTTTGTAATGTTAGTCATTAGTATCATTTAGATGATGATATTGTGATTAATCTTAGGTATTATATGGGATTAATTCAAGTGAGTTAAATGGGCTTGAATTAAGAAGGGAACTTGACTAGTTTAAAGCTTGTAATCGTCAGTCTACGTCCCCTATATATACCTCCTTGTATACGCCTAATGCAAAATGGAATAATAGAATTTTAACCACAGAAATCTCGAGCTTTTGCTTGCATTTTATCCTCCATTTTTGGAGTCCTATCTATCTTGAAGAACTTCTCGGGTTACTCTTCATTCTAGCCTTCAAACGTGCCTTCAATCTTCGAAGAAACATCAACCTTCAAACCTACAACATTCATCGTGTTTAATCTCATTAAACCAACTTTCCTTCCTTCAACTTCCGGCGTTGATCGACACAATCAAAGTAGAATAGATCCTATGCTTCTTCTCCACCTTGATCCACATTAGAGTTAAAATAATTGGAAGGAACCAAAAGCATCCTGACACAGTGAGTAATGCACATCTAAGTTAGTTAGCCTAACTCTTAAACAAATGGAAATACAACTCTAAAACCATAAGTAATGGCTAGCTATTGACTTAGGACATCATCCTCAATTTACTGTAGTTAAGAATCATATCCCTATAATTTTTCCTCATCTCACCATACTAGAAGTCGAATCATCACAATAACCCCACAAATGTTGTATTAGTATAGTGGAGTAATGGTAAAATAAACTACCTAAACATGGTAAGGGCCCATGCTATATATTAAGGTCACATAGTAGCATGGTAATAAGCATATTAAAATATATATAAAAAAAATTATTGGTTTTTGATTCTCACCACATAACTCATCAAATGGAGGTTTTGGTGGATAAAATTACAAGCAAGATACACCACTGGTCTTCTAAATTGCTTTTATATGCAGTAAGGCTATAGCTTATCAATAGTATCATATTTGGTATCCAAATGCTTTGGATTCAAACCCTACATCATGCAAACCAAGTGATTCAGAATATTAATATTATCTGCCAATGATTTTTTATGGATGGGGAAAGATGATATATCTAGCAAATCTCCAATCTCATGGGGGTACCAGCTACCTACCAAAAAAGGAGGGGGCATTAGTATCCTTGAAATTGAACGGTGTAATTTTGTAGCCATGGGGACAACACCTTTGGAATCTAGAAATGAAGAAAGATAAATTGTGGGTTTTGTAGATGCGTGCTCATTACATAGGAATGACTGACATTTCATCAACCATTCTTCCTACTTATGCAACCTAGACAACTAGAAGTATTTTCTATCTTCAAGGGCAGATGCTCCAATTTGTTCTACCATTGTGCATGGTGAAGGTTTAAAAAGTAGAGCCATATATGATAGGGATATGCAACTCAGTAGAGCCTAAAACCTGGTGGAGAATAGTTTGGATGAATCCCATGGCACCAAAGAGTAAATTCATTTTATGGTTAGTTGTATGTAAACGCCTAGCTACTAAAGACTTCGTGAATAAAATTTTGATTAAAATAGACGCTTTATGTAGTTTTTGTAATGAAGAGGAATTTTTCCAGAACTTGACAACTAGTTGCATTTATATGGGACACATTTCCAACTTATAGTTTTTTTTTTTGTAGAAAAATGAAAAACACAAGTTAGCAAGATATTATAACATTGGCTACTAAAGTACATGGATGAGCTTCTCAAAAAATTGAGGTAGTTGGTGATTGTTAGCCATAGATATGTATGAGATATGGAAAGCTCATAACTCATTAATCTTTATAGCTCAGAATGTTCTTTGGTATCACTTGGTGAGATCCATTGCTATTAATGGCACTAGAGGTTATCTATATGAGTCTAGATTGAATATATATAGTTCATATGCTTCACTTGTGGATGACTTTGCTAAGCATGCTTGTACCAATTGATATTTTTAAACAAAATAGAAAAACAAGAATGTTTTCGAGGAAAAAAATCAAAAATAAGAATACTAAAATAATATAACACTCTGAATCATGATAGCAATATAACAACTCATGCTCACATATTAATAATGGAAGAATAATAATACAAATCATGCATTTGATTCAAATAAGGGCACCATATTATAGATATTCCATTGGTAACCACATATTTTTAGGCTATTAAGATAATCTATTCATTCACAACTAGTTCTACACCATGAACAAAATTCATGGTACTATACACTCATAATGAGATACCACACCCACCACACTTAGTTAAGATACATTGAAGGGGAATTTCTATGGGGATACTACACCCACTACACATGGAATACCCACCTATTCGAACTAACTTCTTTTTATTTTATTTCAAAAGGTACATTTAATACCCTTTTTAAAATATGTGAAGTCCCATGAGCATATTTGAAGCTTATGATTCTTCAACTATTTTATTAAAAAAATTTCTTTACCTATGATATTGCTGATTTGTGGGAAAGAACTTACAATGTCCATGATAGACGGTCTTCCTACTTTTCAATAACTAGATAAAGTTTGTGTTACCTTTACAAATAGAAGTATCCATGTACATTATAACTAGAAAGATTACCATATGTTGGAAAATAATTTAATGTAAAAAATAATAGGGTTCTCGAGTTAAATAACTCATGGACATGTGTATCAAAAACTTTAACTCCATGATCCCACATGTACTTCAAATCCATAACAAGGGAAGCTAGATAAACATTAATATCATTATTGGATTGATTTGCACCTAATATAAGTAAATATAACATCATCCATTTCCGCTTCATGTATAATAATTGAGAGAGATTATATGCTACCAAGAAAACTAGCCATAAACTATAGTTTTTGTTTTCATTAAAAGGGTTCATTCCATTAGAGCAAAGTATGAGATCCACATTTCTAGTTTCACAACTAAATTTGAGAAATTTGACACCATTTATATACCATGTAAGAGAATAAATCAAATGTCTAAGATTGCAATCATAAATCCTCTCTTTTGCATGCCACACAAAACTCTTCACATTTTCTCCATGACTAAACATACGCTAGAATCTTGGTATGATTGGAAAATACCATAACACCTTATTAGGAACCTTAACCTTTTTGAATTGTGTTATTTGACATGCAGGATATATATCTAATGAAACATAATCATTGCAATACAAAATATAATTTTTAGGAGAATTAGGAATTTTTTTTATTTTTATAATTCAAGCCAATAGAGTAAAGAACATTCTTTGCTTCATATATAATCAGAGGAAGTAAATTTCCCTTTGAAAACATATTTTTCAACAACTTGAGAAGATAAGTGAGGCTATCATCTCTCCATCCATTAGACACCTTGATAATATATAATCATAACACGGCCAGTAATTTTATAAATTTAGTAAACCTTCATTCAATGGCATTTCCAATTCACTGACCAACTTTTCAAACTTTTTATGATAGTCTCTGAACTATTATTATACATTATTTTTCAAGTCTTCCATGTTATCAAAGTTATCATACTCAAAATCAACATTTTCAATGCAACTAGTTTGGATACCAAAGGACTCTCCATGTTATATCCAATTAGTGTAACTCCTATAAAATCTATGTATAATAATATGATCTCATATTTCTGTAACCCTTTTTATTATACCCTAAATTTAGCCTTAACCTAAATTTAACTCTAATGCTACACTTATTTTTTCTTTTTTTACATGTTCATTTCTCCCTTTTTCTCCTTTGTTTCTCTCTTATTCATATCCCTGGTTCTTCTTCCCACATGACCTTTCCCCTTTCCAACTTATTTATTTTAGTATGGTTAATCAATCCTTTACTTTCTATTTGTTTTAGTTTGTTAACCATGCCCCTTGTTTGATCTATGCTAGACTTGCACAAACCCCTTATTTCCTCAAATCCTTCACACTACCATTTAACACACTATTGCAAACCATATCCCCATTTCCCTCCCTTATTCCATAATTTATTACTCCACCGAGCTAAGCCCTTACCTTTTATCCCTTCCTAACTCTCAATTTTGAACTTTTGTCCCCAAAGCTCTACTATTTTTTTTCACAGCAAGCTCCACCTAGCACAAAGTGCCTCACACTACACTGTCATCCTTAGCATAAAAACCTCATATTGCATCCCTTTACCTACATGAGATATGCATGAAACCACCCCCATTTACAACCTCATTTCGACCATCTTCATGCAGAAACACCCAACAACATCTACCCCTTACATTATGCCCCCTAAAAAATATGAGAAAATCGTGTTAAACCCATCCAATATGATAACCTCATGTCATAATCCCCTTACCAAGATCAAAGCCTCACATTACTCCCCCTTACCAGTGTGAATTCCTCCTACAATCTAACCCATCAATTAAACCTTTATCTTGTAGCTATCTGCAACTTTTACTTAAGTTTCTTTATCTTCTCCTTCCTCCTTTAACTTACCTTTCCTTTTTTGTTTTTCCTACACTTCTAATTGTGTGTTTTTATTAGCTTTAAACTAATATTTTGGAGGTATTGGAGAATACTTAGGTTTTTTTTCTTACTTAAAGTCCGATAACATTTGGGTAACAATACATGTCATGAATTAAGGGGTTTTGATGTTATGTGTTTATTGCATATAATACTATGTTTCCATGCTTTATTTTCTTAAAATCATGCTTACATAGTCTAATTGTGGAAAAAATAATGTCTATGTTATACCATGATCCTTTTGTATCATTGATAAGCTATATTATCAAGTATAAGGACTCGTTGTAGCACATTAAGGTTGTATCCATAAGAATTTATTGTTAAATACTAAATTTTTACCAATTAAGACTATTTAAAACAATTGGATCAAATAGAAAGTGATAATTGTATAAAAGAATTAAGAATAATAGGCAATAGTTAAAGGAGTCTACTAAAATAAACAAATCCTAGGATTGAATTTTGTTTGTAATATAGATGTGAACAAATTAATTAATCAATTATTAAATGGATTACTCTATTCACAAGGAAGAAATACCCAAAATTAATTAATAACCTCTTTCAAGGGCTACAAGTAATATTTAATAAAACCTAATGACCTATTTTTCTATAACTAATCCATATTAAACTCATTAGCTCAAGCTAATTCAATGAATATCCCAATAAAGTCTAATATGTTTTCATGATTTGCTAATTTCCTACATCAATCTTTACCTTTTAGTTCTTTGATTGATTTCACATGTCTTATCAAATTGGTGATCAATGAATTCAATGGAAATTAAAGATCTAGCAATTGAAAAACAAAATTGAGTAATTCACATATATAGTCAAATTAATATAGTGATTTGTTACCAAATTAGATTTTATTCAATCCTAGATTTAGAAATTACCTATGAATAGTTGAATCAATGAACATAATAATAAATTAGAAAAGAATCAAATAAATATGGTAATAGATTAGAAGATAAAAACCTAATGTTTTGGAGATATGTAGAGTTAATTGTCATATTGGATTGTTTGAGAAGCTTTAAAATTAAAATCTAATGGTGAATATTTGTTTTTATCTCTAGATATAAAGTTTTGAGAATGAATATGAAAGAGATAAAAATATTATTTGTGCCAAAAATGAATCGTCCCCTAAATATAACATGTGTATTCTTTTTAATTTCTTTGTAGATAACTGCCTTAGGTTATATCAAGAAAAAGTATTGGTGTGCTTTTAAATACAATATGCCTATGTATTTCTTTTTTCTTATTTATAAAAAGCATGGATATTCTTTTAAATGATATGGGACTCTATAAAATTCTTTTTATCATGGTTTTACTCATTTTATTTTGAGGCACATTTGCACACCGCTTTAATCCAATTTACATCCTTTTTCTTCAACATAATGTACTTGTAAGGGAAAACAAAAGCAAAGCATTATCCCTTCACAAATTTGCTAAATATAATATAAAAAACATAGAAATGCATTCAAAATAAGAGTTTTATGAGCTAAAAATCTATTTAATAAACTCATTTATCAATCATATTATGCAAGTATGATCATTATGTGAAATTATGAGTTTATGCCATATTACTTTGTAAACATTCTCTTGTAACCCTATAACACCCCCATTTTCCACTATTGAAAATTTTTATTTTGAAACATTGGAGAAGCAAAAATATAAGTCTAACCTATGACCAAAGTGGTGTTACCGCTATATCTAATATAAGATAGGCACCTTACAGCCTACCTCACAATATACACAAGGCTAAGTATCTAAAAAAAATAAAACATAAAGAAAAACTAGAGTGCACAAGAAAATATTTAGAGATAGGAAAAATAAAGGTTTACAGTGCAGGGATACATAGGCCCGAAATCTGTACAAAGATATATCAGAAGAAAACGTTACGTAGAATAAATCATTTTCAAATGAGAAGTGCCTTGATCACTCAAGGGCATAAGAAAGAGTCTTTAGGAATGCCTAAAATCATTAAAGCAACTATGCTGAGAGGAGGATGAACCATTCATTGGTCATCCTCAAGAAATCTACAATGAACTTCCTACTTATGGGATTGAGTAGGGGAATGCAAGAAAAACCCCATTTGTAGTGCCTAGTATTTTAGCTAAACTTAATCCTAAGTGATTTAATTTGTAACCTAATATTAATCTTAGGAAATTAATATTTCCATCTTACCCTAAAAGTTTGATCTAATCTAAATTGATTAATAATTAAACTATCATAATATCCTAACATTAAATATATTAACCCAATCCTAACCCAAAAACCAAACTTATTATCTACTCTTTTTTGTTTCCCCTTTTCTCTTCTTTCTCCTTTTTTTTTTCTTCCTTTGCCAACCCTTCTCTTTTTTATTTTTTTCTTTTTTCCTTTTCCCCCTTCTTACTACATGAAACAGTTCCCTTAGATAATGCATGCCATAGCCCCATCACTTCCCCACCACCTACCAAGCTATTCCCCAACTCTTATGGAGGTGGGATTTGGGTTGAAAAAGCTACCTTGATTGCACCTTTCTCCCCATATTATATATATATATATATATATATATATATATATATATATATATACCTAGCAATAAATTTCCCCAACCATCTCTTTTCTCTTCCTTTATTTTTTGCAAAAACTCCACAGCCAAAGCATCATACTTGTCCTCCTTATTCTCCTCCTCACCAGTGCCAAAACAACCCTAAAAACTACCAACAACAGCCCTCACCCCGTTCGGTCACTTTTTTCATTCCAACCCCCTAGCCAACACCCATTTCCACTTTTTCAGCCAAACCCCACAACTACCTTCTTCCTTTCCTTACCTTGGTAGTATCCATGACGACTAAACACCACCCCCACCATTTGGAAACTCCCACTAGCATTCACCCTCAACCTTCTACTATTCCCATCAATGCTACCCCTTATTTTGGCCTTCCCTGCCATTGTTCACACCTTAGCAATTACAGCTTGTGGCATTATTCCATCCTCCTCCTCGGCTCAAATCACCATTCCTCCCCCTTTAGTTACATAAAGTTTTCTTAAACACTCACCTTAGTTGGTTCAGTTTTCCATCATTCATTCACCCTTCCATTTCCTTAATATTTTCTTAATTATGTGGTTTAATCCTTATAGTGTTTTAACATGATTTATTAGTGATTTTTCTGAGGTTCTAGAAGAGGAGGAATACGATTTGTGTACTTAGGGACTAGAGTTATTTTTGTAAGGATATTTATCATAGTTTGGGATTTATATTCCTAAATGTTGTACATGTTTTTTTATACCATTTTGTTGTTATAATGTGATTTAACCTATGATTGTTAATGCTATGATATGAGATTTGATAGTGTATGATGAAAAAAATAAGTTAAGATTTTGCATATAATACTATAATAGTATGTGTGGAAACCCTCAGTGGAATATATCGTTGTAATATGGGTTTATTAGGATATGATGAGTGTGAAATGAGTGTAATAAGTTATATGGAGATAAATGGAGGATTTGGAAATAATGTTACCAAACATATAAGATGTACATGAATTAAGATTTTTGTGATCAATAAGGGAATTTTGGTCAATATGAGTTTCATATAAGAATCATGGTATTTTTAAGGTTTTATATCATATGATAATAAATTTTACATGAAGTGTTTAGAGTATTAGTGAATGGCCTAAGTTTAATAAAGTACGAAAATAATTTGATTTGGGAATAGTAATCCTAAACCAAGAAGGCTATTATCACATGTGTAAAAAGGTAGAGTCAGACCACAAAATTCGAATATGTTGTTAATATTAGTGTTTTGGGATTGTGTATTGAATCTGGTCATTTTTTTAGCCCCAAAAAAAATTATGATGGATTTGTGAAAATAGTAACTTTTGATATAGGATTATTATCACATTTGTAATACCTTATAGTTAGGCCTTGAAATTTGATTATGTTGATAATAATAATATTCTAGGAAGAGCAACAGAAGAAGAGTGATTATAAAAGTATGAAATTAGGGTTTTGGGGGATCTTAACCTTAAAAAATAAACTTTTAATCTTGTGATGTGCCTTATATGCTTTGAACATATTATATAATTATCAAATAAGTCATGAATAAGACATTAATAATTTAAAATTAAAGATCACGTGAGTTAGATTAATGTGTTTTATGGGCTCATTCTACTAGATAATAATAGTGGCTTAAGAATATTATGCTCTAAGAGGTGCATCGATCTGTTCCAATAGATTAAGAATAATAAGGACCTAAACTCAACATAAAAGATAATATAATTTGAGATAATTACCCTAATAGAATATATATGATTTAAAGTGGAAGAGTATGTGAGTCATGACTGAGGTGTTGGGAACATTCCATTGGAAAATAATAGTGTTTTATGTGTGTTCCCGAGAGGTGCTTTAGACTGTTCCAATGGTTTAAGAATAGTGGATCAAGAGTGTTATATCCTAAGAGGTATTAGGCCTATTCCACCATTCAATAATAGTGGTTCAGGTGTATTATCCGTAAGAGGTACTTCAAACCGTTCCACCAGTTTAAGAATATTGGGGATCTTGAACTTAACATAAATAAAAGAATAAAATGGTTATATCTAATAAAGAGGCTTGGGTCATTAATTACCTTGTGATATTTTATCTATTTGCATGTGTAATTATTCTCTACCATGAATTCATGCATTTAACTATATCCTTGACTCAACAATAATGTCACATTACTCAGTACATAACATATTGACCATCCTTTTTATGGATGTTACTCAACCCCATGATCATATGACCTAGATTCTTTTGTGCAAGTCATTGAGGACCAACAAGATAATTTTGCTTCCTACGATGCATTTTATGGGGTGGAGTGATTATTTTGGTACTAGGGGTTTGGATAATTAGTCATGTTATCCAAATGATGGTTTACCTAGATGCCTTTTTGGAATCTTAGATCCATGATGCCCTTTTTGTTTGTATTTATCATTGTACTCAAAGTAACCCTCTAAACTCATATTCATATTTATAAAGTTTCCATTTTATATAAATCTTGGTTCACATTTTAATGATGTTAGTCTTATGATTGATGTGAGGATGGTATGGTAAGTCAGACTTACATTGATTATAGTAGTAACACCTAATACTTTGATTATAAGCGTCTATTGTAAAATAAAATTTTACGATAGTAAAATTTAGGATGTTACACCATCAGTATGCACACATACTGAGAAAACTAATCTACCATTATCAAGTAGGTTATAGTACAAGCAAGACCCATACTACATGATCATGGTACTATCTGCCAAAATGTACATAACATTCCCCTACTATGTTATTAACATACAGTCTCAAATGTTATATAAAATGTATTTAGATCCATTAGAACATGCTTAGTTATAATCGTACCCACATATAAGGGTATGCAAATTATAACATACATATCGCCTTCTTAAGGAACATGGATTACCTAGACTATCCACATAGCAATGCTTAGAGTATAACTTGGAGTGTAATGTAATATCAAAATTAAATATATGACTTTCCGATCAAGGATTTAACAATAAATGGATCATGACTGTGATAGTAATAGATCATGTGATCATTCATGGAAACACGTCAGAAACAAAAAAAGTGCACGGCAATGGGGCATTTAAGGGAAATGTATGATTGGCATAGAACATAAGAAAGGTAAACATGAGTTACACAACATATTCATTCCTAAGTGATGCATGAGCTCTTTAAGTACTCATGAGGAAAAGCGGGTATCATATCACCAAAATAACCATATCAAGATCAAACATAGAATAAGATAATGCCAATTAATACTTTTTCAGTTTCATTCTAGTTATTATTTTACATTAGGTGAATATAGAACTCCTTTACAAAATTATTCAGCAATAACTGATTATATAATTATTTTACCCTAAGTTATTGAGCAATAGGTGATCATAGAATAATTTACGCTAAGTTATTGAGAAATAGGTGAGATTATTCCCCATAGTTTCTCTATACATGGAAGTCAAGCTAAATAAATGGACATAAAGTCTCAGCTCATGCCGAAGTAACCTGGTGAACATAAGTCATGGCTCATGTTAAAGTAACCTAGTGGATATAAGTCCTTGCTCATGCCAAATTACCATCCTATGGTGACTAGACCCTTGAGTATTGATACTCCGTAGCACATTATCAGTGTCTAGAGTAAGAAAGAAATCAAGATCAACAAGGATCCCACGATCAACTAGGATCTCACCTGTAGACACCCAAAGGTAAAACACCTAAAGGTAGACTAACCCCCAGTAGTTAATTGAGGATCGAATAATCTAGGCCTATCATGATGCTCATTCCACTTTAAGTGATTAATATCTTATTGGATAGGGATTCTGTATCATATAAAGGCTCACAAATAAGATCGTGTTGAATAATAAGCCACTTCAATGCAATGCACCCATATATGGTTCTCACATCATCAAGTGTTCCCACTTAGGGTATATTTAAGTGATCATTCCATCACGTGAGCATTTATGCCAAAAGGTGAAATTATATAATGTTAATATCATCCATAAATTTCTAAGCCAACATTTTATTTCCATTTATTCCCTTTTGTTTATAATTCAAATCTAAGTCAAAGCCTAGGGATAAGGTTAAAGTTATAGTTCATTTCTTAACCACAAATTTACCATTCATTAAAGGATGTTCTACTTTAATCCATAAGGCCAAAGATGAAGGTCCCACTAGAGGTCAACTAGAGTCTAATCCTAAATCATAATTATTTATCCATTTATTTCAATAGCTAAGTGAAATTCACTATCTATAGATAAGGTCAACTTAAGGCAACCATATATGTCTAATATATTTTATTTTATTCTTTCTAAGTCATTTAACTTACAAGGTTTCACATTTTAAGGACATGATATAAAGTCATTAGAGGTATATTCTTCATCATTTTGATTCAATAAATAAATACTAACCATAGGGAGAGTATATTTTTATCTATCTAATCATCTACTCATGTAATGGTCAAGAGAAAGGCTTGAATGCTAAATTAAGGTCAACATTAGTCAACTAAGATAAAATTTATCTTTACTAACTTCAATCCATTATTTAACCTTCATCAATCCAAATAAATTCATAGCTACTAGAATCTTAGGTCATTATCCAAGCATGAAAAAACTCAAAATATCACATTTGGGAAGAAATAGGTAAGAAAAGCAAAATTGGTCGCGACTAGTTGATAGGTTTCCAAGACTAGTCGATAGGTCTCACTGACTAGTCGATAAATTTTATGTATCGGTCATTCGGTCAGGGTTCTGCCAATCTTCCTAGTGGTGGTGAAATCATTAATCAGTAAATCCCACAGGTCGACTATCCTAAAAAGAGTCAATTGGTTTGGTTAAATTGGTCAATGTGTCTAACCCAAGGATAAGACTATTGAGGTTACAAAATAACCAATCAATTGATTAATCCAACCATTTGACTATTCTGGGAACCATTTTATGGGTTTGGTCAAACCAATAGATTGGTTTAACTTAGAACTAACACCAATAAAGTCACATGCCAACCAGTTGATGGCTTTACCAAACTAGTTGATCGATCTTAGGGACCAGTCGATTGGTCATGGAGGCCTGTCAATTGGTTGGGTTGAAAACAACCCTAATAGATGCACATGCATAGAATTAAATCTCAAAATCTTTGCTCTATGAAGCTGAACATCAATCTTAGGTTATTCAAGGTTTGTAACAAGCAGTATTCATGAATCAACATGTGAAATACAAAAATTAGGAGGGGAATCTCAATTGAATCATACTTTCACTTTATAAACTTAATAAGATTTATAAATAATAATAAAACATGTATCCCATTCTATTCTTACTAAACCCTCATGAAAACAATCTATGAATCTTATTACACAAGCTACATAACTGAGATTTTTAGAATACCATAGATGTTACAAAGCCCAAACCATATTTATGAGGCTTATACATATAAAACTAAAAGTTAAGCTTGCTACCGACTCCTCAATTATTTCTACATTTGCCTGCTCTACCCATTCTTATCATCAGAATCGATATTTTATATTAAAACACAAAATATAATTGTACATACTCGTACCATTTTCAAAAAAATAAGGAAGGAAATGATTTACCTCAGAAGTGTTGAACAACACACCAAAAAGAGAAAAACTTTTGAAAATATAAACTCCTTTCCTACACTAAAACACCTTTAAAGAAATCCAGATTAAAACTCAGTAAAACCTTTGAATTCATGCAAAGAATATTTAGTAAGATCTGAGACCTAAGAGGGAAAATCAAAGAAAATTCACCTTCCAAGGTAAAAATTGAGAACACTAAAGATGAAAGATAAACCCTCACTCCTTTCCCAAATCTAACCCCATCTTTCTTAAGATAAAAAAAAAGAAGGATCTAGAGAAAGGATGAGAAGAGGAACGGAAGATCAAAAACAAAATTCAAGGAGAGAAAAATGCAGCAAAGCAAGTGTAAGAAAAAATGAAGACTTTGAGTTTGAGTTATGGAGGGTTTCTTTTTAAAGAAGAAGGGTAAGGTAGTGTATAAGTCAAGACCCCAAACCCTATCATGAATACAAGATTCAAAGCGAAGGTTTCAAAGGTTCAAAGCTAGCTTTCTGCCTTTGAGCACAATTGGTGAAACTATAGTATTCTAGGTAATGTGCCCTAGAAATCTCAAACACAAGAAAGGAATAATGACAAAAATGAAAAGGAATCAAAGTTCATCAATCTACAAAGGTTGTAAGAGAAAAAAATACACTCAAGAATTTCATAGTAGAGAGAGAAAATAAGGAAGAAGAAGACAAATGAGCTAAAGTAAATAAAGTTATTTCTCATGAATTGATTCTTTGTGAATCCATTTCAAATCAATAAAACATATTAGGCATTCTCAAAAGCTTTGTGAAAAAAAAAAGCCTACTCAAAACATAATCACAATACTGGAAAATTTTTAGGGAAAGATTCATAGTGAAAATCAAGTTAGAAGAATAAACAGTTCAGTTGAACTAGTCAACTGGTAACCAATCAATCGGTCCACCAATTTCAAAAGTTAAATTTAATGAACAAACCAATCAATCGGTACCTCCAATCAGCCGACTAATTTTCTAATAAATTCAATTATCTTTCAAAATCCAAACTAAGCTTAACCAAAAACATACCAATCCTAAACACACCTCGAAAACAAGATCAAACATAATCAAATCATCATCAAGTGCATAGATTAGTACACTTTATAGACCCAAAAAAAGTGGGGGTATTACAAACCCTTGCATCTTAGCATGCTCTATTTTTTTAAACTCATTTATGAAAATTTGCTTATAAATATACCTAAGTATTATCATGATGAAATATGTTGGAGGTTGGAAGTTGATGATTTTGGGACTTGTAGGGTTTTAGTGACATGTTTGGGTAGTTCAAGATCTTGAGGATATTTGGGCCATTTCATGATTGATGTGAATCAAAGTGGAGGAAGAAGTGCAAGATCTATCACCTATTGTTTCAGTTGATGGTAGGTTGAAGTTGAAGGAAAAGGCTTCAGTTTAATGACAATTAAACTCGAAATGTTGTAGGTTTAGAGGATAGTATTCCTTTGAATGTTGAATGCACATTCGAAGGCCTAAAATGAATATTAACCCCAGGTAATTCTTCAATCTAGAAGGGACTCCAAAAAGGGAGAAAAACACAAGCTATGATCGAGATTTTTGTGTTGAAAAATTCTATTATTCCATTCCATATCATGAGGTACAAGGATAGGCTATATATAGGGAAAGGAGTTGACCTTAAGCCCTTAAACCCAGTTGGTTTCTCCTTTTAATCCAAGCTACCTTAACTCACTTAAATTAAGCCCATATAATACCTAATCTTACTTATAATATCATCATTTAAATGATATTAATGACTAACATTACAAATTCACACAATCAACTACGGTACATACATAAACTTACAACAAAACCCTAGCTTACATAAAATATACTTAGCGTTTACAACAAGTTTAATATGAATAATGATAACATCACTATATCTTATTGTAGTATCATCCCATGTATGCCATAGCCTTGCATGCTTTGAATGCTTGTACACTTCAAATCTCTTTTAGTGTATTAACTTCTTTACCTTGTAAATATGTAATATACCTGCAAGAATATCTTAAATCATTTTCAATACCAAGCATAGAAATATTATCAAGAACATTTGAAATGATTGGCTCCATTATTAAGAATGCTAATTCTTCCTTACTTTGAAAATCATTAGATGCACCTACATCAATGATTTTTGTAGGAAAATAGATACAATATGGTAATAATGGAGGGTCTCATAGTTAATTTCACGTATGACATAAGAGATTATAGGTTTAGTGAGGTACAAGTTAACATAAGAAGATGAGTTAAGGCATTTAAGCAAGATAAGGGTATTTTAGTTATTTTATGTTAAATATGAAATTTTGACATTTGTAAAGAGATATTGGGATAAAATATGCTAAGTATGTTATGTGAAATACTAGGGTTATTTATTAGTAACTTAGGCCTGATAAAATGTAAAAATATCTTTACTTGGGAATAGTAACCCTATGGGTATAATCATTATTGTATGTGAAAAATATTATAGTTAGGCCTTTAATTTTAGATAGGTTGTTAATAATGATAATTTAGTATATTTAGATAAATTTAGTGGCTCATCAAGTCTTATGGGAAAAGTTACACTTGCCTTGTGAAATTAGGATTTTATAGGGATATTATGGTCATTACATTCAGGGAATCATCTAAATATCCTTTATTTGTGATTTATGTGCCTTGTTTATTAATGATAATTATGCATAAAGTTAATGAGATAACTAAAAATTTAATAAGACACTTATATTTAAAGTGAAATTTTGAGTCAAGATTGATTCTACCAATTCGTTCCACCAAATAAGAATAGAGGTTAGAAGTGTTATGTCCTAGGGTTGTACTATTCCATTCCATTAGATGAGAATAAAGACCAGGAGAGTTATTGACGTAGGAGCATCCATATATGATCCTCAAGGTGATGATTTGGCATACTTAGTTTTAGAGTCAATCACATTGTTTGTCTATAATGATAATACTTTAACGAACTTTAATGATATTACTTTAAGTCATTCGTGTAGGTATGTAACATATTTACATGAAGAAGATCAATTCATATAAGAAGTCAAGATACTTAATATTTCCATATATTATGAGTTATTACAAAGGAATCTATATTGTGCATGAAAGTCACAGTTAAGAAGACCTAGTCAACCTTTCAAAGCAACATCATTATTTTAATTAGGATTATTATAAATTATTTTCATGTAATATTAAATTAATTTATTTTTAATAGTCTTATTGATCTATTTATTATATAAGATATAAATACATTGTAATACTAGTTATGTGATAGTTATCCATTTGTGTGTCATGTGACTAAATTAGTGTGTTAGTTAGCAATGTCCTAAACTCCTATATCAGGCATATGTGTCAACATATGTTAGCATATTGGTTGATTTTGATATTCAAATATAACACAAGTAATTCACTTGGTTAATAATCTCTTTGTGATACGCATTCTAAGATAATTTGGAATAATCTTAGATTGGTGATATGTAAATTGGATTTCTTTGATTCTTGTTGAATTCTTTAAATTCTCATTATGTTCTTTTTGAGTTCTTACTTGAACTTTCTAGTTCTTATTCTCAAATCCAAGCCAAAACAATCCTCAAAATAATTCTATTCACACTAATATTCATCTTCATTGAAGATTCATGTCAGTTATGCCTTGGTTTTATATCAAACCGCTCCAAGATGAGAATAATAGTTAAGAGCATTATAACATGGGTTGTATTAGTCTGCTACACTAGATTAGAATAGTGGCCAAGATTGTTATGTCCTAAGGTTATGCCGGTCCATTCCACTGTATGAGAATAGTGGTCAAGAGACATATGTCGTAGGGTTTTATTATTGATTGATACTATTTCATCGATTATGAATAGTATGGTCTCAGAATTTAATGATTAAAAAATAAAAATGTATAATCATCTATCGTGGAACTCCTCTTAGGTCCTCTTTAGAACCATTTGATGTAGCCTTATTTATCTTTCATTTCCCTTTTCTTAGGACCTATATTGTTACCTTATTCAATACGCAAGTATTTATAATTCTTTTCAAAGGTACTGCTCATTCCCATGAGTAGACGATCAAAGTAATGATTTGCATGTTACTGGGGAGTGCTTGATTATTTTGTTTTTTATGATGTTTTTCCTATAGAGGAGTGAATAATTTGTTGGGACTTGGTTATAGAGTCAAAGTTATTCAAAATTCATCTTTTCATTCAGATTTCTTCTAAAATATTAGTTCTATGAGAATCCTTCTATTGCAATTTTCTTATTGCGTACTCAGAGTTTAATCTCCAAACCCTAATCTATGAGTAATGAAAATTTCTTTCATTCTCTTGTTTATATTATTTTTCCTTGTATTCAACATGGAAATGGTATGTTGAGCTGAACTCATATCGAGTATGGCAATAAGACCTAAGTATCTTAATATTATGCTTCTGTAAAACAAAATTTGTTAAAGAGTAAATTTTGGGGTATTACACTTTTATTATTAATATTGCCACAATAAATACATGGGCAACATATCCACTTAGGATCCATGAGACGTTCGAACACAAATTTTAGAAGTCATCTACACCATCAATTTACTCTTTAGACAACCTACTAGAATATACACATGATTGATCCATTATATCCTATATTAACAACAAAGTTGAACAAAATAATTGAGGAACAATTATAATATTTATTTATAGACCAAATGTATATAATAAAATGTAATAGTGTGATCAAGACTTCAAAATAATCTACTAACTCATCCAATTTTAAAACCTTAATTTTATGGTTACTATTATTACAATACCTTAGGAGTATGACACTTAGGGAACCATTGCCAAGTCATTGAGAAAGTTCTTAAGGTAATCAAACTATTATGTTTTAATAAAAGTATGGATATAAAGAAAAAAAACTAATCTTTTCTTTATAGTCATACTTCCCATAGAAACATGATAGGGTGATTGCCTTAAAAACGTTTTTGATAAATTGAAAACAACTCCATAATCACCCACATTTAAGGCATTATGATAATAATAACTAGAAAACTAAAGTTTAAAAATGGATAAAGTAATGGACTATTTTAAAGCTCCAATCTCAATAGTTCCTAATAAACTTAATATTAAATTGATTGTTTTAAAGAAAAGGTATAAGGAACTTCATATTAAGGGATGACCTCATTATAATATTATTGATTATCTATGTTTATCATTACTTATACTCTTATAAAATTACAAAAAAAAAATCCAACATATTACCAAACAAATACCAGTGCATGTAAAGAATGTAAAATACAAAACATAAAAATTAAAACATATATAAAATTCATCAAACAAATGAAAATATAATGTTCACAAATAATATTGTCTTTTTGAACCCCAAGTTACATAATATAAAAACCACATTTTGAAAGCTACAAGAAAAATACAAAATAACTTTTAATGATATATAAAACACATAACATAACAAATTTGAGGAGGCACATTCACGTTTGGTAATCTTAGGAAAACATTTATGTTTAGTAACATAATAAAACTAAGGAGAAATATTGATAATATTAGTAAACATTTATGAAGAAAGAAGATGAAAAATGCAAACTATTTAAGGAACAACAACAAAAAGAGCAGAAAAAGAATGATGAATGGCAGTGTCAATGGAAGTGAATGAAGTGAAAATGATTGAAAGATTTAGGAAAGAAGACATTCAAGAGGTAGATTTCTGTGTGAATTTGTGTGAATGTGAGGAATGGAGTAGGCCCCTACGGTTAAAAGTAAAGAACACGAAAAGGAAAAATACTCATTAAATACATAAATGTGATTAAAAAAATTAAAAATTAATAACCTCAAAAATAAAAATCTAGCTAAGTCATAAATAATAGTTTTAATCCACAATAGTTGTCTATACCTTTAAAAAAATTAGAGGAAATATTTATTAAGGTTTAGACAACAGTTATTATATAAAATTGTTGTCTATAACTAAGGTTATTATAATTAAACTAAAGGCTATGGCTATAATTCCCCCAATAAGTTTCTAATTTTTCCACCCTTTTTCATCTTGGTTGTTATTTTGTTTGGGAACATGTAAACAAATGTATGTATAAAACCAATCATATATATAGTGTCATCTATGTTTACTTTTGTAGTATTGGATACCTCGTGATGAAAAGTCTTTTGTATTAATATGGATCCTGAGAGGAAGAAACCCCGTATGTCTTGGGCCAGAATGTGCTCACTAAAACCAAAGGGAGGTATGGATATCCACCAATTGGGTGCATGGAACCAAGCATGTATCACAAGGTACCTTTGGAAGTTGATAGAGAAAAGAGAGAGCTTATGGGTGAAATGGGTACATGAAAGGTACATTAGAAGACTCAAAATTTTGGAAGTAGCAATGAAACATAATTTCTCATGGATGTTAACACACATCCTTAGAATCAAAAAAAATAAAAAAAAGATCATGTAGATGAAGTGGGTTCCTGAAAGGTACATGAGAGGGCTAAACATATAGATCATAGAAAATAAACTAATTTTTTCTTAGATGTTCAAACACATAATTATAATTAGAACTTTGGGGATTGATGCTCTTATAGGCTACTAAATAAATGGTAGTATGAAGTTCAGTATGGTATATCAAATAATTAGAGAGAAAACTCATAAAGTATTGTGGTATATGTTGACCTCAAAGGTCAAGCAATGTCATTATAATTTTTTTTATGATAACAATATGATCTTGATAAATAATGTGTTGGATTAAGAGTGCATGTACAATATTTAACTTATAAAGAAATATAAAATGAATCCACCAAAAGCATTCTCCAAATTTCTAAATGTAGAAGAGCAATCAAGTTTCCAAACACAAGAAAACAACACATGGAAGATAACCAAGACTTGAAGGATAAGGATAATATTTATTAACTCTTAGGTTCCATGTAAAGATTTAAGTTGCGAAAATGGCATGACTTAATTAAAACTCTTTTAAACATTATGTTGAAGAACACTTGACTTGAACTCATTTCATAACTCTTCAAAAGTGTTTTTAAAACTAAATGGTTGGTTACAATCGGAACTAGTCGACGAGTCTCAAGACCAATTGACTAGTTTAGTTAAATCAAAGGCATGAAATGAGTTAAACTTAGACGTATTGACTTGTTCAAAAAATCAATCTACCGATTATAGCAAACCAATCGAGTGGTTTGGAAATCGATCAACCTCCTTAAAAAATTATCTATAGATTAGTGAGTTTTTGCCAATCATTCTTAAGAGATGCTTATGGAGAGTTGAGAGAAGATAATTAGGTCAATTATAAATCATCTCTTAGAGGGTCATTGAGATTTTAAGGCTCATAAGCAAAGATAAGATTTATCATTAATAAAAACACATCGCTATTTCAAAATCTAAAAGGGAGAACCTTTTGGTAGTGGATGTAAAGAGTAATTCACTCTTGAACCACTCTATATTTTTTATTTTGCCATTTCCATTCCATAAAACCCTATTCACTCCCTCCTATAGAGTTTTTTCAATTTTTTTCAAAGTAAGGGCACCTCTCAAAATATTTAACAATTTGAGATGAAAAAGATCCACAAGTGGAATGCGTTCTAGTGGTTGAAATGAAGGCATTTTCACTACTAAACCACCATTGTTTAATGGTGATCAGTTTTCCTACCAGAAGAACCAAATGATGTTCTTCATCAAATCACAAGACTAATACATGTGTTCAATATTCACTAAAGGGCCAATCAAAGTCACTAAAAAGGTTGGTGGTAAACTTGTGAAAAAGACAAGGGATGAGATCACAGATGCAGAATCAATAATAAAGCCATCATGATTCTGCAATGTAGTCTTGGTGAAATGGAGTATCACTAGGTCAAATCATTCTCAACTATAAAAGAAATATGGGATAAGCTCATCCTCACCCATGAAGATACAACGTAGATAAAGGGTCAAATAATCACTCCTCATACTAGAGAGTATGAACTCTTTAGCATGAAGCAAGGTGAAAGCATCAACAACCTAAGAAACCACTTCTAATTCATTGTAAACAATCTCACGGCATTGGGAAAAGAAATCACGGAATAAGATCAAGAGAGAAAGATCTCATAAGGTATTACAAAATAATGGAGCCCCCAAGTAATCGTAATTGAAGAAGCTAAAGATTTAAGTAAAATGACAATTGGATAGCTCTTCGGTAATCTCATTGTTCATCAATCAAAAATGGAAGATGGATCAGATGAAAGAAAGAAGAATCCCCTAGAAATGAAAGACTCCACTTCTTTTAGACAAAAAGAATTGGCTGAAGATATTGGTGAACAGGAAGGTGTTGAAGGAGAAGAAGAACATCCCATAAATGATGAAGAAGAGGCCTTCATAAGAAAAATTGTGTAATATGAGTGGTAAATCTAGTCACGTTGCTTCATCATGTAATTTTACCCAAAAAAAATACCAAAGCAATTCCAAAGTTTAAGTTGGTGTGGATACTTAAGGGGACTATCCTGCATGAATTGAACACTAACCCGGTAAAGACCCATCGAAAGGGTACCTAAAATAGGGAATTTGTTATTTTAGGTATGCTTAAAAGTCAATACAAGAAACCACAAATGGTTCCTAGAAAGTGGATGCTCAAGACACATGATGGCTGATCGAACCATGTTCTCCAAGCTAACTCCATATGATGGTGGAAATGTGACCTTTAGAGATAACTCAAAAGGAAAGATCATCAGTGTTGGTAGCAACCGTATTGGTAACTATAAACCCTTCATAAATGATGTGTATATAGTCGATGCCCTTAAGCATAATTTGATCACCATTAGCTAATTATGTGATAAATGATTTCTAGTAAATTTTTCAAATTCACACGGTATGATTTCAAACGGAGTAGATAAATCTATACTTTTTATATTCTCATGCATCAACAATGTGTACATGCTTGATGTTAAATCAATAAAATTGCACAATACATGTCTAAGTTCAATTGATAATGATGCATGGTTATGGCATAAATGCACTGCACATGGTAGCATGGACTTATTAAAAAAAATTGCTAGAAAATAACTAATGCGTGGTCTTCTAAAGTTGAACTTTACAAAAGATCAATTATGTGATTCATCTCAACGTGGAAAACAACATCAGTTACCTTCAAAGCCAAAAATAATGTGACTACATCTCAACCACTTGAATTGTTGCACGTGTATCTATTTGAGCCTACTAGGACCTATATCATAGGTGGTTGTAGATATGAACTAGTCATTGTAGATGATTACTCACGTTATACCTAGACATTATTTATTTCTACAAAAGATTGTGATGTTAACATTTTTCTTATGCTTGCTAAGAAAATTCAAGTAGAAAAAGGAACTATGATCCATGCTATAAGGAGTAATCATGGAAAGGAGTTTGAGAATTCCATATTCATGGACTTATGTGATCAAAATGGTATTACTCACAACTTTTTTGGCACCAAGAACACCACAACAAAATGGTGTGATGGAAGGAAAAAATAGAACCTTGGAGGAGGTTGGAAGAACCATAATGTGTGACTCTAAGCTTCTAAAATACTTTTGGGTCAAATTTTTTGCCACTACAAACTACGTAATGAATAGAGCACTCACACGGGCCATCTTGAAAAGAATGCCCTATGAGCTCTACAAAGTTAAGAAACCAAATGTGAGTTATTTACACACATTTGGTTCCAAATACTTTATCATCAACAATGAAAAAAGTAATCTGGGTAAGTTTGAATCTAAAGCAAGTGAAGATATCTTCATTGGCTGCTCTTCACACACTAAAGCTTATTAGATCTTCAAAAAACGAAGAATGTTTGTTGAATAGTCCATATATGTTACTTTTAATGAATCTTACTCTAGGGTACAGAAAACTCAAGAGGATGAAGTAGGTCCTCCATCCAAGTTGAGTGATTTATGAAAATAATGACAAGTCAGACATAGAAGAAGAAAAAGATGAAAAACCTCAAATAAATCAACAAGAGGATGAAGTGAGAAAGGAATTTCCTAGAGCATGCCGATATGCCTATGGACATCCTCTAGAGCTCATCATTGGCAATCTAGCGAGAGGAGTTGCAATAAAATCTTCACTATGTAACATTTGCAATCATTTAGCACTTCTATCCCAACTAGAACCTAAGTCTCACTTGAAATCCATGAATGATGAAAATTCAATCATGCCAGTGTAAGACAACATTAACCAATTTAAGAGAAATCAAGTTTGGAAATTAGTCCCGTTGCCTCCAAATTGGCCCATCATTGAGACTAAATGGGTCGTTAGAAACAAGATAGATTAAGGGGGAGTTGTGGTTAGAACTAAAGTGTGAGTGGTTTCCAAAGGATACAATCAAGAGGAATTCATTAATTTCAAGGAAACCTTTGCCCCCATAGCTAGAGGCTATATGTTTGCTTCTTGCATTTGCATCATCCATGTGCTTTACATTACATCAAATAGATGTCAAAAGTGTTTTCCTTAATGGTTTTATTAAAGAAGAGATATATGTAAAGGAACCACCTTATTTTGAAAAGGACTCAAAACCTAACCATGTTTACAAACGCAGTAAGACACTTTACGATTTAAAACATACTCCTAGACCCTGATATGAAATTTTGAGTAAATTTATATTGGAAAAAAGGTTTTGAAAGTGATAAAATTGATAGAAATCTTTTATTAAAGAAAAAAAATAACTTATTACCTGTAAAAATATATGTTGATGATATAATATTCAATACTACTAATGAGTCCATACACGAGGACTTTTCTACCTTAATGTATAGTGAGTTTAAAATGAGCATGATGGGTGAGTTAACCAACTTCCTTGGCCTTCAAATAAAGCAATAAAAGGAAGGAATATTTGTCACCCAAGAAAATTACACAAAAGAACTGCTCAAGAAGTTTAGAATGAATGAGAACAAACATTGTAGTACACCTATGGACGCTACCACAAAGCTTGGAATGGATGACAAAGGTAAGCCAATTGATTAAAAGTGATGTTGAGGTATGATCAAATCACTTATTTATCTTTAAACATCTAGACCTAATATCATGTTTAATGTACGCCTATGTACTAGGTTTCAATGTAATCCCACGGAATCTCACATGACCGTTATCAAAATAATCCTTAGGTATCTTATTGACTTGCATAACTTAAGCATATTTTACCCTAGTGAAAGTCTTATAGACTTAGTAGGTTATTATAAAGCTAATTTTGTGAGATATAAAGCTAAAAGAAAAAGTACTTTGAGTAATTGCCAAATTCTTGGAGATGCCTTGGTTAGTTGGCATATCAAGAAATAATCTAGTTTAGCACTTTCTATAGTTGAAGCATAATATATAGTAGCCAGTGCTTGTTGAGCACAATTAATCTAGATGAAACGTCAACTAAGTGATTATGAGCTTAAACATGAAAAAAATTCCATTAGATGTGAAAACACTAGTGTTGTATGTCTCACTAAAAATCTCATTCAACACTCTAAGTCTAAACATATAGAAATAAGGCATTCCTTCATAGAGAGACCATGTTGAAAAAGGATATGTATATGTAGAATTTGTGGATACATTACATTAATGGGAGGACATATTCACCAAGCCATTAAATGAAAAAAGATTCACAAATTAAGAGGTAACCAGGAATGGCATTTATATGATTAAAATTAAATCTCTCATAAGATTGTGAAAATTCTAAAAAAAAGGATTAATCATGCCATTAATCAAAATTACAATAACATGGCCTAAAAATTGCATAAATTTAATTCAAAACATGAGCTATAAGGCCATTTATTAATGTGATATGTTCATTAAATAAAATTGTATATATTGAATTATGACTCTCAATCAAAAAGACTTAAAAAAAATAAAAATATAACTTGATTGGGCGAACCAGTTGACTCGTTGACAAACCAGTCAATGGGTTAAGAGGCTTAGTCTATGACAACCCTATTTTTCACTATTAAAAAACTTCATTAAAACAATTACAGAAGTAGAAAATACTTAGGAAAAATGGGGTGTTACCACCGTACCTGATGTGGAATAAATGTCCACTGCCTACCCCATATCAAATACAAGGCTAAACCAATTAAAACCTTAGAATAATATAATGCACAAAATGACAATTGAATTAAATAATTTTGAAGAGTTTTTACATTGGAGGTCCTTAATGGGTTCCGATCAAATTATTACAAAATACATGTAAATAAAGTATGGTGCTATAAAACATAATTTAGGGATAATACCCAAATTTAAAACCATGGACCCCATCAAAACCTTTTGAATATCCTTACTCTCAATCCTTGACCCAACTTAGATGGGCCCTTTATTGACTATCTCTAAGGACTTACATGTGGTCCTCTACTCATGGAATGAACAAGTTAATGAGAAAACGGGCACATCGGTATGATACGTGCTGAGTAAAACAAGTTACTCTCTCAATGTATACAAGTAGGCTAAATTACCATATATGAATATAAATTACAACATGAATTATGATAAGACTATATATAAAGGTAAGATTGCATAAGACATGCCATCATATAAAATTTCAGCACAATAGAATACTTCATGCTTAGATTCACCATCTTTTCACATAAACGTTGACATTAGTAATAGCAAATAGCATCCAAGTAACCCTTATGGTTAGATTCCTTTAGTATATGCCATTCATTTATCCATGTATGAGGTAGGTCAATCACTCAATTAAATTTTTATTCCATAAAAAATTAGTCAAGTGCATAAACTAGCTTTATTTATTTTGGTCAATTATATCAGTACTTCCATTTCTTAACCAATCATTAACCATTCACTTGGTCACCATTCATAATCATCAACCAATATTTACCATTCGTGTTTTATTTCCATCAAGAAATAGAATATGCACCACCCCATGGTCTCACATACCATGAAAGCCTATCTAAAGAAGGGACATAAAGTCTAGGTTGAAGTCAATCACCAAGTAGATATAAGTCTAGGTCGAACCCAATCACAAGAATAGACATAAGCTTGGGAAAAAGCCAACTAATATTGACATGAGTCCAAACCAAAGCCAACTACCTAGGTAACCAAACCCTTTAGTATCAATACCCCCTGGTACATCATCAGTGTCTAGATTAGGTAAGGCACCGATACCTCTCAGGATCCCGCTCGAACTTAAAGCCCAAAGGCACCAAAAACACCAAAAGGCAAACTAACCCCTAGTAGCTAATCGAGGATCAAGTAACCTAGACTTATACTTAACTCAACTTTCTTTTATTTTAAATGATTAGTATTTTATTCATAAAGATGGATGATCATACAAGTCCCATACAAAACAAGAAACTCAACTTTCTATGTTAATCCATATTAAACCTTTCCTTTCAATTTTTCCCAACCATGTGGGTTTTCTATTTATCCTTGGCCAATGTTATTCATATCCACCATTATATTTAATTCTAGTCCAAACAAAGTTTTGTTACTCTTTTCTCAATAGCCTTACTTATCATAAGTGAAATACCCATATAGTCCTTTCATTACTCATTGAGTATACCATAATTCATTATCCATTTTGATCTTTTAATTAGGCCAATAGTCCATGATAAAATCTGTATTTTATCCCGTTAATAACCATGGTATAGTACCAATCATAATCTCAAAGCATAACCAAACCAATAGAAGTAACTTGAGAAAACTAGCTAATCTGTCTGGCCCAACTAGTCTATTAGTTGTGGTCAACCAGTCGATCAGTTTGACTCAACTAGACCAAGCTTTCCTCCATCCAGTCAATCGGTTTGGGAAAACCATTCAATTGGTCATAGAACATTCTATGGGTTTTACCGAACCAATTAATAGGTTTAAGTAGAGAGTAAGACCAAGGTTTCTACAGGTGTACCAATCAATGGGTTGGGTCAACAAGTCAATTGTTCTAGTAACTAATCGATCGCTTTAACCTAACTAGCCAATCGGTTTGCCCTAATACACCACCAAATCACAAATTTCATGCATATCCTTTCAAATACATGATTCTTAGCCATATTAAAACATGTATCAACATCAACTAACATATTTACAACCAAATTAACATGCATTTCTCAACATGCGATCATCATAGCCTACTTTTACCTATTTTCATGCTTTTTACTCAAATTATGTCATTTAAGCATCTAAAATATATATACAGCTACATCCTTCCATGCCAACATGTAGAAATCAACTAGAGGTATCATCTAACATGTAGGAATACTTACTAAATATTTTAGAAGCAAGAATCACTTACTGGATGCAGGCAAAATCCTCTTAAAATCAAAAAATCCAACTATGGAAATTCTTAGCTTTGAAAACCTTAAAACTAAAATCTTAAATTCAAACATTATACCAAAATCTTATTAAATTTTGAATATTAAAAATAGAAGAGAATAAGGATATACCACTCGAGGCCAAAAATAGGGAAATAGTTAAACTAGAATACTCAACCTTTTCCCATAATATAACTTTATCTTGCTTGAAATTCAAAACAAGAAAGAGCTAAAGACAAGTTCAGAAGAGCATGAGAAAATGGATTGACAAGGCACAAAGTGTGGAAGGAAGAGAGGGGACGCAAGACTTAGGAAGATTCGGTGGCTAAAAGAAAGGTGAAATGAAGGGATGATTGGAGCTATTTATAGCCAACCAATCAAAGGGATTTACTAAAGGTTCCGAAATCGACTGAAAACCCTACCATTGACCATTTGAAGTCAAACATGAACCATATTTTATAACCCAATCTCAGATTTGTTAAAATTACCACTAATCCTATCTACTTTGGCTAATTTGAAATCTTCTAAACTAATCCCCAATCTTTTTCTCTTTTTTCCTTTCATTTATCCTTTTATTTTCTTTCTTCTCCTTCTCTAGTCAACTTAGCCGTAATAGTTGAATTTTATTACAACTTGCCTTGTAACTTGCATTTCCTCCACTTATACTATCTCCCATCATCTCCTCTACAACCATCCATCATCTATCATCCCTCACCAATCTTCTTCTTCTCTCACACCCCTTGCCTTCTTCTTTTTTTCTTCTCATCCTAACGCAACATACACACTCACCATCACCATCACCTAAATTTGCACCACAACACACAACCATCATCACCACTACCACCACTCATGACCTACATCACCCCCTTATACAGTTCATTTTCATGTTTCCCTTTGTTTCTTCCGTTTGTACCACACACATGTATACACACACACACACACACACACCCCTTACTCTCCTTTCTTCCTCTTTGTTTTTCACCCACTCTGCCATTTTGTGTCCAAAAGCCTTTGCACAAGCTTCCACTCCCTTATTCTCCTTCTTCCCTTTTCCTTTTCTTCTTCTCGGGGTAATCGTGCCCTATTTTTCCTAACCTAGCCACCTCCATCACCACCATACACCACAACACACTACCTAAAGTTGATGGGTCGACCACCTAAGGTCCCCCTAACCTTCCCTTGCATCGTCACCAGTCATCGCCACCCACCATCTCCTCTTTTTTCCTCTTCTTCCTTACATCTGTTTCATTTTTGCAAAATGCACGGCCTGCTCACAACCTTAAGCATAGTCATGAAACATAAAAATTTTATATTGCATACTCGAGTAATTTAGCATAGCATGCCCGTTTACCCTCTCAACCCTCGTATGCTCGCACATGGCCCTAATGCACACTCGTGCACATCTGTTCGACTTGTGACCTACTTTCCAGTGATCGAGCATAACCGTGCCACTTTGCACCACCTGGTCATAGTCGATCCTAACTCTTGATCCAGTATGCACTACTTGTTGCACACTCATGCAACCCCTATTTTCAACCATGCATCCCTATTTTCACCCCCAAACCTTATCCAAACACCACCAAAATTTTCTCATAGCTCCACCCCACATTCCACTACACATCCGCACATATCGAGATTCCATTTGGCTATGATTATTTCCATTTTCCCCTCTTTACCTTAATTTCTCCTTTGGTTAAACTCTTTGAGCCTAATCATGGATTTTGTTATTTTTTTTATAGGTGGGGTTCCGATAATTTTGACGGAGAAAGTTTAGAATTTATGTGCTTAGAGCCTAGTGTCCTAGTTGATAAGAATACTAATTGATATTTAAGGTTTTTTTTGTATAGTTATGCGTGTTTTTCATGTTATCTTTACTATATGATTTAATATATGTTGATCGTGTATTTAGTGATCATTTGGATATTATGTTTGAAAGAAAGTAATAATAGGTAAGAGAAATAGTTATGATTTTATCATGATAATGAAATAATTGTGGGAATATATTTTATGGTATGAAATATAGGCTAAATAAGCTATGATAATGAACATAAGCATATTTATGAGGTATGCTGATGATGATTGGTGGATTTAGAAAATAATGTGGGTGAAAGGAACAAGATTTTATAAAATAAATTTTATTGTTTGTCCTTAAGGGTATTTTGGTCATGATGAGATAATAAGGAAATGGTGGTATTTTATGTGTTAGGTGGATTAAAATATGATAATAATATCCTCAGAAATGTTTGGAGGTATTATCATTTGTTTTGGGATCTTTTAATGAAATAATGGTCAAATTAGGGCATAATAACTTAAAAGGATGATCTTAGCATTTTGGTGCATAAACCCTAGAGTTAATTCATAATTATAGATATAAACATTACTAGTGTGGGCATTATAAGGATGTACATCGAATTTGGTAATCATATGAGTCTCATAGGAAGAATTATAGCTAGTATGTGTGAAATTAGGGTTTTTAGATATTTCTATGAGTAATACCTTAGGATAAGATTATTATTATATGCATATGACATGGGAGTTAGGCCATAAATTATGGGTATAATAATGATGATGATATTTGAGAATGATATATTATAATTTGAGGTAGAATAATAAATATGGGAGGATGAATGCTGAGGAGTGTGTGATTAGGAATTTGAACTATGTTATGTGTCTACTTACTTTAATGTGTTCAATGCCTGATAATTGATCATGAATAAGATACAAATCACTTAAAGTGAAAGTACACGTGAGTGGGCTTAAGGTAATGTTTTTAAATTCCATTCCACCAAAGAGAATAGTGATTGGGGAGAATTTTTTTTCTAAGAAGGTGATGTTTTTAATATCTATTCTACCAGAAAGAATAGTGGCTTGAGAGCGTTTTTTCCTAAGAAGGTGTTATAGTTTGTTCCATCAAATTAAGAAAAGTGGAGCCCTACTCATCTTGAAATGAAAAATATAACAGTATAGCCCATGAAAAATATACTAATGATTTAAAGTGGAAGAGTATGTGAGTTAGGACTAAGCTGATTTTTTTATATATATTCCATTCCACTGGCTCAGGAGCATTCTGCCCCAAAAAGGTGATGTTTTCACATTGGATAATAATAGTGGCTCAGATATATTGTCCCTGAGAATGTGTTTCAGACCGTTCTACTAGTTTAAGAATAGTGGGGTTCCTACACTCAATGTATATAAAAGAATAAAATTAGATTATATCTAATAATAAAACCTGGATCATTATCTGTCTTATGAGATGTTTCATTTAATTGCATGTATACTTATCATCAATTGTGAAAGCATATGCTAATTGTATCTTTGTTTTGATAGTACTATTTCCTTACTCAGTATGTAGCATACTGACCACCCGTTTATGGGTGCTACTCATTCCCACGAGTAAAAGACCTTAATTCTTATGTGCGAGCCTCAAAAGATTTCCTAGATGATTATGCTACCTATGATGCACTATATGGGAATGAGTGGCCTTTTTGTACTGGGTGTTAGGTGAAGACCAATGTTATCAGGTAGTTGTATTTACCCGAATACCTTTTTAGACTCTTGATCCATCGTATCCCTTATTTTGTATTTTGGTTATTATAATTCAAAGTTAATCTCCAAACTCATATTGTATTATAAATGTTTCTTTTGTTTCTAATTTTCTTGTGTTACTATAAATATTTTTAGCCATGTGATTGATATAAGGATGGTTAGATAAAATCAGACTTATGTCAATTACGGTAGTAACCCCCAATATTTTACTTATATACTTCCGCTGTAAAATAAAAAAAATAGTAATGAAAATAAAGGTGTTACACAAAGTTGCGTGTACTATGCTCTCAAATACAACCAGAATTTGCACTGCATTACCAGGATCACATGGAAACTCCTTCAAGCATTGGGTTTATCCATGAGGACAATCACACTAGTCCTACCCATGTTGATCGGGACACTGCTCCTCCTTTTTCTAATCACATCTTCAATAAGTCTCTCATTGAGGCAACTAGGATTGGACGTGTTGCGGTTGAGACAACTGAATTATAGGACACTATAAGTGACAACTTTGAAATCCAGTCCATACCTTCCGTCACTACTCTAGTTTCACCCTCGGCCTTACCTAGCTCTGGTCTTCCTTAACCAAGAATTGTACATTTATTTTAGGTTTAGCTTCATCATAGTCTATTTATTCAACATGTATTGTTTGTATGTCATATATCTCATGTATTACTAAATGTTAATTATTAATGAGATATTGACCTATTTGCTCTCTCTCATATCTATCACTTCTAGCTGCACATTATATTGATTATTCATTCATTTTTTTTAAGAAAAACACTCACCTCTAAGCTTTCACCTATGTCTTACTTGGGGGAGTATTCTCTATCTTCCCATCATTTATGCTTCAATCTAATCCTCTATATGCACATGGTAAGGGGACTTTTTCCTCCCCATAGAGTGATTGTTTGTCTTTTTTACTTCCAAGATGCTCTATCTTATCACCTTTTGTTGGTATCCAAAAGGGGAAGAGAATTTGAGAGTTCAGATTAAAAATTGAATAAATGGTAAATGTCTTGCCTACCGCATACTCATTACTCTTTCACGTTTACAGTCATGCAAATTTTGTTTGTCATCATCAAAAAAGGGGAGATTGTTGTCATCAAAGATCAAACAATGCCACTATACTTGTTTTGATGATAATAAATATATCTTGATAAATAATGTGTTTGCTTGAGTGTGCATGCACAATAATTGACTTACAATGAAATGTAAAATGTGTTCACTCAAAGAATTCTCTAAATGTGTAAATGTAAAAGAGCAATCAAGTTTCCAAGTATAAGAAAACATACATATGAAAGATAACCAATACTTGAAGGTTAAGGATAATATGTCTTAAGTCTTAAGTGTCATGTAAAGAGTTAACTTGAGCATATTTAATATTATAATTAAAACTCTTTGAAACATTTTGTTAAAAAAAAATACTTTACTTGAATTAATTTAATAAACTCTTCAAAAGTACTTTTAAAATTAAATGGTTAGTTATAGATGGAACCAGTTAATAGGTCTTAAGACCGATCAACTAGTTCAGTTTAATCAAAGGTATGAAATGAGTTAAACTAAGTTGGATCAATTGGTGCAACAAATGGATTGACTAGTTTGACCAACCAGTACATGGGTTTTATTCCTATAGAAACTCATTTGTCTCTATTTAAACTCATTGACTGGTTTTGAGAAAATGATCGACTAGTTTGAGGAAACTGATTAACTAGTTTAACCAACAAGTCCATAGATTTCACTCCTACAAAACTTGTTTGTCTCTTTTTAAAATTATCGGCTGGTTTCACTAAATCAATTGATTGGTTTAAGAAACCAACTAGTCCATGGGTTTTATTCTTATAGAAACTCATTCATCTTTGTTTAAACACACTACCTAGTTTCTCCACACTAATTGATTGGTGTGAGGAAATCAATTCATTGATTTGACCAACCAATCAATAGGTTTTATTCCTACATAAACTCACTTATCTATGTTTAAACACATTGATCGGCTTTTCCAAACCGGTCTACTAGTTCATAACCGATCGACCGATTTGATCGAACTAATTGATTGGTAAAATGAACACATCAACTGGTCTTACCGTACCATGTCACTATTCATATATGTTATTAAGACCAACTATGCACTATGCAAAATCGATAGACTAGTTTGAATAAACCTATTGCATGGTTTGCACAATGGTAACTTTCCACTTCTAGTTTGAACATAAACAATCGACTAGTTTGAACCACTGATCGACTAATTGTACAACCGATCGACTGGTCCGTCTATACTGATCAATTGGTGAGCATTAAATGCTGATTTTCTACTCGTTGGGCGATATAAATTTTTGAGATTTTGTATCTAATGGATATACGACAAGGGTAACCCTTATAAATAATGTCCCTGTATATTTATTACAAATACTTTTCAATAACATTGATTGTGCAATTAATCTCTTACTCTTACTCATTCAATTGCTCACTTAAAATTTTCAAACTTTTATATTTTGAGATTTTACTGAAAAGTACACTTTGCTCACTTTTCATAGCTAGAACTTTTCCAAATTGTAATATCTCTTATTACATCTAGCTACATTATATCTCATCCAAAGTTCTACACTTTCATATCTTATATTCTTAGTGAAAATTATATATAATCACAACCTCCTCACAAAATTTATTTTAAAAAGGTTAATGAATATTTGCCTATCATTCTTGGAAGATTCTTGTGGATATTCTAGAGAAGATAAATAGTTTAAGTTGTAAATCATCTCTTAGAGGATCATTGAGATTGTAAAACTCATAAATCGATAGAGTAATCGCCAATAAAAATGCATCACTATTTCAAAATCTAAAATAGAGAACCTTTTGGTAGTGGATATAAAGGATAATTCACTTTATTTTCATTCCATAAAACCTTATTCACCCCCCCCTCTAGGGTGTTTTCAGTATAAAATATTACAAAACTATCTAGGATTGCCAAAACTCAAAATCATTTTCCAGATGATCTCCCAAGAAGGCTTGTCAGCAAAAACTAAAGTATGCTCTATCCATGCATAGGACAATGAGGATTTGGACAATCTACTTACTACTTGTCTTGTTGTTAGGAAGATTTGGCAAGGCATACTAAACTGGCTTTTTTCGCCTTACTATTTTTATACCTAGTCTAGTTGCTTATTACGGATGATATAGGCGATAGAAAAAGAGAGGAAGGCTATGGTTTGGTAGGCTACATTTTTTGTTGTTTGTATACAAGTAGTGGTGCAACATAAATAAATCTATTTTATAATCGATATAAAAATACCTACCAATATGATTAAAAGAATCATCATTGTGGTGTTAATAGATTTAATGGTGTTCTATCTGTATTCAACAGACTATCGCTGCATATTTTGAGGATAAAATTTAGATATTAATTTTTGTCAGAGCATAACATATCATGATATACAAATATTATTATTATATTTGTATTAAAAATATTTTTATAATATTATATATATATATATATATATATATATATAATATAGATTAAAAGATATTAATGGTCAAATTTTCTTCTTGATATACACTTTTTTTTTTTTTTTGAATATGGAGGAAGTAAAGAAAATATTTTAATATATTGTAAATAAAAACTTTAATACTCTTTTTATATCTATAAGAACACCACTTAAGAATATTTGATATTTTTTATCGAGCGGATAAAGCCAGTTTTGGTATTCATATTACACATTTGAATATTATCTTTTTGATAAATGGAAACTGGGACAACGGAGCTGAACCAACTCCAAATGTGCGGTCTGGATGACCAGAAAAAGATGACACGCGGAAGCACAACAAATATTATTCGGCTTTCATTAGTAGCAAAAGGTACAGATCCTAGGCTTCGGATTGTGAGGGGGTAGGCGAAGACACAGGGGATCGACCAATTAAAAAGCGTGCAGAAGTAGAATAATAAAAATGAAGAATCCCTTTATTGTAAATAAAAGAAGCCCAAAAGGCTAATTGGTTAAACAACCTCAAATCTTAATAAGGGGAAAACAATGATTAAAAAAAGGGTTGAAACTGGGAAAAAAAGTATTATCATCGTCTTAACTCTTAACCCACAGACACAGACTGTACCAGGGTGGGACCTACTTCTTTTGATAATGTACAGCGCTATTAGCCAATTAATAATCCCCCGACTACAATAGATATTTCATTAAACCATTAATCTAAGCCATGAAATCGAACCTGGTCGGAATTTAAGCTACTCTTAGTAATTTTACTCTTCAAACAAAGTAAAACAGACGATTTGAATGGATTGGTAATTGTTATTGGACTTCTTTTTTAACTTACTTTAAAATTAATTTAATAAAAAAATTAAAAGATATAATTAAAAAAAGTTGTTAGAGAATAAATACTTTCTTAATATACCTGCCAAAGCATCTAATTTTCTCAAACTATAACTAAATTATTTTATTTTGATCTTCTTTTCCTCCTCCTTATCCGTAGATTTAAATAACGATACGAGTAAAAAATACACATATAAAAGTAAACATAATATAGTTTATATTCTAAATCAAATTAAATTGAACCATAATTTTACGGTCTTTTCTGGTTTATTATTTAAAAGTTTACAGTTTACTTTAAAAAATTAAATGATATGATTATAATTTAAAAAATTAAATTAGACTAATTCTAGCAAATAACTATACTATAAGTATATGTATTTATCGTGAAATATCTGTTATAATGTAATTTATCTGCTTATTATATCTTTAAAAATATTCATGTAATCATGTTTACCATTTTTTTTATCATTTACATACCTAAAATTATTAAGAAGTTGCTTAAAAAATTATATAATTTATGTATTACTTGAGTCGTGTTTCTATTTTATTTTTCTTGCGGTTACAAAAATAATTTATATATAAGCAATATTTTTATATATACAACTATATCAACTTAAGTTTGTAATATATTTAATATTATTATAAAAAATAATATTTTTTAAATTATAATTTAACATTGATTGTTTATTAATTTATATTTTTATAAGAATATTAAGATGAGTTAAAGTTGAAAAATAATTATTTAACATGCAAGACTCAAAATCCATAAATTGAACAAAGTTAAAAAGTACATCATTAATATATTTAGTTTTAATTGTTAAAAAAATTATTTAATTTAATGTAAAAAAAAATTTCAAGCCATAAAAATATAATTTTATTCGATTTAAAGTCAAAATTAAACCAAATCAGACCATATACATTACAATATCCACCCTAAATATATGTCCGCACTTCTGTTGCGTGGATGGCTTGCTTCTTTTAATGCTAATATAATATAAAGACAGTATCGACGGTGGTACGATTCATCAGCATGATTTTTCTATTATTTGTTTGTTTCGTAGGAAGAAGAGGATACGGTCCGTTTCAGAATATAAAATGTATTGAATTTTTACATATATATTAAAAAATATTAAATTATAAAAAAATTAAATATTTTCACTATATATATACGCTATTAAATTTAATGACTTTTACTTATTTAACTAAAATATAATGATGCAATTCAAAATGAAAATATTTAATTGTTAAATTTTTTGTAAAATTATTTTCATTAAAAGACAAAATAAAAACTTTATATACCTTGTATTATGAAATGGAGAAAAAAGAGAATAAAACAGACTTATTTAAAGAGAGTAAAATAATTTTTTTATCTGTTATTTAAATATTATCTGGACTACTAGATAAAAAAATAATATCAATATCTCTCGTAACGATATATCAGCTGAAAAAAAAAATATCAGTACCACCAGAGAGCAAGGAAGGCGGAGAGAATCTTGAAACGCCCGATTTTATTTCTATTTCCACAAACTCCGCCCTCGGCCCCAGAAAGAAACTTATTAAGGGTTTGTTTTTCATTAATTTTAATTATACTATATAAAATTTATTAAGATTTTTTAAAAAAAAAATAATTATATATATAATATATAAAATATGTAAATAAATTTTTTTTCCTTATATCTCGTACCAAACAAGAACCGAATCAAAAATTAATTAGTACCATAACGGGAAAAAATAAAACGAAATGCTCGCAACAAGTTAGAGAGAGAGAGAGAGGGAGGGTGGGAGAAGCGAAGAAAAAACAGAGAATAAAAAGAGACCGGATGTTGACAAATTTTATGTCACTGTTTCTTATTAGAAGGTCGTTTGTTTGTGAAGATTTCTTATCTAGGATCTCTATCTTTCTCTCTCTAACATGCACTTTCTCTTTCTAAAACCCAATATTTTCTCATTCTTTCCTCTTTTTTTTTCCCCCTTGTTGTCCCTCTCTCTCTCCAAATATTAATATATTCTACTAACTCATTTCAGTACTCACATTCACAAAAACTACACCCCCATCTCTCATTACCCTTTCTCCCTCATTTCTCTCTCTCTAGAATTCATTGTTTCAGAGAAGAGTGGCCCAGCAGATCGGAATCTCTCAATCTTTTCTTCAACCTGATGACGATCTAAAGCTTTCCCTTCAATGGTGTTTGTAAATTCACCCACCTCTTCCATCTCTCATCTCAATTTATTATTCAATTTCATTTGTTTTTACTTATTTTATTAATTTCTGTTTTTTTTTTACTTATGTTTTCAACAGGGTTCTTTTTATTGTAAAGTTCAAACCTTTTATTTATTTCCTCTTCCTTCCTTCTAAGTCTGAAGACTGAATTTTCATGATGGGACTTGAGGTCTTTACTTCGTAACAACTTCTCTTAATCACTATCTCTCCCCCTCTCTCTATTATCAATTGAGTGATTGAATCCATTCTGGGAAATTCCTTGTTGTTCTGGAGAGGAAGTTTGATATTGAAGATGATGTATGTGGGTTTAAAGGTAAAATTCTTATTTCTTTCTTCTTATAGATTATAGTTTTTACATGGTTACACTTGGCTTCGAAATTAGATTTATTTATCTATGCGTGGGTTCTGATTGTCTTTGTCTCTAATCACCTTTTTGTCGAATTTAATTGCTCTTCTGTTTAATCGGTGTATTTAATTGTTTTAATCCAATTGGGTGTTGCCCATTTCTGTAATTTCTCATGCCTAAATTCACTGTTGCAATCTTCGCTATTCTTCCCTTTTCTCTTTTAGGTGCTTGGATTGAATGTCTCAATTGGATCGACTCTCCTATGATTTTATTCTTGTTTCGATGCCGACTTGGCCATTAAATGTTCTGGCAAATCAGAACGCTTTGTGCTTCTTTTTGTTTGTAGGGTTTTGTTGGAATTCGAGAGTTGTATGGTGTTTTCCTTTCTCAACTACTCGTGCTGAATTCAATGGGATTTCCCCCGCCCCTTTTCTTTTCTGTGTAGTTGAGTGCTCTTGGCAGGTTATACTAGTAACTAATTTCACGTTTTGCTTGTTCTAATTTTGTACTGGATGGATTTTTATGTCTTTGTTCAGAAGCATTACTTCTAGGCTCCATTTGGTTCTTGTAATGAAAGGAAGGGGGAGGGGGAATGAAGAGGAAAATATTTTTTGTATTTGGTTTACTTAAAGAGAATTGAGATAGCAAAAGAATAAGTAATAAAATTGTTAAAGATTAGCCAGGAAATTTTGAAAGAAAGTATTTTAATTTTAATTTTATTTCCTTAGAACTCTTTTTAGAACCAAATAGAGCCTTATGGTTACCGAATTTCACAGTAAAAAGGGTAAACTTCTGTTGTTTAGAAGTGTCTTGATAGTTCTATGCTGAGTGTGTTATTTGAGTTGTTAAATGTCAACTGAACTGAATTCCACATAGGACACACGTCTAACCCTGTGATGACTGGGTTTAGATGGACTATGAGGGAGCTAAGATTCATTAACATTTTCCGTCACGTGTCTTGGCTGGATTTGCTCGATTATCCAAATTCGGAGATGTGGTTTTAGATTCGATTTCTTTTTTTCTTGTCATATTTCTAGTGTTCTAGTTTGATCGTCTGTAGGGCTTCTATGGTCAAAATAAGCCTTGTTTTGATGGTTTCTTCCTTCCTTTTTTGTTTTCAATCCTGCCATATATAGACGGTCACAAGTTATATGCAGATAATCTTTTATGATATGTTGTTGGAGGTCAACTCGTAGATACTTTATTGACCTTTCCTTGCTTTAAAATGCATTGGATCTAACCAAATGCTCTGTTTGACAATGTGGCCTCTCGTAGGGTTGGTTTCCTTATGAGCTATAGTTCCTTAAAGTAACCTGTTTGCTGTGGAAAGCTGATCCCACTTAGCAATTTCCCTTAATTTGGAAAGCTGTCTTGTTACCTGTTTATGTACTAAGATACTGCTTTATATCTGTACGGAAGCAATTCTTATTCCCTATCGTGTGTGATATCGATGCCCCTTTGTTTTTCCATTTAGATATGTCATGGATCTCCTACTTTGATTTGTTGTCAAGTAAAGTAATATTCAATTTTCCACATTCTTCTTAGCTCACCGAAGTGAGCTGGTGCTTTGATCGATCCTTCCCCAAATCATACCATCTAGAGCTACTCATATTCCTTGAAATGCTTACATGGTTTGCTTTTTACATTTATTATCGTCTTTGTTTCCATTGAAATGGTGTATGGTAGTGAAACTTAGACAACCTAGATTTTCATAGCTAGATAATTAGTGCTATCCTTGTTTTGCTTTTTCCTTTTTTTTTGGGGAGGGGGGGGGGATGGTCAAATGCTAATGTCGGCATTATAGGCCTTGGGTGTCGAACAAAATCCTTTTTACCTCTGCGTAGTAAGTGTAACTGGTGTACGAGTATTAGGCTATATTTTCTTCATCTTATTTTTGCTAATTAGGACTTATCTAATCTAATTTGAAAATTTTAATGTGTTGTTGTTATCAATATTATTATTATTGTACTATTATTTGTGCTGTAGTTATTTTTTTTTTTATTTCTACTATTACTATTGTTACCGTAACTATCATTACCATAATTATTATCATTAAATTTATATAATTTCTATCATTGTCCAAAAAAATCTTATTCGATTGATCAAATAAGTTTTGAAAATAAGCTATGGAGAACATATTTTTAAAAGAGTTTGTCAATACTTAGTGGAGTCTATACTTTTCCAGTCCAGTCTTTGCAGAAGATATGAGATGTTTGGATGAGGTAAAGAGGTCATATTTGATATTTTACGGCTATTTTTAAGGGGAGATAGTTTCCAAATCTCCATAATTACCTTATTTGCATCATGAAGCTCCATGATTCTGACATGGGATAGATTGCATTGCTTTGGAGTACTGTCCTGCAAGTTTGTTATGGGATCAATGAAGTACTCTTTTAACTTGCTCATAAACTTCAAATTGTTTTTTATAAACTGAAAATGGATGAGCTGAAACTTATGAACCAGATGTTAAATCATGTGGCCATCCTCTCTTGTGGTGTTTAGTGAAACTTCAAGATCCTCCGCCAGTATTTATTTTTTATTTTTTTATTTTTTGCTCTTTTCTTTTCCTTGACTGTGTTCATGCTTGGGGAAGGGCAGATCCACGGCACTTGCCTCACTGCTATAACATAGATCTTTGCAGTTAAGTCAGAGGTGTTCACATTTTGTAGCACCTGGAAAGCATTTAATTTAACTGCATTTTGTTATTGACTGGCAGTAATGGGTACAAAAGTTCAGTTGGATAAATACCTGCGTATGAGAGATCCTAGTCGTGATTCGAATGGAGGGAGCTGGCCTGGTTATTATGGGGAAAATAAACTCCCTAGTAATGGCCACTATTCCTGTGGTTTTTTGCCCACTATTGTTGGAGAATCCTTCTCAGTGTATGATAAAGAGGTTCTGAAGCAGACAATGCTGGATCAAGAGGCCATATTTAAGAGTCAGGTATGAAGACATTTGGTTTCTGTAATTGTCCTTTGCATTTTAATTTTGGTACAAGATTGTATGCTAACTAAATTGAACCTGAACTCACTGCCATTCAGTTTGTCATTATGTCAGCCTGAATTATGTTTTTTCTTATCTTTCAAAAGCAGTAATTGGTGTAAATAGGCCCTTTGGTCATTTATGTACTCTAACAGAAAGAGGAGAGGAGTGGTATTTTGTTTCTGTTATGTCCCAGTTTAGTAAACAGGGAGTACTGCTTTGGCATGTACTCATAAAATCAAACGAATTTTACTAGCTTTTGTTTTCTTGCCCCGTCAAGCACATGAACTTTATTTTAAATTGATGCTTGAATATACTGAGCTTTTCTATTGTCATCTAGGTCCAGGAACTGCATCGCCTGTATCGTGTTCAAAGAAAATTGATGGATGAGATCAAGGGGAAAGAACAATATAAGCAAAGGATACCGTATGAAGCATCTTCCTCCTCTACACCATTGCCACCTCAAATGCGATCAGATGCACCAAATTGGAATGCCTCAAGCTTTCCCTTGGCGAATCATGTAAGTGTTGGACAGCCTGCTATTAGGCCCAATGACATCCAATCCTACACCAATGCAGTGAAAGCAGAGAGTAGTGTCCAAGCTGGCCCAATCCTGTTACAAAATTGCTCTAGTCCAAAAGGGTCTGAGGTCTCAGATTCTAGACCCACAAAGCATAGGAGAAAAATGCTTGACCTTCAACTTCCTGCTGACGAGTACATTGATACTGATGAAGTGGAGCAGTGTAGGGATGGAAAAGCATCTGGCCTTGCCAATGATCAGCTAGTTGATAGAAATTGCGGCAGCATTGCTCCAGAAAGTGGAGCGAAGCTTTTTCCTAATCATCCAGAAAGGGTCATATGTAATGGAGGTGCATCAGGATCTTCTTCGAGAAAATCATTTGCTTTAGCAGATTTGAATGAACCTTTTCAGGTTGACGAAACTACTGGTGTAAAATCTCTTGATGTCCTTAGCAGTGCCACTCATCATGAGTTTCAACATCAAGGTCATTCTTCTTCCAAATTGCTTGGTCTGCACACTGATGCTGTACAGAATCCCAAGCATGGAAACCTGAACCGGACCTCAAACAATTCACGTTTTGACAGTAAAGAAAGTGGACAGGGTTGGTTTCCCTATGCAATTGAGGCAGGTAAATAACCATTATGAATTTATCGTTTAGTCTGAATTTCTGCATTCATGGAGCCTCTCTTTCCCAATTCTTCCCTGATATTTTCTCGTGTTTTAGATATTGATATCTCATCTTGTCAGTTTTCCATTTCCAAGGCAACTCTTGAGCTGTACATAAAAGTTCAAATCCTGATGTCCTTTTTTTTTTTTATTGGTGTGTGCTATTTGATTCTGCTTTGCTCATTACAATTTTTGTTCTTCAAATCTTGTCATAAACATATAAAGAAGATTATATTTGGTTCTTCCAGATCGAAACAAGGGCAACATGAGGTCCATTAATCTAGGTGGCCAGCCAGAGAAGACACCTGCACCTTCTCAGTCTGTACAACTCCTACTTGACCAAGCACACCAACCTGCTGCATTTCTTTCAAATGACCATATAAAAGTAGATCCATGGAGACCAAAAATCAGCAATGGTTTGGAAACATCTGATAGAAGCTTCCATCACTCTCATGTTCCTAGCCCACCTTCCTTTATTCATTCTTCTGACATGGGAAACTCGTGGGAACACTCGGTATCATCTTGGGGAAAACAGGGCAGCTGTATGACACAAAGGTCACCATCAGTTCAAGCAAACCCTTTCATGCCCTCTGCTAGTTTCAGCAGAAGTTCTCAGTCATCAAATACTCCAAGCAATGAGATTGCTGGAAACATGTGGCATCCGAATGGCAATGCTAGACCAAACTCTGGGTTTGGGATTGATCTACCTCTGCGGAATGGATTTTACCATGGTTGTTCCTCTTCTGGTTTTAAGGAACCACCTCTTCGCTTTCCTTCTGTTGGCTTTGATGTGGGCAGGAGTAATAACGATAATTCTGGTCCCGGTTCAAGTAAATTCACTAGGACTCTGTCTGGCATTGATGTCAGCCCTACAAAAGAGTTGAATTTGAACGTGGCGCAGATTCCACCAAATGGATTTTCTAACGATTGGGCTACTCAACAAGGTGTTAAGATCACAGATAGAAATCAGAAACAAGATGACCCACTTGCTGCTTTACCATGGCTCAGACCCAAGGATGTTTCCGTAAATGAGTCTCTGAGTTCAAGAAAGGGTTCTAATTCATTTGATTCTAGTATGTTTCGAGATCCTGTTGAAGCTGGAAAGGTTTTGGATCGTCAATACTCTGTTGCTTCAATTTCGTGTAATGGTGATGTGAACATGAACAGGCAGGAGATCAATGTTGGCTTAACTACTAAAAAGATTATGGGTATTCCCATATACGAAAAGCCTTCTTGGCTGACAAATAAAGCACCCTCTGTGGTCAATTTTCCATCAGGGCCTCACTTATCCAGAGACGAAGAGATTCAAAGTAGAGGGAAAAAGCGAGTGCTTGATATTAATGCTCCATGCGATCCCATAGATCTTGAGCTGTCTGATTCTGCTGTTGAGGATTCAATTGTGGTTGTACAGAAGAAAACAGAATCCGAAACTCCTAGTATCAGAAACCACTTCGATCTCAACTCCTGTTTCACTGAGGATGAAGAAGTTCCATTAAGAACCAGTCATGCTAATGGTATAGCTATGAGTAAAATAAAGTTTGGGACTGGTATAGACTTAGAAGCTCCTGTGGTGATCGAAAATGAAGACAACTATAGTTTGATTGAAGGTTCGGCATGTGTTCAACAATCTAAAATGTCTTCAGAACTTATCAAAGAAATACCCAAGGGGGTAGAGGTTGACCTTGCTGAATCAGCAGCGGAGGTCATTGTTGCTATCTCATCAATCATCCAACAAAAACCACCTTCCATAGAAATCACGCCTATCCAAATCGAAGCTCCATCAGGAGACCCACTCAGTTGGTTTGTAGACATAGCCTGTTCTTCCCCAGGGGACTTTGGGCGACAACTGGAAGCAGAATTGAGGGACAAGAATGGTGTGAAGGACAATGATTGTTTATCCTCAGGATTGGACTATCTTGAGTCGATGACATTGAATCTGACGGAGTGTACTGCTGAGGAATACATGCCCAAGCCATCTATTCTGGAGTTCCCAAAAACTGAAGATACAAGGACCAGCTCTGTTGGAACCCGACCCCGAAGGGGCCAGGCACGTAGAGGTAGACAGAGGAGAGATTTTCAGAGGGACATTCTTCCTGGCCTTGCATCCCTCTCAAGGCATGAGGTAACTGAGGATCTTCAGACTTTTGGAGGTCTGATGAAAGCTACTGGTCATGCTTGGCAATCTGGGGCGAGAAGGAATGCTACTAGAAGTGGATGTGGTCGGGGGAGAAAAAGGGCATCTGCAGCTGCCGCTGCTGCATCTATCCAGGCCCAAACACCAGAGAGGACAACTTGTGCTCCATCAAAGCTGCAACTGAATGCCGAGGTGGCTTTGGAGTGGGGGAAGACTACTAGACGCCCACGCAGACAGAGGTGTGCTGCAGGTAACCCAGCACCTGTGACTTTAACATGAGGTTATTGGTAAAGTAAGAGACTTTGCTTTATGAATGCAGAGTTGGATAATCAGTGGAACTGAGTTCTATAGAGGAGGGAAGTAGTGAACTAGAGGGTTAAAAGAATTTCTAAGGCTTTTCGGGGATGAGGTTTAAATTAGTGCAAGTTGGTTGGGTTGGGGGAGGGATAGAACAACATTATGTCACTGTACATGCTTCCTTTTGCCCAAAATTTGGGTTTTCCCCCTTTTAGTTATTCGCATCAGACTCTTTTTTTTTTTTTTTTTGTAATTTTTCTCCACAAATAATGTCGCTTGGTTTCTTCCGGATTATACACATGGATGGATGGTTCGCATTAGCTGGCATGTCTTTTGTGTTTGAGGCATGAAGTTGGCTTGTTGATGAGGAATTATTAGTAGCTATCTTTCTTCATTGATATTGTTGAGTTGTTTTTCAGATACAGACTTCTGTAGGTTAGTAATTGTGTGATCCATTGTGTCCCAGAGATCTAATCCTCTTCTCAAATAGAGAATTTGTTTGGCTTGATATTGATTTGGAACTTGCATTTGGTGTGTTGTTGAGTGCAACAAACCCTAACCAGTATCTTAGGCCGACAGCTTAATTGTCTGTCTCGTGATATAAGCTAGCCCTGATCTTAGCCAAGTCATCTCTTCTTTCTGTAGTCTCGAAGTTGTGTCAGAGTTTAGAATTATTTTTAATTTTATTTTTTTATGAATAAATGGTGTTGGTTGTCCGGGAAAGTCACTTCTGCTGCGCTTCGTTCTCACATCTCTTCTCAATCAACGTTTACCAATTTATTGTTATTTATAGACATCTTGTGCATGTCAAATAGAAAATTCCTTATAGAATGTAGAAACACAGACACAGACACACACCCTACTTAGAGATTTTCAATTCGGTGTGCAACATGTACTAGTGTACTCTAAATTTCTAGGGTCTTTTGAAATGTTCTCGTAAAATGATGGGGAAAGGGGGAGAAGTGATTGAGTTGTTCGAGGGTATTCTTATCGTGAGAGAGTTTGATTGGGAGCATGTTTGTAAGACCAATTGAGTGAGGTAGAACACGGTAGGAAGGAATTTGATGTATAGGGAGTAGGAGTTTTAAATATTCAAATAAGGAAGTAACTTGTTTATATAATGAGGTTGCTCTTCTTATTTGTATTCATCCACGTCCAAGCTCTTCCAAGTTTCTTTCTTCTTGTACAAAATTCTTTCATGATTCTCTAGGTTTCTTTGCCATATATATATATATATATATATATATATGGTGACATATTTAGTGAAAACTATATTTTGCGGTGAGAATCAAGAACGATCCTAATGTTTACCACCTACTGCGGATAATTTTTCAAATTATAATTTAAATATTTAATATTTATAAAAATATCACCATATCTATTTATGACACTCAAATAGTTTCTTAAGAGATTTACAGTAGTTTCCTCTACTTATTCCTTACTGTTGGTAGCTCTCTAACATAAAACATAAGTATCTAATATATATAAAAATGTTACTATTTTTTTTTCTAACACTCAATGACTATAGTTTTTTGAAACACTTATAGTAATTTCTACCATTTACGGTAGATATTTTGTAAAGATAAAATATAAATATATAATTTTTACAAAAATAACACCGTCTCTTTTTCTAACACTCAAATACTATAATTTTTTTAAATTATTTACTATAGTTTTCTCTGTCTACTAACAATAATTTTTACCACCTATTGTTAAAATACAACTTTTAATTATTAATAAAAGAGTTAATTCTTATTGGATATTATATATATATATATATATATATATATATATATCTTGCTTTTTCCTTGAGTTAGAATGACTGTGCTTGTATCACAAAGGATTGTGACCAAGCAAGCCTCCGACGGGTTTCTTTGGAAGACAAACTGCCGGAAATATCCTTGTTACAAAGATGCACATATTATCTTGAGCGATATTATATTGAATGCAAGAAATAATTTTTGTGCGTGTGCCGGGGGGAATAAATTCAGTCCCCATGAATTGATATTTCGAAAAGGTTAAATGACTTCACATGATCTAAATGCATCGAGAAAAAGTATGATGAGTTGGACCATATGTTAGAATTTGCCATGGGAGAATTTGTATCATGTCATGAGTAGTAAGTTATAGATGGTTGGAAGTTCCTCTTATTTTGACCGTAAGTCACTTATCCAAACATTTTCTAAAAACTGGGGGCATAGCTTATCATAATGTCCGTGACAAAATCCTTTAATTTTTAATCAAATAACCTACTTATTAAAAAGAAAATAAGGAAGGTTATCTTGAGAAAAACAAAATAATCATAATAATTCTTTTTTGTGTGAATAGTATATGTTGTTTAGAGACTATTGTAGGTGAATATAGTATAAAATATATAAATATTTAAGGTGGTACATTGACAACATGTAATGCTATGAAAAGTATAAAATTGCGGGAGTAGTTTTGAACCCTAAGAGATAAAAAGTTATAGATTACTCTTATTTTACAACAAAAAAAAGGCCTATAATTTTTTTTTCTTTTTATAATATAAGTTATTTTATTAAAATGATAAACATAATACTTTTTTATTTTTAAATATACTCAACATTTCCCTTCATCTAATTCTCTTCTCACCACATTATTTACAATAGCATACCTTGTAATAGTAAAATTTATTCAAGTTTAAATACTATTATCTCTCTCTCTCTCTCTCTCTCTCTCTCTCTCTCTCTCTCTCTCTCTCTCTCTCTCTCTCTCTCTCTCTCTCTCTCTCTCTCTTTCTCTCTCTCATTTTACATGTAACAAATAGATTAGTTGATTTTCACTCAAGCGACACTTTGAAAATCTCTAATGAATGTGCTAAAGAATTATCCAAGATTTTAAGGTCTATTCATCAAAATTTGTCCTTTCCTTTTTCCTAAGGAAAGGGATTGTAACAAGCTTTAATAAGCAAATCAAATTAATTAAGCATATTATTTCATATTATTTGTGAAATATGACATTTTATGGTATTTATGATTACATTTTAGAGAAAAAAAATGATTTTCTTTCACTAAATATTTTTTATGCATTATCATCTCTATTAGATATATTATTTGCACCACGAATCATTGTCTTTTTAAAATATTTACAGGATAGCTTGACAAATATGTTTTCAAGATAATTCTAACAAAATAAATTCTAAATCATGTATCGATATTATTTACTAATGAATTAATGGCTATAGTTTATTAACTTAGATTTCAAAAGTTAAAACACAACGGATTAATATACAAGCCACAAAATAGAAAATGTTGATTTTTTCAATTAAAAATAAATACACTTATAGTACTTTAACAAGTGTTTGTATATATCCATCAATAAAATCATTGCTTCATCAATCATATATTTTTTGAATTCAATTCACCTTGAGAATTATGTGTATAGCAACATCCTATAAAAAAATATAACTATAGTAGCATAGATAGATCCATAACTAAACATAAGTTAGTTAGCACATTCTACTCAGTTTAGTCCAGTGGGGCTACAAAATGTACTCATTTCAACTTATTCTGAAGTAGTCTTTGAACTCAAACCTTGAACTTCAACCATTTGAGTTGAGAATAGGGTTAAACCTTACAATTTTGAGCCCCTTTTACAAGCATATATAAGAGATTGATCCTAAGGAAAAATCATATACTAAAATGAGGAGTGCCAAATTTCGCTAAACAAATGGTATGAAATTCAAATAGTAGCCTTAGATTTTAGGTAGTGGAATTAATACACCTACTATATCCAAAATCAGAGAAGATTAAGTGTTTAGGATTAATGGAGGTTAGGAAGTGAAATTATCGGAGAAGATGAAAGGAGTAAGGGGCGAACAAGAGAGGAAGTGAAAGGATACAAATAGAGAAATTTCAAGAATTATGTTGTTTAACAAGGAAGGGGAGTGTGAGGAGAAGGAAAAGAAAAAAGATATTAAATAAATGTCATATTGTGACTCATATTTGATGTGTTATATAGTATGGATGATTATGTGTAGACAATTAGAGGAGTTTGGAGAAGTATGGAGTGGTAGAGAGTGAACATGTCCCTACTATGGTGTTGAGCACAACTGTATCGTTAGAACAAAGAAAAACTCAAAGATGAGTGTCAACATGACCCCCCATTCCCCACATGGTGGCCAACACGTCTGTTTCAATGGTGACATGTCCCCTTGTGTTGGTCTCCACACCCATGACACAAGTGATTTTGCACTGCCTTGAAGTCATTTATTTTCCCCCCTCATGTTGTTATATACAATCACATTATTCCATCATTCGTAAATATATTAGATTCATTATTTTTCTCCTTTATTTAAAGAGATAGATAGATCTAGTACTAGTTTCTTGATAGATAACTTGTGTTTTTGAAAGATATTGTGGTGAGGATTGTTGATTTCTCCCTAAAATCTTTTTTTCTCTACACATAATAAAGATCATATGTTTTTACTTATTGGTTTTGTGATATTTTTCTCTATTAATTATTGAAATCCCTAATTCTATTAGATTAGGCCATATATGTTCGCATTGGTTGATCCCCAACAAGCTAGTATAAAAAGCTTGAATTTATGTGTGGAATGGTACATGATATCATCTATAAGGTTTGATATTGAGAATTCTATTCATTTCGTAAGCTTTGGCTTGTGGAAATCAAAGATGAGGATGATCTTGATTTAAAACATATTAGAAAAGATATTAGTTAGGAAAGTAAAAAAGCTTGCAATGATTATCAATGATAAATTTGAAGAAATTGATCTAAAGGCCCTATCTACCATATAATTATGTTTATCCAATAAGGTCTTACAAAAGAAAGCTAAAAAGATAATTGCATCCACTCTATTGTTAAAGCTGGAATATTTATACATGACAAAGTCGGTGATGAATCATCTATTGTTAAAGAGTAAGCTGTATGATTTGAAATTAGGTAAAAGATAATCTTTAAAATATCATCTTGATGAATTTGATTTTATTTTTATATACTTATAAAATATAAATGTTAAATTAGATGATAAAGATCTTAGTATTAAATTATTATGCTTTTACCTGCTAATTATAATCACTTTCACGGGATCATATTTTATGGTAAGGATAGGTTAGTTCTTGAAGATATCAATAATGCCCTACTGCAACAAGACTTGATTTAAAACCAATTAACTAATAGGAAATCTACAAATAAATATGTTAATACATCCGATAAAGAGGATAATGTTACCATAGCTAAATACGAAGATGACGATGATGTGTTGACTACCACAAATAGAAAAATTAGATAAAATGATTGGAAGATTCTAGATTTTGGGTGCACTTACCATGTTAGTACCAACAAAAGCTAGTTCCATACATATGATATAGTTGAAGGTGGAGTTGTTGTCTTGGATAAGAGTGTTTCAATCAGAATTTTTGGATTTGGGTATGAGAAGGAGGATGTGTGATGGTGTAGCCAAGACATTGTTTGTATTTTTCTTGTTCCTAATATAACCAAGAGCTTGAAATTTTTGAGTTTCTTAGATAACAAAGAATATAGATGTGTCATTAAAAATGATACATTGAAGGTCACTAAATAGGCTAGAGTGGAAATTATAAGAGAGCATGTTGAGTTATTGTTTGAGTTTGTTGGAACTGCTATTGATGGTGCAATTGGAAGATATTGAGGATTTGTTACTCAAATTTTTTTGCCTTAGACATATGTGAGCGGGCTATGAGAGTGACATGATCACAACCGAAGAGAAGGGGTCTAAGTTGGGTAACCTAGATACATCCATATATTTTATTGATACCTTCTATGAGTTTGAATACCTTCTTGAGATTAAATATTTTGATGATATATTTTCTAAGGACGTGGAGCATAGGGAAATGTAGGGTGCTTCAAATAAGGTAGAGGTTGTAGCTGATTTAGATAGTATAGATTTTCCTGATAAGGAGGAGTCTACCCAGTAGATGGAGGCTCTTATTAATTATGGCTTTGAGGAGTGAGTTGGTTATGGCTTGTACCCTTTGGGTAATAGTATTAGTATGTTGGAGTCTATGTTAAACTTAGAGGTTATTGTTCGTGTTGATTCTACCTTGTGTTATGCTATTGTTGCTAAAGAGATGCAATCTTTTTGGAATACTCAGATATTGTTATGTAATTTTTCACTAGTTTAATTTTTTTTTGGGTCCATGATATAATTGCCATGGTAAAACACATGTATGAGGTGAACAAGTTGAATACTTTGGATGTGCCTAAATACAAAGTTATTTTGGTGGTTTGTAGGACCATGCTTACATACTCTAGAGTTGTAGGATGCTTGCTATAAGCTATGGTTGGTACAGGGATTAATATTGCTCAAGCTATGGGTGTTGTGAGAAATTATGTGGTGAACCCTATGGAGCCACATTAGCTAGGTGTGGTGTGATTTTAAGGTAGTTGATGTGTATTACGTCAACTTATGTGGATTATGGAGTGTTAACTTGTTGGTTGACTAATTTTGTGGGCTCTGATTTCAGTTGCGATCTTGCTGATCACAGGGACACTAGTGTGCTAGTGTTATGCCTTAGAGGTTCTACGGTTTTTCACTTTCCTATGACTTGAGCTCGTAATAATGCTATTTAGGTTGGAATTTTAGCTCGTGAGTCTGGTTTGGAATAAAGAGTTGTTACTCAGAATGGTCCAGCATATGTGCTAATGGAGTCATTGCTTGTGTTTTAGTTTTAGTGGGGCTCAAACTTAGCTTGTGTTTATATGCCTTAAGGCCCTTCATGGTGGAAAAGGTTTTCAAATGATCATGTGTTCATGTTGCTAGCTGCTTCAAACATTGTGTTAGGGGGGGTTTGTTGACCCTTTCCCCATGGTGGTTTACAATCCCGTGTCAACATTTTTATTAACCCTTGTGTTGGTCACTACTTTCATATCAACGGTGATTCTTCCCCGCCTCAAAGGATTATACTCACATTTTTCCATTGTCCTTGGATAAATCAGAGTCATTGTTTTTCTCCTTTGTTCAGAGAGATATAGATTTAAAACTAGAACTTATGGTGAGGATTATTGATTTCTCCTTGTAATCTCTTTTTCTCTATACATAATAAAGATCATATATTTTCCCTAATGGATTTTCTAATTTTTTTCTTTATTAAATCTTAAAATTTCTAATTTTTTCATATAAGATATTATGTGTTCATACTAACAATATAAGAATCTTAGGGTTCTCAAATAAGGTAGCCAAAACAAAAGGAAGAAAACATGGGCTCTCAAGATTTTGAAATGAAACGTGGAACACACAACATATGGAAAAAATTCTAAAGGTAAAATAATAAAGGATGGTGGTTCATGGAACATGGGTTGACCAATCCAATCATGTTGACTCATGGTCTAAGATTCAAAAAGGACAAGGTTTTAAAAACATATCTATATTTATTTAGGTTTGGGGAAGTTGGTGAGACATACAAGCTTTAAGCATAATGGATGTGTAGCTTGGTCCATCACTACTACTAGGGTTGTAAATGAGCTGAACCGAGCCAAGCCGAACTCACGAGCTAAAACCAAAAAATGAATCAAGCCGAGCTTTTTTTAGCTCGGGCTCGGCTTATTTTATAAACGAGTCCAAAATTGAGGCTCAAGCTTGGCTCATTTAATTAAACAAATGAGTCGAACCGAACTTTTAACGAGCGGAGTCGAACCAAATACTGAACTGGCTCAACTTATTTACAGTCCTAACTACTACTAACCTAAGACCAAGGTAGGTATTTTTTTTAACGAAAACTTATTATCATAGTTCAGACGCACAAATCCTAATAATATATATCCTATTGCAATAAAAAGAAAATGGTCTAATTATTAGACCCAATATATCTAAATTTCAATAATCCTTATTCTAGACTACATGGAAAGTAGAAATAAATATCCAAACTCGAAGGTTGACACTTGACGCTTTCTTATCCTTATTCCAATTTTGAATTGCAAATTATCCTAAAAATGAAAAATACAAAATTATGAGGGTGATTAGAAAATGAAATGAGATCACAAGAATTTGGATAGAAATAAGGGTTTATTGAGCATAGGTACACATTAATAACTTTAACGGTTATTATCATTGTTTTTTTTAAAAAGTTATAAGAAAAATGTTTTAAATAGTCGTAAGTATTATGCTAACATATTAAAAAATGAAAATGTTCAGCATATGATACCAAATGGTGGATAACTTTTTATGTATTAATTTCATGGCATAAGTAGTCTTGACACAAAAATGACCAAGGTTTAATTATGCCAAGAATTTAATTCTTTTAAATAGAGTAAAGATATTTGTATGTATTTACGGTTAGCAATAACATAATTTTAGATACGAATTGAAAAAAAAAATGTGCCTAAATATTAATGATCATGACTATAAATAGGGCGATTTGAACTTTTAATAATTTTAGTTAAATTTCTTTAGTTTTTATAATAGATGAATCGAACTCATAAATTTGTTATATTATAAACACGCTCGAGTATAAATTTTTATATATTTAAATTTAATTTATTTATTAAATAATTTAAAAATAAAATTCGAATCTAATTTGTTTAAATAAATATCCGAGTAAAGCCGAGGGAAAAAAAAAATGGGAACCAATTTTGTTTGGTTATAACCCGGCGGTGGTTCTTTATTTAATAGGGCGTGGATATTATTTTTGGTAAAGCAGATCCAAATCATTCGGAAATCGAAACATAAAACACGGGCGCGTGAGAAATAAATATCTGAAATGAATCCACAAAGGTGGCGGAGAATGACAGAAAGGATGCTTCTAACGTATATTGCAGACGGATAGAGTGCGAGTGTTACTGCTAACTACCATATTGATGTGAGCGTCAGTTACTGTCGGCGTCTGGGTTTGCGTCTTTTCGCATTAACAACAATTACTACAGCAGCAGCAGCAGCAGCAGCAAGCCAGCCGCATATAAAATAAAATACTTACTATTAAACAAAAAGCAAGAAAGTACAAATAAAAGTCAGAAATTTAGATACTTTAAAGTAACCAATCACGACAAGCGTGAAGATATAAGGATCATTCGGATATTTTAATCTAAATGGATTATGAGACACAAGTTAAAAAAAAAAATATTAAAGATTGTACTAATGCGTTATTATTTAAAACTATGCGATAGTATAATAATGATATTGATATATCCCTTCAGTCCCTTGTTAATTGTTATCGTCTGACAATGATCTATCAAACATGATCTGTACGTCAATGTTGACTTGGGATTGCAAACCATGTCCGGCCGTTAGCACATTATTTTACTCGGTTTATCTATCTAGGTATTTATTTTGTATCTCATTACCTATATAATTATTTTAAATAAATTTTAGATTATTTATTTTATATGTTATTTTTACAATTTTATTATTTATATTACCTATTATATTATTACTTTATAAATAGATCTATTACTTTTTATTTAATATTTAAACTATCATATACTATTATCTTTATATTTTTATTAATCATACTTATCTATATATATTTTTTTTCGATCCGAGTTTGATCTATACCTAATTAACTTCGATTATTAGTCTTGCATGATAGTTGGACCCTCTATAGATGTCTACCCTACTAACGGACCAAAAGGCATATGGTCCATATTCCCTCTTTGAAACATTTGCCTTACGCCCTCCTCTTGGATTTTTAACTTCCATCCTACCTCAATTACCCCTACATATATCCTACTTAACAAAAATTATGTTCACCTACCACCATTATTATTTAATTTATTAATATAGTTAATAGTAATAATAATTCATTATATAGTATTTGAATAATATTAATAATAATTAGTATTATAATTAATTTATAATAGCAAAATTACTTATTATAATTATTATTAATAACATAAATATAAATTATTATATTTTATTAGCTAGTAATGATATTCATTATGATCATTACTAATATAAATTATTAATAATATTATTAATTAATAATATTATTATTAATTATTAATTAATAATATTAATTATGATTTAATATCAATAGATTTTTTTTTAAATTATTATTATTAATCATGTAATTATTATCATTATTATTAATATTAATTCATTATTATTTATATATCATTTTTAACTATATTGATAATGATTAATATTAATATTAATTATTATTCTTAATATAATTTATTATGGTTAATATTAATTATTATGAATTATAGAGATTAGTTATTAATAAAAATATTAATATTAATTATAATTATTTATTAGCATCAATTAGCATAATAAATATGTTTAACTTCTTAATAGTATATTATATTATGAACAACATCCATAATAATAATAAATAATATTAATAATATTAAGTATTTATAATTATTATTTATTAATATTAATTTGTTATTATGAATAAAAAATTCTAATTAATTAATATACCCTGATAAAATTTAATCTATAAACAAATAAAAATATTATATGAATGTGTTTATTGAAATGAAGAATATCCAAATTTGGTAATATACATCAATTCATTTCAAATTAGAAATCCAATATCATTATTACATCATTTATAAATAAGATGTGTCTATCAAATATTATTATTACTATTACTATTACTATCACTATTACTATTATTATTATTTCAAACACATTGTTACTTTATATCAAATTAGATTTTAAATGATTCCTTAATTTTACTCATCATTAGTTGTAATTGTTTGGATAAAGATATTACTAATGTTTACCTCATACCACCGTCCTTTGTACATATCTCACTTGGCAATGAAATCTATTTTTAGGTTCTATTATTAATATGGATATGTTGACTCGTTCAATAACTTTATTAGTTATTATGACAATTTTATCCTTTATCAAGGATCAGAGCTTCCTTTTGAGGATTCAACTCTTTTAACCCACATAATACATTTCTACCCAACCTACATTATACTTGCCATGAACTTGTTAACAATTAATATAGGGAGCTTGTATTTGAGTTGGAAAATTAGTTAATAAATCTAACTTTTATTTTCTTAGAAATAATAAATGCAATTAGTAGCTAAGCAACATTTAGCAAGCACAAGTATCAAGTTCACTTTAATTTTCCCTTAGTCCATTTTCACAAAAAGATGTCTTCTATATACTTGCTTGCTTTTTTCTTTTTTATATTCTCTATATCCTTCCCCCTTAATGTTGGCAATACTATCATTTCTAGCTTTCTTTGTGGCATTCTTTTATATCTATATAGGAGGTTTATAGGCACACATATAACATAACCATACTTTAAGATGAGCATTTGTTTTATTCCAATTAACCTAATTTGAGTGAAAATATGATATGCGATTGGTACATACCAAAACAAAAACTTTTCATGGCATATGACTTCAAGACCTTACTAACAAGGGTTTATCAATCAAATGCATATTAAACGCCTCTACCAATTCATTTTGCTTCAAACTTGTACTTATGAAACCACACTATGATCTAAATGGAGACAATGTACTTAATCTATACAAATGCAAAAATTTTGGTTACTAACATTGGTGCATCATCATGAAAAATGGTATATGAAATGGTTCATATGTGTCTCCCCAATTTCTATCAAAGACATAAGAAATTTTGCATTTACTTGCATCAAAGTACCTTAATTATAATTTTCCATGATGATAAATTGTTCATATGAGATCACTAATATAAAAAATATTTAGGATTTTTAGTGGATGTTAGTGCAAATTTAAATGACCCTACCTATCATTTTTGTAATTATGTGATCTCAATTCTCATGCTATGAATATATTTTTTATGGTCTACTAACTACTAGTTAGTGGCACTTTTTAGCTTTACACATATATGCTTTGTGCATTTCATCTGAGACATACTTCTAGCAAATGTTATTAATAGTCATTCCATCAAGACTCATGGACCATGGTAAGTTCATCTAAATCTTACTTAGACAATACTGCACATGTACTTGATCCTTCCTTTAAGAAACATGAGATTTTTAAAAACCTTGATAAATCAAATATTCCACATACAGTATGTACATTGATTCTTTTTAATTATATATTCATAGAAAAAATATATTCATTATGATAATCTATACAAAGGCATTTAGATTAGATATAACAATTTTTTAGACCATGTTTAGGTCTATAAGTCACAAACCTAAGCTTCAACCATCAAATTGCTTATAAGATGGAAATCTTTGAGCTTCAATAGTTAACGCCTTTATCCTCAAAAATTATAATATAATGGAAATGTTGATTATTGTAAATACTCCAATCATTATAGTGGCATAAGAGACTTGACTATAATAGGTTTTAACTACTATCAATGACAAAGTATGTGCATAGTCTCATTATAATCATGTAGTTTCCAATTTTACACAAAGCCCACTTCATTACTTTGAAATCCATATATATATATATATATATATATTGTAAATATTAAAATGCATAAATTAAATTATGAAAAATAAAACTCATAAATATAAAGTGCAAAAATAAGATATGTTCTTGGGTATTTAGGAAACAAAATAGTTTAGCCTTCTATATATATTTACACCTGAATTATTCAAACCCCTTAATCTTCTTGATTGATTTTACATAAGTCTTAAAGTACCTTAAAATGTTTGATCTTTTTGATCAAATTTCACCTCACGTTTTTATCACAATAAATCATTTGATCTAGTAGATCAATTTGTGTATAAATTTTCAACAATTTGGAATCGTTCATCATATGGAACATATTGTGTATAAGGTTTTCAAAGCCTTTAATTCATTAATTTGTGAAGCATTTAGCTTCCACCTCAATTATGCAAATATCTGTGCATACTATAGGTACGAGAAAATCATGTAGCCACTTGAGGGGCCCTCAATTAACATTAAGTAATGGACGTTTGCATATATTTATCACATAGCCACTTTAAGTGGATCTTCAATCATCTTCTAGTGATGGAGATATGTATGCTAGGATAGGAGTTGAGATTATTACTCCATCAATTCATATTTTAATATACTAAACCATTTTATAGATTCTCCATCAATTTTAGGTGATGGATATTTATATTTATTGATGAGCAATTAGACTATTAATCTATAACTTTTTCCTTCCCCCTTTTAGTAATATAATATAATATAATATATAGTATAGTGTAGCACATTGGAAAACTAAACAAATATAATGTGTTAAATAACACATATTCCATAGTAGACTCTTGCTTTCATAATCAAAACGAACTCATATGGCTATGATACTTACAACATATAGATTATTCCAAAAGCATGTTTTTTAAACATAGATTTGATCTTGCACATTTGCATTAATAACGTATGAACCATATCAACTTAAAAGGATGATTACTCACTAAAGAGATAACAATAAATTACAACACCCCCATTTTTAATACGTAAAAAATCAATTTAAAAGGATTTAATTGTGGAATGTAAAGTATTAGAATACAATGTATTACTGCCACACTTAGTATAAGTCTGATTCATCTACCTTTCTTACACTAAGTGTAATGCCCCATCTTTTTATAAAGATTGTTGAATGAGAAATTATGGCATTCATTAAGATTTTTTGATGTTGGTCTTTGATTTGGAACTATAATTGAGTGTGAGGAAATTTTGGATTTGAATAAGCGTTAGAATTTGAATAACATGAGTTTTTAGGTGGACCGATCGACTAATTCTTCATTTTAGCCAAAGGGTTTTGCTCAACCAAACCTATTGATTAGTTTGGGAAACTTATTGACTAGTTTATAGAATAGTCAATTGGTAGGTCAAACTGATCAATTGGTTAATCGAGTTGAGTATATTTCTAAAACTCAATTTTTTGGGAAAACCTTTGTATACCAAAATGGAACCTTGATAATCTCATTCCAAGTTATTCTTTAAATATCCTTGGCCTTTTTTATCATGAATTTTGCCCAAAATTATTCCTCAAGTTGATCTAATGGTTCAATTTGGAAAATTGAGGGGGAGGGTGACCTCAGCTTTGTCATCTTCTACCTTTTACTCTGCACATTTCTGGTTTCGATGCTTCGAATTCCATACATACCTATGCTTAGTTGGGATATTCTGTCTGTGCTAATTATTCATTTCTTCTCTTGTGTTTGGTATTTCTGGGCTAATTCAACCTACACCTCCCTAGAAAGCGCCATTTCAACTCTAGAAGGGGGTCAACCTATCTTTGATAAAATCTTCCTGTTTAAATCCGATTCTAATGGTAGGAATAAGGGTTTTTTGATTTGTACCTAACCACACTCATGATTATATTGATTTTTTGGCTATAAATAGCCATAATTGCCCCTTATATTTACCTTTCTTTCATTATGTGTTCTTTCTCTTAAATTCAAATCTTAGTGTTGGTTCCCTTCCACTCTTTTGATCATTTCTCTAGCTCCTTCTTGCTTATCTTTAATCAAGGGAGGGTTAGATCTAGGAGAAATTTGAGTCATTTTTTTAGTAGAAATTCTCTCTGTTTTCACTTAGGTTGGTAAGTCATTTTTCTCCTAATTTGAACTCTGATATACAGAAGTATTTAATAGAATTTTGAAGCTTTAACTTATATTTTTAAGATTTTGGAAGTTGAGGGTAGATTTAATTTTCTTAGTTGACGGGAAGTTTTTCTTACATCAAGTAAGTTATTCTTACATCTGAAATATGACTTGGTTAAACATGTATGTGATGAAATCTTTACAATTATGATTCTATAAGTTGGCATGAGAATTTGGTTTCAGATTGTTACATGTGGATTAGATTATGAATTCCGAGATAAATGCATGATTTTAGGAAAACTAAGTCGGTTTGATTAATTGTGAAGCATGTAACAATTATGAGTTGAAAAGTGTTAATATGATGTCAGTCCATGTTTCAATTGGGTGTGGTAGGAACTTCAAGAACGAATTGCATAGAAAATGCCCATTTCGTGCTATTTGAGGGCAAATCGATTGATTAGTTAGGTCAAACTAATTGACTGGTCGAACCAACCCATCAACTGATAGGTGTGTGGTGACCTTGGCTTTGCTCTCTACTTAAACCTACTAACTTGCTTGACATAACCGATCGATTGGTCTCTTAGTTGACTAGTTTGGCTAAATCAATCGACTAGTTGAGGGAGTTCTAGGTTTGACAAGCTAAATCAATTGACCAGATGGCCCAAACTGATTGACTGGTTAGTATAATCGATCGACTAGTTGGTACAACCAATTGACTTGTTAGGTCAAACAGATTGACTAGTTCGACTAGATTGTATGATTTTGATTTCTTGGCTTGGATATGCTCTGAGACTATGCCTAAAACTATTATATAACTCTTTAATGAGTAAAATACATCTATTGATATGGATTATTAACCTAATGGATGGATTAAATAGACCATGACTCATGATATATTCAATGGGCATTGTAAAGGCCTTGATGGGTAAACTCGAATAAGTATTTGATGGCTTTGAAAAGGGTAATGGAATCCAAGCATTGTTTTAGATGAAATAATCTAATGGATTTGATTAATATTGAGTAAGCACTTAAAGAAATCCCACACATGGTTGGGAATGGTAAGGGTCAATATAGAATAAGTGTATGAATGTCTTGTTTGCATGTTGTATGAGCCTTGTGTGATCAAGTAACATTGAGAATAATGTATTAATCACTTAAAACAAAAGACAATCGAGTTATGTATGGGTTTGGATTACTCAATCATCAATTAGCTATTAGGGGTTAGTCTGCCTTTGGGCTTTACCTTTGGGTTTTGCCTTTGGGTGAGATCCTAGTGGATCCCAGCACCTTACCTACTCTAGACACTGATGATGTACTAGGGGGTATCGATACTAAAGGATATGATTACCTAGGTGGTTTTGGCTTCGGTCTGGACTTATGTCCATTGGTGGTTACTTAGCTTTATTCTAGACTTATGTCCATTGGTGGTTACTTGGCTTTGGCCTACACTTTTTTATGCCCTTTGGTTTGTATAGACTTCCATCATATGTGAGACTATGGGGTGGTAAACAATCCATCGCTCGATGATAAATGATGTTAATTGGGATGGGTATTGGATAGTAATTTGAACAAGTATTTTGAACAAGAATTTGGATTTAAGAACGTAGTTAAAGAGGCAAGTAGAGTAAAAGAAAAAGAACGGTAATAGGGATAATGACTTATAAATATAAGTAACCTAATAAATTCATGGATGTAAAAGATGGTCTATAGAGAAATTGCATGTCTGGATGAACATAACCTTACTATTAGCTAAAACATTCTACTTGCAGCTTGCATAACGTCATCTATGATGTTGTACTATGGCGTCAAGCATGATGAGTCATATGTGGTGTGAATTTTCTATACCTGATGTGACCTTAATAAATTATATATCTTAGTTATATGAAGTATGCATAAACATGTTTAGCATAACGTATATATATACTAGAATCTTGTGTGTTAGTAATTCCATTGAGGAAGTAGCTTTGATTACTCAATAGTACGTATACTAATGTGCCCCCGTTTTCTCGGTCACCTGCTCATTCCCACTACCAGAGGATCATTTGTAGGTTTTTGAGGAGGGTCATTAGTTGACCAACCTCGTGTGAGGCATGTGTTGTAAGACCATGGGCATGTGGAGACTTTGAGTGGTCCTTGATGGACTAGGGTTTAGAGTTTTACTGTACTTTGGTTTTCTTTAATTTAAACCTTGTACTTTAGTTTAATTTTTTCCAACCATAACATTTACTTTACCTTTTCAACATGCATTTGCAATTGCATCCTCCCACTTGATCCATCTCCCATCACCTCCTCACCTGCCACCATCATCCATCATCCATCACCCATCTTCTTCTTCTCTTATCTTCCCAACCTGCACATGCACACCATCATCTCCCCTTCCTTCTTCTTTTCCTTTTTCCTTCTTCATTCAACATACACTCACAATCTCCATCACCATCACTTTCCTACACCACCTACCATTTTTTCTAACACTCAACCATCATCTCCCTGCCATCCTTCATACTCACATGCCTTTTCCCCCATTCACACCACACACACACATATATATAACACTCCCCTTCCTTCCTCTTTGTTTGGCCTCCATTCTATCATTGTGTGTTAAAGAGCCACTACACGAGCTTTCCCTTTCTTTCTTCTTCTTCCCTTATCCTTTTCTTCTTCTCGGGCGGTTGTGCCCTGTTTTACACCACTGAGCCACCTCCATCACTGCCAACACCACTGTGGACTGCCACACACTGCCCAACACTGGTGGGCCAACCACTTGGGGTCACCCCATCCTTCCCTAACACCGTCACCTGCCATCGTCACAGACCACCGCCTCTTTTTCCCTATTTTATCTAGCGTTCATTGCATTTTTACAAAACTCACGGCTTGTACGACCGTGCAACACTAAAATTTCTTATTGCATGCCCATGCAACCCAGCACAACCTGCCCGTGCACCCTTGCACAGCCAGTGCATGACCCTATCACATTCCCGTGCGCATCTATTTGAGTTATGCTTGTTTGCCAAGCAATCGACACCACCTGGCTGTGCACGATCCTAACTCTCGGCCTAGGCTACACTACCTACAACACGCCCTTTTAGCCTCCCATTTTCATAAAATAAATGATTGTGGGAGATGTAAGATTTTATAAAATAAAGACTCTTAGTTATCCTTAAGGGCATTTTGGTCATTAGAGGTTAATACAAAAATTTTGGTTTATGTGCTAGGTAGATTAAAATATGGTAATGATATCCTGAGAAGTGTTTGAAAGTATTATTGTTTGTGTTGGTTTTTTCAAAATGAAATAATGGTCATAATAACTTTAAATGATGATATTATTACTCCACGTGTAAAATCTAGAGGTTATTTGGATTTTGGATATATTGCTAATGACTGGCCTTATGAGGATGTGTATTGGACTTGGTAATTATGTGAGTCTTATGGGAAGAATTATGACTACTCAAGAAAATAGGGTTTCGGTAATTCAGTGAGTAGAACCTTGGGATAAGATTTTTACTATATGTGTATGATATGGGATTTAGACCATGAATTACAGATATGATAATAATGATCATATTCAAGGATGATATATTATAAATTAGTGGTTGAATAATCAATATGGAAGAATGAATGCTAGGAATGTGTAAATAGGGTTTGAAGAGATTCAAGGACTTTGACCTGTGTTATGTGTTTATCTGCTTTAATGTGTTCAATGCCTGTGAATCAATTATAAATGAGGTACTAATCATTTAAAGTGAAAAAGCACGTGAGTAGGCCCAAGGTGATGTTTATATATTCCATTCTACCGGAGATAATAGTGGCTTGGGAGCATTCTACCCCAAGAATATGGTGTTTTTAATATTCGTTCCACCGGAGAGAATAGTGGCTTAGAAGCGTTCTACCCCAATAAGGTGTTCATTCCATTCCACCAAATTAAGAATAGTGGGACACCTACTCATTGTGAATGAAAATATAATAGTATAACCTATGGAAAAGACACTAATGATTTAATGTAATACCCCGTTTTAATAAATCCTTAATTTAAATATGTAAGACTTAAAATCAAATTAGCAAGCGTAATAAATCATAGGATTCTTTTTAGAATGAATGCCTCGTTGTTACGAGTAAGTCTATAGTTATTAAAATATGATAATAACCCACACTAGTGTATATATGAGTAGAGGAAGATAAAAGCTAACGACGGTAATAACAACGATAATAAGAAGAGTGTAGATAGTAATCAAAATAGGAAGGATGGTAATAATAATAGCCTTATGATAAATAACACTCTTAAAAATAATGCTGATAACAATAATTGTGAGAATAATAATGTTAGAAATAATTATGATAATAAAGAGTGGTAGTGATAACACTAATAATAATAATATTGATCATGATAATAATAGTGAGAATAATGGTGAAAATAAAACATTGAATAGGTAGGATTTTTCCTTAGTATCTATACTCTTAAAAGAATAGTACTATTGGGTATTTTTGCTAACTAAATTCTAACCTAATCCCCATATTTTTCCCACTCTAATATCATCCTAATCTCCCCTAACCTATCAAGCACCCTTCTTCCCCCATGCAGCCTACTGCCACCTTTCTTCCATGCATTTGCACCACCTCTCCACCCTACACTCTTACTTATCCTAGCCACTAACCATGCAACCTTTCTTCTTCCCCAAACAAATCCCATCACCCTCCCTGCTACTATCCTCCCTCATGCCATCCCAACCCTTGCAACCGCAACAACCCCAGCCCATCTGACCTCCCCAACCAACTCAGCAACATGCAGTAGCCCCCAACCAATCGACATCCCCCATCTCCTTCTCCTCCCAGCCTGCGCACCTACTCAACCCTCCCAGCTAGCTACCCATCAATTTCCTTCCTTCCCCATGCAACAACCTACCTCCTGCAGACCTCTTTCCCTTCTCCTATGCATTCAACATCCACCTACACTCAACCAACTTGCAGCATCCGACCCATCCAACTCTTACAACAACCCCATCTTTCCCCTATTTTCCCCTTCCCTTCTTCAGCCTGACCTGCAGCAAAAATCCCTCCTTCCCTCTCCCTTTTGGTCCTCTCTTTTTCTCCCTGCAAATCCCCTCCTTCTCCCCTACTTCTAGCATCAGATACTCTTATTTGCAGCCCCCAACCTACTCCCTTTCACCACCGATCTCCCGCCCAAAAATCACCCAACTTGCAGCCTTACCAAGCTTCTCTCTCCCCTCATGATTTGCCTCTCCAAGCAGCAACTAATTCGAGCGTAAGTATTCTACCCTCTGGTGTGTGTGGTACATATCAGTTCCATGCACCGACAACCTTGGTTAATTCCCTAATCATATTTTTGGCATTAGTTCGTATAGGTTATCATTTTATTATTTTATTTAACATAGATACTAATGCATGCATAGTTGTGTGGATGGTGTTATTTATTTTTAGGTAATATTGACCTCGCTTAAGGTATCCTTAGAAGAAGCTTTCCATGGTATTATTTTCTTAGCTCAAAGGTAAATCCAACTAGTCCGTAGATGGTAGAATCTTATGTGAAAATGATAGGTTAATTTTCTAGGATAAAAATCATGCTAGGTTGAGGATATCAAATAACTTGTTTTTTATTGGGAAATGGAAGCGTGTTATAGTTCGTTTCTATATGAATATTATGATGTGTAGACTAACATATGTTACCATGCTAATATTTATATGCCTAGGTAGTATTTAAAAAATTGAGAGTGTATGCTTATGAAAACATATATGGATTTATGCTAAAGAGAAATGTGCATGTTTAGGGTTAGAGTCCAACAAAAAAATTGTCATATTTCATGGTAGACCTATAAATGAATTAAATGTGTCCCTTGGATATTTTAGATAATTTTGGACGTATAACATGTTAACTTAGAGTATAAATGTGTTTAAATGGTGATTATTATGTGTTGCATATTCTAGGGGTAAAAATGTAAATTTTACATACCATAATTCGTATTTGAAAGTTATTCGTGGTAATTGCATGAATATTATGATATGATAGAAATGTGTGCTAAGATTGTATACGTGTACCATGTATAGTGAATGCTTAAGCGTAATATGGTCTTTTGTCGTACCAAAGAAATTATTGCATGGTAAATTATCGTTAGCTATTTTATGTTAACTTTTTCATGACAAATATCCTATAGAAATAAACCTAGTAATAAAGTAAAAGAAAATGTGGTAGTTTTAGGTCAAAGGGTATTTTGGTCATTAGGGAAAAAAATGTGATTCAAAGTAAATAATTGAACTAGTTGAATTAAGTGTTGGCATCAAAATAATTTTGGAAATAATTGGACAAATGGATTGAATAACTGAATCGGATAATTATTCGGGCTATGGCATGATATTTAACTCTAGGTCTTGTTGGCTTGAAATTGTTGTGATCCTTTAGATTTGGAATTGGTGGATGGATTGATGGCTAAGTTGTAATATTATGAACCTTGTTATTCTCAAATTAATAACCTAAAATTTCATAAGACATTAACCACTTAAAGAAGAAGACTTGAGTTTGAAAAGGAATCTCGGGCCTTGGATTTGGCCCCCGAGTGCATAGTTTGGGCCTTCGGGTCAAGGGGCTCACTTCTGCTCTATAGGTATTCCATACACCTTATAGAGGGCACACGTACTTAAGGACTTAAATTCTGAGGTTTAGTATGGACGATTGATATGTCGTATGGCTTCCTTGGCAAGCTTTGCCCTAGAATTGAGTGAATTATTTTGGTATTACCTCCTTGACAATCATTGTCTTGGATATGGGATTGTATTCCACTCGAGAATTGATATAAAAATGATATAACTGGATTAGACAACCACCATAATACATCTGTAATAATTGGATTAGGTGTGACTTGATCTTGGTTAGATTGTTTGGAATGTCACCACTTCTTCCTAGTATGCTATAAAGTATGTTCGTTGGTAAGTAAAATGGTTGTGTAATTTATAAGCATGCTTTCAATGCCCTTGCTAGGAATTCTGATCTAACTAGTATTGTTAATTGTGATGTGGAATTGTGGCATAAAATCGTGGTTTTGCATGTGATCGTATGTTTTATTTGAGTTCCTTATTTGTATGATAATTGTATATGTGGGTATGCTACCTCTCCGGAGGCGTTGTGATTTACTTAGTACGAGGAAGTCGTACTGATACTATCACTTTTCAGAGGAGTACGTCCGTGACATGCAGTGGTTGAGGGATTTTGAAGAACATCATCCAGACAATTAGTTAGGCTAAGGGAGTGAGTGAACCCTGTCCCTATTTCCCTTTCCTTGTAATATTTGATGGACCGGATGAGTGTAAGGCAAACCACTGTTGCACCTTCGTGTGCCCCATTTTATTTATTTTCCGAAAATTGTTAGTTACTTAATTATCTAAATAGTCTTATTGTATGGATAATCTTTCTTTTATAAAATCCTTAATTTATGTATTGTACTTCTCTTGCATTTTGTTTGGTCTGACTTGTTTTAAGCCTTAGCACTTGACATAAGGATGGTGAGGAGACCGGACTTATGTTAAGTGTGGCAGTAACACCCATTATTTTATAACTTTTGCTTCTGCAAAACAAAATTTAAACAAAAATTTCAAATCGTGATTTTGGGGTGTTACATTTAAAGTGAAGGAGTACGTGAGTCAGGACCAAGGTATTGTTTACATATCCATTCCACCGGAAAAAATAGTGGCTTGGGAGTGTTCTACTTTGAGAAGGTGATGTTTTCATATCCGTTCCACTAGATGATAATAGTGGGTCATGTATGTTGTCCCTAAGAAGGTGTTTTAGACAGTTCCACCAGCTTAAGAATAGTAGGGTTCCCACACTCAATGTATATAAAATAATGAAAATGGATTAGATCTAATAAAGAGTCTAAGATCATTAATTATTTCATGGGTTGTTTCAATTATTTGAATGTGTACTTATCACTTGTTGAGAATACATGTGTTATTTATAACCCTGATTCATTGGTATTGTTTCCTTACTCAGTGCGTAGTGTACTGACCACTCATTTTATGGGTATTGCTCATTTCCACTAGTAGGAGACCCCAATTCTTATGTGCAGGTCCCTGAAGATCCTCTAGATGACTATGCTGCCTATGATGCACTATGTGGGGATGAGTGATCTTATTTGTACTGGATGTTTGGGTGAAGAGTAACGTTATCCGGTATTTGTATTTACCTGGATACTTTTTTGGACTCTTGATCCATGGTATCCCTTATTTTGTATTTTGTTTATTGTAACTCAGAGTTAATCTCCAAACTTATATTGTATTATAAATGTTTCTTTCATTTATAATTTCTTTATGTTACTATAAATGATTTTAGCCTTGTGATTGATGTAAGGATGGTTGAATAAACCAGACTTATGTCAATTATGATGGTAACCCTTAATATTTTACTTATATACTTCCGCTGTAAAAAAAATAAAATTTTTTAGTAGTAAAAATCGGGGTGGTACAATATGTGATAACAAGTTGTAAAGTGCACATCACCAAGTCTACATGATTTTCATACTAACATACCCATCCAATTCACGAGCATGTTATGAATTCAATCACAATCAACTGGAAAAATTACCACATAATCCATAACCACTAAGATAGGGAATTAAGACATCTATAAACCAATCATTTCCAATTACCAAATGTATGGCACAAAGGTAACTACCAAAACCACAATCCAAACCGACATAATAACATTTCAAATGCCACATCACAAGTTACTTTTTTATTACTCGAAGGAATGCAAAAGATAACTGAGAGATATAACAATATACTAGTCATACCAATGCATAAGACAATATGGTACCCTCCTAAACATCCAACCTAGAGACATAACACTAATCCAATTATACTAGTGAACAAGGCAAGATAATAACCTCCCAACCTAGAACACCTAATCCTTAAGCATGCATACCTTCTAGGAAATCCTAAAGACAAAGTAGAGTACACTAGGGCCTTAATCAGAATACCAATGCATCCGATAAAACCACTAATCCAAATTGAGGGCTTTTGCCTCTTCTTTAAGGTAACTAACCCTAAAGAGCAATAATTCTCACATCTTAATGTCTTCTACTTTAAATTAATATTTTGATTGATGATCACCATACCCCATAATACATACAAGATATCAATTTCCATACTTTACCATTTTTTCCTTTATTTCTAATTATTCAAATAAACCCTAAGGTTAATAGTCAAACAAAGTTCAAATTCCACACTAAGGCCAACCTAACAATATACTTAGGTTATATTATTCCCAATTATTCACACTTAGGCGCATTAAGCTATAAATGACCAAAATGTCCTTGAAACCAACATTACCCCATTATTATTCATTTTAAAATGCTAATTTCCTTTTGATTAATAAGTTGTCGTAAAAGGATAAAATATGATAATTCATAATACGTTATCATGCAAATAAATTATACGTCATAGAAAAAAATACTATATTTGTGTAAGCATGGACTTAACATAGTACGCACATGAAACCTTGACATACATTTCTAACATGACACTGATCCATGCCCAACATGCAAAATAGATTATGGCATCATTTGGCTTTTAAGGTAGTAATTATCATCATAGCAAATGCATTAAGGTATTTCCAATCCTAGAGTATGCAAAAAAAAGGAAGAAGAAATGGAAAGTCAAGGTCAGTTTGGGGGTTGAATCAAACATAAAAAAAATGGAAGAAGGAGGCTCATATTGGCATTGGTGGCATGCAAAATGGCACACACATATGGCAAAGCAGAGGCATGGGCTTGGCATGAAAATTAGACATGTACAAACAGCCATGGTAAGGTGGTGGAGTGTGGTAATCAATTTGGTTGGGTTTTAGTTAGGCTATTTGGTTTCACAAGCTGAGCTAAGGAAGGGGAGAATCGTGTCGACAAGGTTTAGGGTTCACAGTTTTGAATCAAAACAAAGGCTAACTAATCTTTCAAAGTTGATCCAAATTTTAACATGATTAGATTTATTATCTAATTCCCTATAATAATACACATAATAATAATGTACTCAACACAAAATATCCTGCAATTATTTTTATAATTCATTACATATAATTACTAATTTTATTAATTAGGGTTCCTAAAGATAAGGTATTACACTTATATTATACTTTAGGATCAAACTCAATAATCAATTTATTAGCACCATTCTATCAATGCAAAAAGAACTCCATGGAGGATTGATATTACAACAATCATCTCATGTGGCTATTCACAATCAAGTATAGCATAGTAATCAAATATCCACTTGAGAGAGAAAGATAGGCCTGATATATTTTCAATCCTCGTAATCATGAAAGGGCATACCAAAATTAGTTAAAGGGAAGACAATGTATTATGAAGGAAAAAATATATAGTGATGGGCCTTTAAGATATTGTAGCATAGGACATATGTATAAAGCGTATAGAGAAGATGTAACCAAAAATTCATCCAAAAACTAGTCTTCAATTGTTTAAAGATTACGAACATGACAAAATCGAACCAATATCAAGTGCTGAATTGTTGAATGGATTGTGCTGCCAATATATAAAATTCTAAGCCATATCTAAATATAAAATTATAATATTAGGTATCGCCATATCTAGCACCATCGTGCCAGTAATGTACCATCATATATATTAGGAATTCATATAGAGAAAATAATATAAATAGGGAAAAAAAGATAGCTCATTGATTTCATTGACACATATACAAGTTATCTTCTTCTATCTACACCTCCTACAGAGATATATAATAACATTTATAGGAGGTAAGGGAAGATGAAGTGGGATGATTGGAGATGTAAAGTTGGAAATTGCAACCATGACAGATAGCAGGGTTACAATCAAATAGAATAATTGGGTGTATTAAATCTAGAACTTCATGCTAGATATATGCATGTATGAGATGCACATCCACTAGATTTATATAAGATATTTATGGTGCATTTTCATTGTTTATTATTATTATAATCAAGTGAGGTGCAATCTCCAAGTACCCACTAATCAAGTCTTAATCCATCCTCCTTTTTCCAACCATCTAATGCATGATCGACTTAATACTTGTTTGTTTTCTTATTTATACCGATATTAGGCTCTATTTAATTTTAATTTTTTTAGAAAATAAAATACAAATTTAAAAATATATATTTATAAAATTTATTTTAAAAAAATAAATAACTAATCTTTAATAATTTTATTTCTCACTTTTTTTTCTACATTGTTATCTTATATAAATCCAACACAAAATAATTATGTCTCTCTTTATTTTCTTTCAAACATTTCAAATTATGTTCACTACAATTGGAGGATTTAGTTGGGGCAGTACAGTTGCTCGTCCTGGCGCCTCAAAATGCTAATCATGAGTTGGGACGGACTCATATATACGGAACACCATTCATAATGTTTACTGCACACGATACCAATTGTTCTTTCTGTAATCACTAGTGGCGAACTAAGAGTGGGTGTGCGTGGCTCTACAGGAGCCTGTCCCAACTAATCAGATATCTTTTTTCCTTACCATTTTGTCTTCTCTTTCTAACTCTTACCATCTTCTCCCGACGACTATCTTGCAACCTATGTTGGGAAGGATTTTCGTTTACATGATTATCTCATACCATCGCACTCTTTTTATATAACCTTTATTTTTTTGTTTTAATAATTTCAGTTTCAATTTATATTTTGGATTTAAATTTTAATTGAATATAGCTTCTATACAAATATACACTGTTTGAACTATTTTAGTTAATTAATTAGAAGATGGAGGATTGTAGGATTGTAAAATATTTATAGCACAATAATCATGTAATTTTTAAATAAAAGAAATATTTAACGGATGAAATTATAAGTTATTTGCAAGAAAGAAAGAAAAAAGAAAACTCGTGTTTGTTTGGGAGGAAACATTGAAGTCCAACATTCACTACGGACATTCTATCACTAGTACTTCGACAAAAACAAATATTTCTACTTCAACTCCACAATGATATTCTATTTCAGTGGATTGTTCCCCATGCTGGCATGAGTCATAAATTTTGTCTAGGTAGTGAAGGTAGGAAGGAGTTGAGCCATGCAGACGTTCAAAAATCCGTTGTTCACCATAGCCACAGCCAAAAACTAAACCAAACTCACCCGCATTGACTACCACCAGCTCAAAGCTTTACTACAAGGTGAGTCATCCTTAGGCTGAAGGGTAGAAGAAAAATCAAAACACAGCTAGGTGTTCACTATGTTTGTGAACAATCTTGCAAAAGGGATACAGGCGGAGGAGGTAAAGCAACTGTTTGAGGAAGCAGGCATTGTGCGGGATATGTTTATCAGCAAGAAGGAAAGAAAAACATCGAACCTGCATTTTGGCCTCATAAGGTATGGCAGCGAGGTAGAGGTAGAGGCGGCGGTGAGACGCTTAGCCATATGAAGTTGCATGGTATAAGGTTATATGTCCGCAGAGCTTTGTTTGAGAAAGCAAGAGGAGGGCAGTATCACGGAATGCAGAAAAACGAGAAAAGACCAGAAGTGAGGAGACGTACTCAGCGGCAAGGTGGATGGGCTGACGCTAGGAGGGATGGACAGTCTTTCGTTGCGGTGGTCAGAGGCGGGGAAAGGAACTGGCAGAAGGAGAATAGAAGGGAGGTATGTGTGCAAGTGGAGGAAGCAGAGAAGAAATGGCTAAGCAGGAGTGTGGTGATCGAAATCATCCAACCACTAGTCCTGGACATAGCCATCCCGAAGATCTTGCAAGACTGGAGGAGCATATCCAAGGTACGTGATTTAGGTAGATTCAAGTTGTTAATTACATTTGAATCTATAGAGGACTGTGCGGTGGCGTTGGAGGAAGGGAGTTTGCTGAGGAGCATATCCAAGACTGGAGGTCGATGCTTGTGTCACACGGAGAACATGGATAGAGTTAAGAGGGTTTCCCATGGTGGCGTGGAAAGAGGAAGTTATGAGGCTTATTGCAGAACCGTGGGGAAAGTGGGTTTGTTGGGAGGAAGTCGAGGATTTTGGCCTGTCTATGGAGGTGACCAGGGTTCTTGTTGACACAGATCGACAGGAGCAAGTACAGGAGGTAGTAGAGCTGAAGGTGGGTGACGACGTGGTGGTGGTAGTGGCGAAGGAGATAGGTCAGGGGTATATTCCATGGCAGAATAGAAGAAAAGAAAATAGGGAGGGGTGGTCGGAATCTTCATCGACCGGCGACGTTGATGGCCGGCGATCAAGCATGGAAGCAAACGGAGATGGCGTGTATGCGTGCACTCCTAGTTCTGCAGACATGCAGGGTGCAAGGTATGAGAGGACAGTGTTGATGGGGATGGAAGGAAGGACGAGAAAGGAAATAGAATAGGAGAGTGTAACACCCCCAAATTTACTACTGAAAAATTTCGTTTAAATCAAAGGTTTTAGCGGAAGCGAAAGAATTAAAACCGTAAACTCGGGGGTATTACCGCCACACTTAGTACCAGACCGGTTCACTCCTACCGCTCCGATACTAAGTGCTAAGGCTAAGCTAAACCATCGTCAAAACATAAGTACGTAGTTAACATAGGTCATTCACGAAAACATGAGTCAACATCAGTTAGGATATCGTTTAGGAATACAACTTAGAGTACGGTTTAAGATTACAACTTAAAAACGCGAATCACAAAACATAAAGCGTAGTACGAAATACAGTTAAATAAAGAAAATACGAAGTCTGAAGGTAGCAACGGAATCCGGCCAACTCGTTCTTGATCCCCAAGTCAGGTTAGGCTCAACGCTCTGCCCCAAGCATCAAAGACATGGTCTCCTACCTGCACAAGATCAGAGGGATCTTCTGCTCGTGGGAATGAGTAGCACCCATGAAACGGGTGATCAGTACGCTACGTACTGAGTAAGGTAACAGACGCGCTAAGGCCCACACGCAAAGATACATAACATAGCAGACATAGCATAGATACGTAGATAGAATGCAATCACACATATAAACAACACAGGTTATGAACCAGATATCACTTTTCTTTTATCAGGTCTCTGATTATAATCGATCATCGTCTTATCCAGACCATGTGAGTGCGGGAACCCCACTATTATAGCCGGTGGAACGGTCACGAGGGCCATGCCCTGCCACTATTATAGCCGATGGAACGGTCGCGAGGGTAAGATACCCTGCCACTATTATAGCCGGTGGACCGGTCTGGCCCCGACTCACGAGGTATTCCACTGTAACCATTTGTATCTTTCCCATGCCATATCACTTTTACATTTGAGTTTGTTGAGCACGAAATCCCCCACTATTATAGCCGGTGGAACGGTCGCGAGGGCAAGATACCCTGCCACTATTATAGCCGGTGGACCGGTCTGGGTTCGGCTCAACATCTTTCTCTGTAAGTCGTTAGTGTTTTAATGTATCTTATTCGAGGGCATTTCTTTTGTCATGCATGGCCAGAGATCTCAACACATCTCATCAAGACTGAAGACATATTCGTACTATCACATTCTAATGAGAACACAAGCACGCGTCTTGTTTCCAAGCCACATTACCCACGAAACAAGTAAGATAACGACATTTAAAACCCAACACATAATTCATACAAAGCATCCACGACACGTAGGATACATGTCACATATCCAGTCTTAGCTATTTCCTTGCTCGGTTCAGGTCACCGAGCTATCTCCTAAGCTTATATTAGGCCACTAACACCCTTGGCAATTATCATACTTAACACATTTCTCGCACTGGAAACCCAAATCATGACCCTCAGACTCAGCTCTCTCACATACCTCACTCTTCCTCATTTATTCTTATTATTTTCTTTTTCTTTTCCACCTTCTTAAATTAGGGTTTCTTTCCCAAACCCTAGTTGGTCCCTATGTACCCTTATTTTATCCCACGTACTATTTTTCACCTCGAGCCTCCAAACTCCCAAACAAACTTTCCATTACCTTCCCTACGCCCCAAAGTAACTTTCCATACGTAAGGTTCGCCCCCATGCGGACCTTAACCACCCCATGCAAACCCTTTCACTCCCACCATGCCAACTCTATCATTCCCATGCAAACCCTACTTTCCCCCAGGCAACTTTACTTTCTTCCACTCTTCCATTTATTTAATTCCCCCTTTTCCCATCCATTTACTAATCATAAATTGCCTAGGTCATTCTTACCTGCGTTAGCCGACGTACTTCCCTTTGGTTATCCTAGTCGCTTATCTTTATCTTTCAAGCCCCCACTCCACAACTCCTCATCAAAACACCTAGCATGCATGTCACATCACACCACATCATCCTTGTACCATACCATATTAGTACATATAGACAAGAGTACGGGAACATACCTCGGTTCCATGCTGCGCTACATAAATACATAGATAATATACAGATTATAGCACACAACCGCATAAGGCATACAAGACAGGTAAAACATGCAATACACACAGATGGCCTTAGCCACGTCCTTACCTAACACGTCACCGGTCTTGGAGCACGCTCCTACGCCTCCTCCGGGTGTCGACTTGACTCGCCTATAAGAGGGAAAACTGGGGTTACTTTTCCTCTGACCAAAACACTATTCTTTTCTACCTTACCCCTATTCTTTAACTAACCATTAGGGCTAAGAATAATAATATTACTTTTATAAGTGAAGTATGATCAATATTCTTACAGTAGTTAATCATGTTACTACTAATAAAAGTAGCTACAATAATTTAAAGTAATTTTAATAATATTTATTATTAACGGTAGTAGTTCAATGTTACTAATAATAATGATAGTAGTAGCGATAGTAAGGTTAGCGGTATACGAAATATTACTAATAGTGACAAGGAACTAAAATAATAATAATAATAGTAATGATAGTAGTGATAATAATAATAATAATATTATTAATACTAATAATAAATATAATAATAATAATAGTAATAATAATAATAATAATAATATTAATAACAATAATAATAATAATAATAATAATAATAGTAATAGTAAGAATAATACTAATAATGCTACTAAAAATAATTAGCATTTGTATAATAAAGGTTTAGGGGTTGGGGAGTTTAGAGGACTACTTAGGGGTGCTGGTGGCACAGGTGGCGGTGCACGGCGCATGGCGGCGGCGGCGTTGGGGGGGGAGAAGGAAGGTGGAGAGGTGGTGGAGGGGAAAGGAAGGGAAAGGAGGGCTTGGTAGGGGAAACAAAAGGTCTAGGGAGGTTGGGGAAGCTCCCTTGGTGGTTTTAGGAGGTAGAGGGGGTGCTGGGAGTGGCAGCACGGCGGTGGGCGGCGGTGCGAAGGGTGGCGGGGTTCGGGGATTAGCTTGGTCGGGAAGGGTGCTTTGCACGCCTGGGGCGGTGCGTGCAGAGAAAACCAAGGGGCGAGGGAGGCCTGGGTTGATGGAGGATCTTGCAAGGAAGGGTTTTGGGGGTGGATCGAGCGGTGGCGATGGGCGGCGGCGACGGTGTGGCGATTTGAAGTAGGGGCGGCGCAAGGGTGATTTCTGGGCTTTGGTTTCAAAAACCCCCGAAGCTGGGTCTTTGGGGGGTATTTATAGGCTCGAAATGGGGAAAATTGAGAGAGGGGGCAGAGGGAGGCACGGGCAGGCAGAAATTCGACATGCCGGCCGTCGGTGGCAGGCGGCACTGGTCTGCCATGGCAGACCTGTGGTTCGGTCGGGAAAAAGAAAGGGGGCAGGAGCAGGCTTGCGTGAGGCGTTGGGGGTGTCGGCCTGTCGGAGAAAGATGGCTGGAAGGTCGGGGAGAGAGAGAGGCGGCGTGCAGGCGGCGCAGATAGTCGGTCGGCGCAGAGGGGGCTGGGCGGCGATTTGCAGCGGCGCGCGCGCGAGGAGGAAGGAGAAGGTGGCCGGACCGGCGGTCCGGGGAGAAAAGAAAAAGGAGGGGGAGACCGGGCGGTTCGGAAACGATCAAAAGACCCTACCAAAATGCGGCGTTTTGGGTGAGTTATGGACAAAACGCGGCGTCGAGTATAACTGGCAGGTAACCGTTACTTTCATTAATCGGGGCGCAACGTTTCAGCGGAATGATGAGCGAAACGCTGCATTGCATTGCCAGGGGAAACTGGACGGCACTGAGCCGCGGGGGAATGAGGGAAAGAAGAAGGGGGTTGGGCCGCGGGCTGGCCCAACGGCGAGAAGAGGAAGAAAAGAAAGGGAGGAAGAAGAAGAAAAGGAAAAAGGAAGGAAAAAAGAGAGGAAAGGATTATTTTTTTGTTATTTTATTTTACATAAATATTTAGAATAATTACCTTGGGTGCTTAGAGTAAGAATATTTAATTAATTAAATAAAATATTTGTCCTCCCTTTTAGGCTAATATAAGGCCCAAAAATATATGTGTGTATATATATATATATATGCATATATAAAGATATCCTTTATAAATCATTTTAATTTCCTATTAAAATGCCCTACATAACCCCTTTTTCTCTAAACAAGAGCAACTAATTAAGTAAATTCTCCAAAAATCCTTATTTAATGACTTATTTCCAAAATAATAAATTCTAGGGTATTTTAGAGAGAGCCAGGGTGACAGGAGAAGGAGGTTCTCGAGAGCTGATAGAAAGATGCGTGGATGTAGAAGAAGTGGTGGCTGAGAGTGGAAATAAGGAGGCTAACGGGCAAGTCTCTAAACAAAGGGATAAAACACTAGGTGTCACGCAGTACTCAAGTGAGTGGGAAGTGGTTCGACGCGATGGAGAGGAGGAGGAAGAGAGGTAACAGCTGATTGTCGGGATAAATAAGGAAGGGGCAGAATCGTGGAAAACATTGAAGGTAGGAACCTTCCCACCTGTATGCGAGAGTTTTTACATGGAAAAGGAAGGAAAAAAAAGGAGAAGAACCGGGGTTGCAGAGAGAATGGGGAGAGGAGAGTTTAATAGGGACTATGAGGTCTCTTAAGGAAATGACTACCGAAAATGAGGGACTCTTAAGGAGGCCTTTTATCCCGGTTTTAGCTAATGAGATGGGGAAGGAAGCTAAAGGAGCAAATGAACTTTTAAGTAGTAGAAGGGATGGAATGAGTGGAGAGGGGGTAGAGATGAGTGTAGAGGATTTACCTTATGCTATTTGTTTGAGTGGGGAAGTGACAAAGGGATGGCCAAAAAATATTTCGGTTGACCATGCAAGAGAACAAGAGGAGGAGGATGTCGAGTCCTCAAAAACTGTGTTTGCTTCGGTTGATCATGATATAGAAGAAGAAAGGCATTTAATAAAGAGATGGAGGGAAACAGGGTGGAAGGAGGAAGGAAACGAGGGCTCACGGTCGGGAAAGGAGCCAGCTTTCGAAATAGGTTGTAAGCAGGTCAAAGAAAACTTGGTAGTACTAGAAGCAGATGTTCCTCCAGGGTTTGAGGAGGTGGGAGGTATTGGCATTAATGCTAGACACACGCAGGATGAGGAGGAGGGGGTACAGGTCGTAGAAGAACGAACATTGGAGGAGGAAGACTTAGAAGAGGCAACACAGACGTGGCAATTGGGAAAGAAGATTGGTTTATCGTCTATGGAGGAAGGGTTGTGCGTGGAGAAATTGGTAGGGTTGAGAAGAAGCCAGAGGAAGATTAGTAGTAGGAAGCTTTGAGAGGAGGGTGGGCGATAGGGGAGAAAAGAGTGTGATTAATGATTATAATCAGTTGGAATGTAAGGGGGATTGGTGCGTTAGGGAAAGCCTCTAGCATCCAAAACTTGATAACAAAGGAGAGACCTTGGATCTGCAGCCTGGTTGAAACGAAACATAGCTCTCTGGAGGAGTCGTGGAAAAATAGGGTATGGAATAATGGGTCAGTTGAATGGCGAGATATAACAACGGTTGGCAGAAGCGGAGGCCTAATTCTAGGTTGGGATTCTCAGTTCTTTGATGTTAGTAGGTCTAGGAGCGGTAGGAGGTGGATTCTAGTGGAAGGCAGGCTGGGGCCTAGGAGAGTGGAATGTGGGATTATCCTTGTCTATGGTCCATCAGATCCACGAGAGAGGAGAGCATTGTGGGAGGAGCTGTGGGAGGCGGTGCAACAATGTAGTAGGCCATTGATAGTAATGGGGGATTTCAATGAGGTTAGAAACCAAAGTGAACGCAAGGGAGGGTGGGTGGACCAGAGCAGCGTCAATGTTTTTAACGAGTGGATTGATAAGTTGGGCCTAGTGGATTTGAAGCCTTCAAACATAAATTTCTCTTGGCAACAGGCAAATTCAGCTAGCCTTTTGGATAGTTTTTTGATTAGTCCATTTTGGGTTACAAAGATCCCGGATATCCATTGCATTGGGCTGGGTCGATCTCTCTCGGATCATAATCCGATTAGGCTGAGTGCCAATATTATAAGGGCTGGGCCGAGACCGTTTAGGACTTGGGATATGTGGCTAACACATCCAAAGTTCCGAGGCTTCATTGGAGAGTGCTGGTCGAAATTTGAAGGGAGGTCTTGTCAGAGTAGATTAAAGGATATGAAGGGTCTACTTAGGAAGTGGAATAAAGAGGTCTCTGGAGACTTTGAATCGAGAATCAGTCAGATCGAAGAAGAGGTAAAAAAGATCGATGGGCCCGAGTTGGATGCATTGAAAATTGAAGTGAAAATAGCAAGAAAAGCGGCCTTGCAGTCCCAACTGTGGAAGTGGCATAGAAGGAAAGAAGCGTACTGGATGCAGGTGGCTAGGGTTAGGGGCTTCAAAGAGGGAGACAGAAATACAAAATATTTTCATACATTCGCAACAATCAGAAAGAAGAAATTGGCCATAAGGAGGCTAGTGGAGAAAGGAAAGGTAATTGTAGAGCAGTTGGAGATGACGAAGGTCATTACAGATTACTTCAAAGAAATGTATAGACAAGCAGATCTACCAGAAGTTTGCCTCTCAGCGGATGGTTTCCAGAGGCTGACAAGGGAGGAAGGTATAGAGCTGGAAGCGATGCCTAGCAGGGAGGATGTTAGAAGAGTAGTATGGTCTTGTGAACCTTCAAAAGCACCTGGGTATGACGGTTACCATTTGGGGTTCATCAGGAAGATGTGGGGAATTGTTGGGGAGGAATTCACCAAGTCAGTTTTGGGGTTCTTTCAGTCAGGCAGTCTCCCGGTGGCTCTGAATACGACATTGATAACTTTGATCCCTAAAGTGGATGATGCAAAGGAAGTTAGCTAGTTTTGGCCTATCGGTTTGGTAGGGTGCATCTACAAAGTGATAGCAAAGATCCTTGCCCTTAGGTTGAAATAGGTGGTAGATAAGTTGGTGAGTTATTCACAGTCAGCTTTCATAGGAGGGAGGAATATAGTTGATGGGGCCCTAGTTGCAAATGAGGTGGTCTAGTGGGTTAAGGGTCAGAATAGGTCGAGGGGACAGATGGTCAAGATGGACTTTCAGAAGGCTTATGACAGCATGAAATGGGAGTTCGTGGAAAGGATAATGGATATTATGGGCTTTGGTCCCAGATTCAGAGGTTGGGTGAAGGAGTGTATATCTACGGCAAGATCCTCGATTCTTGTAAACGGGGTGCCTTCAACTCCGTTTAAAATGGGTAGGGGATTGCGACAAGGTGATCCCATCTCACCTTTCCTGTTCGTCTTAGCTGTAGAGGCGTTCAATCAACTCATTAAAAGAGGAGTGGAAGAAGGTCTTCTACAAGGGATCAAGGTGGGAAGGGATAATGTGGAAGTCACCCATCTCCAGTTTGCAGACGACACGATGATTTTCTGTGGAGCCTCGGCTGAAAACATCAGAAATTGGAAGCGTTTGGTTGAGTGCTTTTACTTAGTATCTGGCCTTCAAGTTAATTTTAGCAAGTCAGTCCTTATTGGATTGGGCGTCGACAAGGATGTTGAGAAGGAAGCGACAGATATCATGGGATGCAAAGTCGGGTCTCTCCCTATTAGCTACCTCGGATTTCCTTTAGGCGTTAACACAGGAAAGCAAGAAGCTTGGAAACCAGTGATCGAAAGGATAAGGCAGAAGTTAGCTGGGTGGAAGGCAAGAGTTCTCTCAAGAGCTGGAAGGCTAGTTCTCATTAAAAGCGTGCTGAACAGTTTGCCAATGTACTATATGAGTCTATTCAGAGTACCAAAGGGGGTTGTAAAGAAGATCATAAGTATTCAGAGAAGATTCTTCTGGAGTGGGCAAGGGGAAAGGAAGGGGATACCGCTAGTCAAATGGAGTGTGATCCAGAAGACTAAAGATAGTGGGGGTTTAGGGGTGGGAGATATAGTGCTAAGAAACAATGCTCTTCTGTTTAAATGGTGGTGGATATTTTGTACAGTGGAAGGAGCGTTATGGAAAAGAGTTATCTCCTCTATTCATACCGGGGTAAACACAGGGTCTTTCGAGATTGATTCTTCAAGAAGAAGGTGGCCCCCTTGGGTTGATATAGTTGGAACAGGGAAAAGAAGCCCGATGTTGAGCTCGGGTTTGAAGATCATTATTGGGAACGACATTAGAGTCAGATTCTGGCAGGATGATTGGATGAGGAAAGGTTCATTGCGGAACATCTTCCCTAGACTGTTCTCGATTTCAGAGCAACAGGAGAGCAAGGTGGCAGAGATGGGAGTGTGGGAGGGGTCGAGATGGGTTTGGAACTTGAGATGGCGGAGGCAGCTCTTCGGATGGGAAGAAGATCCGGCAAGATAGCTACAGGAGATGATCTACCAGCATGTCCTAAGGAAGGAAGAGAATGATTCAGTGGCATGGGAACATGAGGCCTCTGGGATGTTTTCAGTGAGATCGGTCTATCAGACGCAATATCAGGGTTCTACGGGCAACGAGAGGTCCACGAGAGTGGATAATCTCATGTGGAGTAGTCTAGCACCTCAGAGATTTAAACTAATAGCTTGGTTCGCGGTCCAACAGAAGCTCAACACGAAGGAAAGACTAGCCAGATTGAACATCATTAATTTAGGAGACGCCATATGCCCTATGTGTAATACTGAGCAGGAGACGATCAATTACCTTTTCTTGCATTGCGCTGTGACAGGTAAGGTATGGTATGAGATCTGTGAATGGATAGGGTATTATTGGGTGACATCCAAGACAGTGGAAGACAACGCTAAAGCTTGGTTTGGAGTGTCCAGCAAAGGGTTGAGAGGGGAGATTTGACAAGCGGCCTTCTTTGCAATCCTAGGTACGATTTGAGATTCCAGAAACAAGAAAGTATTTGAAAAGGTCGATATTTGCAGAAGATAGATGATCATGTTCATAAAGATGCGTATCGAGTTTTGGATCAGAAACGGTAGGAAAGAATTTTTCAATTGGGCAGAGGAGGTGGTTTATAATATCCATGCGCTGATATCTGAAGAGTTTTTCTTATGTCTTAAGCCCTTATGATTATCTGGGATATATAACATCAATTAATCAAAAAAAAATTTCTACTTCAACTCCAAACAGGAGCTAAATCACCTAAGACAAACATGCTATTTTTTGCTAAAAAAATTTGACTTTAAACGCCGCTAATCCCGTATAAAAATCTGGATACCCTCCTTTCCTCTCCTCATTATGACTCCCACGTCAACTACCTATACAGAACAAACAAAAGAAAAAAAGGTACCAGTGTGGGTGCTGATGACTCTGAATCATTTCCTGTCGGTCCACGTCTATCAGATGGATCCCATTTCTACTTAGAAATACTCCAGTTAAGTCAAAATAGCCACATTGGCAAATTACAATCTGACTTCTTAACCGGCTTTTCGGTTTAAGGCCGATGGCAAGTTTTTCTAACGAGTTTTTTTATTATTTATCTAAATACTTATCAATTTAATTTTAGGAGTTTTTATTTATTTATTTAATAAAAACCAGCTTTTGACTAGCTGAAATGTGCTCCAAGACCCTCTAAGACAACCTTGCTTCATCCGCTTGCAGCTAAGCACGCATCTCCTGTGGCACCTCTAAATTTTGCATCTATTCTCTACTACACTGTATCCAGGAACCTTCTTTAGGCCCATCCCTTCAATTTTCGATCTTACCCTGCCAGATTCATTCCAGTTCCTGCTTTCCGCGTGTATATTTGATAGCAGAGTATAATATCCTGTGTCAGTTGTAGCCATGTTTAAGAGTTCACCCTCAACCTCTCGGATCATATCCACTCTCTGATGAATTCTACACCCATTAAGAAGACAACCCCAGATGCTGGCATCAGCGTCAAACGGCATGGACTTGATGGTTCTGTACGCTCCATCTAGATCGCCAGCTCTGCTTAAAATGTCAACCATGCACGCATAATGCTCTGACTTAGGCTCAACGCCATAATCTCTGATCATGGAATTGAAATATGACTCCCCATCCTCCACATTCCCGGCGTGACCGCAAGCAGATAGAATGTTCAAGAATGTGATCTCATTTGGTTTTATTCCCGATTCGATCATTTGAGCAAACAATGACTCAGCAGTAATGATGTCACCGTGTGCACCGTAGCCAGCAATCATGGCGCTCCACGAGACTACATTCTTCTCTTTCATACTGTCGAAAACCCACTGCGCCATCTTTATATCACCGCACTTGGCATACATATCAGTTAAAGCCGTGTCAGTGTACAAATCCTTTCCTAGGCCACAAACAACGAGTTTGTGGTGCAACCATTTTCCCTTCCGTAAGCAGCCTAAATTGGAACAAGCTTGGATAGCGCTCAAGAAAGTTACCTCATTTATGTCAAGATTATTTGAATACATATGATCGAATAGACGAATGGTTTCTTCAGGCTTACCATTTTGAGTCAGACCACACATCATTGAATTCCATGTCACCACACTTTTCTCCTGCAGGCTGTCGAATATCAGAAGTGATGACTCCACAGACCCACATTTACAGTACATATCAATCAACGAATTATGCACAAACTCATCAGAGTCTCCTGTTTTAGTGACATGACTGTGAATCTGAATTCCGAGGTGATAGAAACTAGCACCGCCACATGCAGAAAGAACACTTGATAGAGTGAACGAATCGGGTGAAAAACCCTGCATATGCATGCGTTTGAATATCAATAAAGCATCTCCTACAAGTCCCGGTTGTACATGAGCTGATATCAGTATATTCCACATTATCACATTTTTCTCCTTCGATTCATCGAATATCCTCCTGCAATCCGTATGACTTCCGCATGCTGCGTACAGATCTACCAGCCCTGGTCCTAACAGTTCAAATTCTGGATCTATTCCTTTTCTGATGGCATAGCAGTGGCCTGACTTACCTTCTTTGAGCAAGCCTAATCTAGCACATGCATATACAACGGCCACCATGGTCATTGAATTCGGTTCCACCTGATCAGACCCTAGCATCTCTACAAAAACATACAAGGCTTTTCTGTAACATGCATTTTGATTGTAGCACGAAATCATTGCAGTCCAAGAAGACACGCTTTTATATCTATTACTATTTCTGAAGAGCCTCTCTGCTGTACACAAGTTATCAAATTTACTATACATCAAGATAAGCGTATTATCCAGATCGTGACTTCCAATCTCTCGCCTCACAGCAAATCCATGGACCGATCTTCCTAATAATCCCATAGTAAACAATTCACCACAAGACTCAGCCACACTAAGCAATGTAACTGAATCAATTTCCATGCCTTCAGATACCATCTGACGGAACAACTCTATCCCATCACTATACCGTCCGTTCCTGACATAACTCCAAATCATCGAACTCCACGAAACATCATCTCTAACAAACATTTCATCAAACACGTTACGGGCATGATCTATACTGCCTAAATCGCCATACATTGAGAGCAATGCAGCTTCTAATACATAATCGCCTTCAAAACCATATTTAATCACATTACCATGAATAACTTTACCGGTGCCTAGATCACTAGACCCAGAGCAGGCTCGCAAAATGGACGGAATCGTGAAACGATTAAGCCGAATTGATTGATGGAGCATTCTCGGGTAGAATGATAAAGCTTCTTTGTAAAAGTCGTTCCATACAAAGCACTTGATAACCATTCCCCACATGAAAGAATCTGGGCTGTGATATGTGGAAAAGGCATTTTGAGCTGAATCAAGATTGCCCATTCGAGCATATGATTCGATGAGTTTGGTTGATGCTTGTGGGTCATGGTGGAGACCTGTAACCAAGAGGTGAGCGTGAAGTTGTGTCAGGGTTCGCAAGGTTGAGCAGGACCTGAATAAGGGCATATACAGTGTCATCCCAGTTGTTTAATTTCCCTGTTCGATCATCGGTCCGGGAAGATTTTGAAATTCATAAGCCATCGGAGGCGGCAACGCCAGAGATGGGGATATTTGCGCGCTCCGTCGAGGCATTCGGGCATGTAAATTGGATTCAGACCTGAAAGTTGCAGGCCAGTTCACGCATACAGCCCAATCTAAGAAGGATGAGTGTACTTTTTTCAATTTTGGTGACCAAGGAGTACACATGAAATGACATTGGCCTTTCTCAGAAGCTCAACAAAGAACCCAAAGAAAAACCCAAGTGGATTACTCCTTCCAATGCTCCCATAGACTTCTCCAGACTTAACAATGATGGATGTTACCACAACCACCCTGATAGAGCACCTCAAGCTAGGGGTGGGAGGTTTTATTATAGATCACCAAACAGATGATAGATGGTTTTTTGAGGAGAATTGGGTTTCACAAACCACCTAGCTGCTGAATTATGGGCGCTAAGAGATGGACTTACTGCTTTAACTTACGGTCCTTTTGGATTGAGGAGGTTAATTTAGGTGAAATGAGGTATAGATGAAATTAGGTTAGGTCGATGAAAATATATATATTTTTAAATATTATTTGGGTATTTATTAGGTCAATATAAGTGAACATATCATAACCTTGTTTATTTTGAGATGAATGAAAATAAAAATCTAAATTTTATGAATAAGCTAACATTAATTTCTATTAATCTAGGTTAACCGCCAAATGAACATTTTAAATTAATATTTTAAAGGTGAATGAAAGTTAAAGGAAATTAATTTTTAACCTAATTTACCAAAAGTTTCCAAAATAAATGTCAAACGACTTGAAGTAAAAATGTTAATCTCAATTAGCATAGTAAGAAAGAAGATATAGTGAAAATCATATTGTATCTAAAAGTGACGTTACGTTAACCGCCATCTACTAATCAAGCTTTTAGGGAATCCAGAAAATTAATGACGGATGTGATGCATCTTCAGCTTTACATCTTATTCTTGTTGCTTCTCATGAAAATCCACTCTATACTATTATCTTTTTTTTTTTGCGGATCCTATTCGAATAATTCTTTTTTAAGACAAGGTTATGCCATGCGTCACGTGGGGATAAATTAAGTTGTTGATAGGTTAGCAAACTTTGGATGCATTATAAACATGAACTTTTAAATTTTGATGTTTATCCTTTTTTTGTATAAAAAAAAGTTATTATATCATTAAATTTTTATATAAAAAGAGTCATTTAAAAAAAATTTAAAACCAACTTTTTATTTTGCCCATTATTTTTTATAATTATATATGGATTAAATACTTTGTTATTTTTTAATGAAGGAAGTTAGTATAATTATAAGATTACTTTTATTACTTTATAAAAAAATGTGTAAATTGACAAAATAATTTTCTTTTTAATACTGAAAAAATATGTTATATTTACAAGAAAAAAAGGTGCAACACTCTCATCTTCTTGCTTCCAATTTGATAATTAATATGAAAATAGAATGATATATAAAAATATTTTTAGATATCTATATTTTTTATTTTCCTTATTTACTTAAAAAATTAATTAAAATTAAATTAATGATTAAATAATTTTTTTGTATAAAATAATAATTGATGAAATAGTAATTGGTAGTTACCGTAAGGAGTGAGTATAAATAACAGTAAATAAGAAATATTAGCCCATGTCTCAACTTCATTATAGATATGCTGTGTATGTGCATAGTTGCATTGAAGATTCCAAAAGAAACAATATTTCGGTTTGAAAGAAGCTAGAGATGGGCATGTTTGTTAAATTAATATCTAATTCGATTATTTTAAATTAATTTGATTCCGATTCGAAGTAATATATTTAATATTATTTTACATGTTTGAAGTAGTTTATATACTATTATGTAGTGAGAAACATGGTTTGCTTTGAAATCTTGAAAAAAAAAAAAACATAATAAAATGTGTCAGATCATTTCATATAAAATTAATGTATAACATAGATTGTCAAACTCATACCTTTGGATAAACCCACAAAGTTCCACACTTACGGGGTTTTCAACAAAATTTAGATTTGAATGACTGTCGATATTATGAGTGCTCGTTTGGTAACCACGTATATTATTTGATATTATCTAAAATAATAATTTATCTGAAGTAATAATGTGACGTAAGTAATAATGATGTTTAGAAGTAATCATGGTATTTGATAACTTATTATATTTAAAATAAATTGATGTATCTTGATAATTTAGGACATCTTTACTTTAACAAAATATATTTTTATAATTTTTTTTTATTTTTTATAGATTGAATTTTAATAAGATATATTAATTAACCATAATAATAATAATCAATCTTCATAAATAATAATAGTAATAATAATTAATAATAGCATTACTTATTATTAATAAATATATTATGAATAAATAATACTAATATTAATAATTAATATTATCAATAACAATGTCATTTTTAATGTTAAAAATAAATAATAATAATTAATTAATAAATGACAAATAATAATAATGAGTACAAACTAAAACGTAGAGATGAACTCACACAAAATTCACAAATTCAACTTAATCTATTATTATTTATAATTAATATTTACTAATAATACTACTATTATTTATTAATAATGATTCATAATTTGTATTAATAAATAATACTTATGAATAATGCATAATAAATATTAATAATTAATTTTAATAATTATTAATAATGAATAAGTATTGATATTAGTAATTATTAATAATGTAACAACCTCAAATTTTCTATTAAAAAATTACAATTTTTGCATAAATGAACATAAAATATTTAGGCGTTACTTCTATACTTAATATAAGTTTGATCTACAATGCCATTCTCATATTAAATACAAACTAAAACATTAAAGAATTTAATTAAACAATATAACTAGAGAAGTAGAAGAGTTTCTTTAACATAGATAAGGGTTTGAAGAAAAAGTTATGAGTACAAGATAATCAAAATACAACAAAAGAGATTTTATGATGCTAAAATCCTATAGGATATCAGGGGAAAAATATATATAACTATTGGATAACCCAAACTCTACATCCAAAACCAATAATATAATCACTCATTTACAAGAAATGCGTCAAACTCATCAAAGTAGTCATTAGACACCTACACATCAATAATTGGGTCATCTGTGTAACATCCTCAAATTTTATGAACTAAAATTTTTCTTTAAAAAGATTTTGTAGAAGCTAAAATAATAAAACACAAGGGTGGTATGCCGCATTTAATATATAATAGGTATTACCTATACCTAATCTATATTGGATGCAAGACAAAGGTAATCTCATGCTTAGAAATTAGGTGTGGTCAACACTTGATCACACCAAGATATATGATATGAAATAGATATAAGGAAATAAGTATAATGAAAATAGAGGACATAAAATTTAAAATAAAGAGTGATTCTATATAACAATACTCTATAACAAATATGATAACACTCACCGTAAGGAACATAACTAAAGTATTCAATCAACTAGTACCATTAAAATACTCCTACAAAGTCACAACTACCCATTAAATAGGCAGGGTACCATAAATCAAAATACATAAGTACAAAAATACTAAGTAATCTACTTTAGAACTAAGTATGAAAAGGTATCATCACTCTCTTAACCACTATTCTCATCTAGTAGAACAAACAAGTAAAACTCCTAAGGCAGAATGCTCTTAATAACTATTCTCATCTAGTAGAATGGGTATATACAACTCTTAGAGAATAAATCTCTTATCTACTATTCTTGTCTTGTAGAACGGATAGATACAAATCGGTCCCTACTCACATGATATTTAAATTTAAAATTTAATGTTTTATTAAGCATCATAACCAGCATCTTCTATATTAATATAACTAAGGGTAGTGAACAAAGGCAACTACCAAACTACAAATCAAAATCCATAACTATTTAATTCCATTTTAATAACTCAACGGGATACAAAAAATAGCTGATAATTAGATAGTATAATTAGAGATGTAAATTTAAGGTTTGGGTTGTAGATGCCTGTAGAAATATACGAAAGAATATTTTGTTTCCCGTAGTTGGTTAGACAGTATAAATAATATATGTCAATACATTTTATTGTACAAGAGAGAATAGTTATTAAATAAAATACACAGGAAAATACATAGGACTCTCCTTTTTTCCTTCGAGTCTCTGTTTTCTACCATTTCTTGATTTCTAATTACAGCTTAAGGTGTTGTTTTACATGGTATCAGAGTAGGTCTCATAGATACTCTTGATTTCTTTTTCATATGCTTTTATGCTCTTTTAATCAAAGTCATAATGTTGGATAATGAAGCTTTTCCAATTCAATCGCAAGAAGATAACATAATTCAAAAATAAGAAAATCAATATGTTAATCATGCTTATAATGATCCTTATTACTTGTCATTCAGTGACCATCTAGGATTACGGTTGCTTGTCTCTACTTTCAATGGCTCAAACTACCTGAATTGGAGTTGAGGAGTTTGTAGAGCCTTAAACACAAAAAAAAAATGAGGGTTCATTGAAGGTACAGTTTTGAAACCTCAAGAAAATTCTCCAGATTACCAAGCATGGATGAGATGTGACTATATTGTTACATTTTGTATCATTAACTCAATGCAACGTGAAATAGCATAGGATTTATTGTATACATCATCTGCTAAACAATTATGGGATGAAATAATCGAGCGTTTTGGTGAGTCAAATTGTAATACCCCGTATTAATTAACCCTTATTTTAGACATGCAAGACTTAAAACGTGATTAGTAGGCAAAGTGAACCATAAGATTATTATTATTGTTATTATTATTATTATTATTATTTTTTTTTTCGATCGCCTTGTTTTCTCAAGTGGTTCCATAAATAATAAGTTATAAAAATAATAACCCGGGCTAAGTGCAAGAAAGGGGTAGAGGAAGTTAAAAATTGATTGATGTCGTTAATAACTCCGATCATAAGAGGTGAGTAATTAAAATAGAAGGGGATTGTAAGAATAATAACAATGCTAACAATAATGGTAAATAAAATATAATGGAGGAAGTGATAAGATAATGATGATGATAATAATAATAATATTGGTTATTATAAAATTAGTATCGTGACTTCCTTTTTGGAGGGGACTAAGTCTTGTTTAAGAGGTAATTCTTTTTCGTAATAACCTTCTTGTTAGCTACTACCTTAGGAGTTTTTTTTCTTTTCTTCCTAATCTTTTCTCTAATCAACCTGCACCTTTTTCCCACCTTCTTCCCCACGTAAACCCAGCCCAAACCACCCCCAGCAGGTCGCATGACCTGCAGCTCCCAGCCATGCACCTGTCACCTTCCTCCCTTCCCATGCATAAGTCTTTTCCACCCAGCCCTATCCCCCTCCTTTGCATTCTTTCCTCTTCCCCAAACGCAGCCCCCTCCTCCCTACAACCTCACCCTCTCTCACGCCACCCAAGCCTGAAAATTTTGGCAGCCATCACTCAACCATCATCCCTCACATCACCCACCACCTACAGCCCTACCTTCGACACTCAACCTCCCACCTCCTAAACTTGCAGCCTCATCCTTCCCTTCTCAACCTGCATCCCTACCCTATCCTTCCTCCATCTACCCACCTATTTTTCCTCCTTTCCCATGCCCTCCTTCCCTGCAAAAATCCTAGCAAATCAGGCCACCCATAGCCATCACGTCACTAGCCTTATGCAGCCCCAAAACCCCATGCCACCCCAGCCTTCCTACGAGATACAGCTGGTATCTCGCTCCCCTTCTCAACCTGCACCCCTAACCCATTATTCCAGCCACCGATCCCTTCTTTTTCCCCTTTTCCCCATGCATGCAACCAACCCCTTTCCCTCCTCAATGTTTGAAACTCTCCCCCCTAAAAACCAACCTGCAGCACCTTTCCTCACTCACCCTTATAGCAGCCCCTTTTCTCCCCCTTTTATTTGTGTCCCAACCTGCAGATATCACCCCTTTTCCCCCTCCCTTTAAGCCCTCTAAGTTGCTCCTTGCAGCCCCTCTTCCCTTCCCTTAATTCTAGTAAGAAAACAAAGGTAAGTGCAGCCCCAAAACTCCCCTCTCCCCTCTACCGAATTTAGTTTCAAAATTCTTCCAGCTTTTACCTTGTGTTCTACCTTCTCCAAGCAGCCATTTTCCTTCCCTAAGTAAGCACTCTATCCTCGGTAGGTTCGGTGCTTAAATTCATGCACCGGCTGCCTCATTTATTCTTCCTAATAATTTTCAAGTATTAGTTTGTGTAGGTTGTATTTTGATTATTTAATTTTTGCATAAATACTAATGCTTGTAGTTTGGGTGGTTAATGCACTTCTAGGTAACCTCGACCTCGCTTAGAGTATTTGTGGAGGAAGCTCAAGGCAAACCCAACGAACCCGAAGACAATAGAATTTTTATGTGAAAATGATAAGCTAGTTGCTAGGATTAAATCATGATAGAATGTATATATCAAATTATTATATGTTTGTGGGAAATGGGAGAATGTTGTAGTCCTTTTCTACATGAATATAATTTTATGTAAATTAACATGTGTTATCATGCAATCCTTCACATGCCTAAATAATATACTAAAATTTAAAGAGTATACGCTTATGACCACAAATATGGATTTATGCTAAGAAAATGAAATGAGTATGGATAGGGTACTAAGATATGTTACCAAGATAAAATTTTGTATACTTAGGTAGTAATCTAAAAATTAAAAGTGTATGCTCATATATGGACTTATGTTAAAAGAGAAATGTGCATGTTTAGGATTTGAGCCCAACCGATAATGTCATGTTTCGAGTAAGACCCGTGAATAGATTAAATGTGTCCCTTGGATAATTTAGATAATTTTTGAATGTATAGCATGTTAACTTAGAGTATAAATGTGCTTACATGGTGATTATTATGTGTGGTGTGTTCTAGGGATAGAAATGTAAATTTTATATACCGTGATCGTATTTGAAAGTTATTCGTGGAAATTGCATGAATTTATGGAAAATTAGAAATGCATGCTAGTAGTGTATATGTGTATCATGCATGGTGAATGTTTAAGGGTATTTTGGTCATTAAGGCAAAAAGGTGTTCCAAAGTGGATAAATGGATTAATTAAATTAAGTGTTTGCCTTAAAATAAATGTTGGGAATAATTGGATAATTGGTTTGAACTTTGAATCAAATAATTAATCGGGCTATGGCATAATGCCTAACCCTATGCCATGTTGGCTTGGAATGGTTGCGACCTTGTGGTATTTGGATGTGATGTTGTTTGTTGATGGGTGACTAAGTTGAACATTGTGAATCTCGACTTTCTAAAAGGAAATAATAACCTGGAATTTCATAATACAATAATTACTTAAAGAGAAAGACTCGAGTTGGAAAGGAATCTCGTGCCTCGGACTTGGCCGCCGAGTGCATAGTTTTGGGCCTTCGGGTCAAGGGGCTCACTTCTGCTCTATAGGTATTCCATACACCCTATAGGGAGTACGCGTACTTAAGGTCTTGAGTTCTGAGGCTTAGTATGGGCGACTGTTATGTCGTGTGGCTTCCTTGGCGAGCTTTACCCTAGAATCGAGTGATTAAGTTTGGTACCACCCTCCTTGACGATCTTTGTCATGGATATGAGATTGTATTCCACTTGATAATTGCTATGAATTTTATAACTGGATTAGACACCCACCATAATACTTCTATAATAATCGGAATAGGAATGACTTGACCTTGGTGAGATTGCTTGGAATATCACTAACTCTTCTTCTTAGGCCATAATGTATGGTCGTTGGTTAGTTAAATTGATTATGAAATTATAAGCATGCCTTAAATGCCTTTGATGGAGATTTTGATCTAGCTCGTATTGTTAAATGTGATGTGGTTGTGTGTTTCAAAATCGTGGCATTGCATGTGAACATATATTCTCTTTGAATTCCGTACTTGCATGATGTTTGCTATATGGGTATGCTACCTCTCCGGAGGCGTTGTGGTTTACTCAGTACGAGGAAGTCGTACTGATGCTATCACTTTTCAGAGGAGTACGTCTAGGGCATGCGTTGGCTAAAAGACTACGAGGAGCGTCACCCCGGCGAATAGGCAGATTTAGGGAGCAAGTGGACCCTGCCCCCCTTTTCCCCTTCTCCTTGTAATTTGTTGGACCATAAGAGTGTAAGGCAGACCATATATGACTTTTGCGTACTCTGTTGTTATGTTCTAAATGGTTAGTTATTTAATTCCTAAACAATCATTTATCTTGGATAATATGTCTTTTGCAAAACTCTTGATTTCGTATTGCACTTCTCTTATTTTTGGATGGTTTGATTTGTTTTAAGCCTTAGCACTTGATGTAAGGATGGTGAGGAGACCATACTTATGTCAAGTGTGGCGGTAACACCCACCGTTCTTTAATTTTCGCTTCCTCAAAGCATAATTTAAACGAAATTTCTTAGTCTTGATTTTGGGGTGTTACACAAATGCTCCTTTCATACTGCAAATCAACCGTGACCTTATTATGTTAAATCAAGGAAATATTTCCATTGGTGAATATTATAGAAAGATTAAAAGACTATGGGATGATATTGAGAGTGTACCTCCATTGCCTAAATGTAATTGTGGTGCGATTGATAATTGTACCTGCTTGTTGCTGAAAAGAATTTTGGAATGAGATGGAAGACAAAAATTGATGCAATTTTTATTAGGGCTAAATGATAGCTATGAGAATATTAGAGGTTCAACCATTGCTATGGATCCTTTACCTATTGTTAATAAGGCTTACTACATACTTCAACATGTAGAGAAACAGAGAGAGATTACTGGTATTGTTGGATTAAACAGTGATGCTAATGCCATGGCAACATCTAGATTCATAAGGTTCGACTCACAAAATAAGACCCGTGATTCAAAAAGGTAAAAGGCCCTAATAGGATGCTCTCATTGTCATCATAAGGGACACACATTGGAACAATGTTTCAAACTGATAGGATATCCGGATTGGTATGATAAGGTGAAAGGAAAACAACCAAACACAAGGGTAGCTGCGAATGTGACTGATGGCCACGAGATGTTGGATAATCCCTTGGAATCTGGTGCATCTAATGGTGTACCATTTGCTGTTGACCCTACAATGGTGCATGTTGTATATCAAGAAATCATGAAAAATATGAAGCAAAATGGAAGTGGAGTTGATTTTTTGACTGCTAATTTTGCAGTTACAGATGTCATTGCTTCTCATACTTCTTCTATTCCTACTTAGATTATTGACACAGGTGCATCGGACCATATGTGTCATGATGCATCTCTATTTATGTCATTTTATACTATTCCTATTCCTACATACATTAGCCTATCTGATAAAATAAAACAAAAGGTCACTATGTGCATCTTGGCTTAATTACCTTAAAGGATGCTTTATTCGTTCCTCAGTTTAAACATCATTTGCTAAGTGTAGGTAAACTTCTTGATTCTTCCAATCTGGTTGCCTATTTTAATCCTATTAATTGTTCTTTTCAGGACCCTACATATATTGTTGTAGTGGCTTCGGGCAGTGGATAACATGGTCTATATCTTCTTGATAACAATAAGAGTGCATCCAGCATCAATAAATGTAATAATGTTCATGATTGTAAACTTCCAATATCTCTTGTTTATGCTAGATTATGTCACACTTCTTTATCTAAAATGAAACATATAGAAATATCTAACTCTGATGGATTATCCACATACATTTGTGATGTTTGTAATCTTGCCAAATAACACAAAAAATCTTTTGCTCCTAATCCTTCTATTGCTGCAACTTACTTTGAGTTGATATAGTTGATATATGGGGTCCTTACAAGAAAAAAAAAATTATGTGGAGCCACCTATTTCTTCATAATTTTAGATGATCACTCAAGAGCAACATGGAATTTTCTTCTCAATAACAAGCATCAAGTCCTTGCTACCATTTCTATATTTCTGTCATATATGAAAACCCAATTTGACTCTAAAGGCAAACAAATATAGAGTGATAATGGCAATGAGATCCTTAATCAAGCTTGTTCTCAAATGTTTCATAAGGACGGAATTCTTCATCAAAGGTCCATAACTTTTACACCACACTAAAATGGAAGGGTGGAACAAAAGCATAGACATCTGCTCGACATAGCTTGAGCCATTAGATTTCATGCACACCTTCCCATCAATTTTTGGGGTTATTGTGTTATTGATTTGACTCATATAATTAACCTTCTACCTTCTTCCAATTTATCTTGGAAAATACCTTTTGAAATTCTTTACAATAGACCTCAACCTATGATCATCTTAGGATCATAGGTTGCCTCTACTATGTTCATAACCCCACTACTGATAAATTACAACCTCACTCCAAGAGATGTGTTTTTCTTAGATATCCATGTGGACAGAAATGATATCACGAGTTTGACATTAAAGAAAAAAGGGTCTTTATTTCATGAAATTTTATTTTTAGAGAAGATATATTTCCATTTCAAAATGGGATAGATGACTCATTATCACGCACCAACTCTTTACCCTTTGTAAGTCTTGTTACTGACCCTATGCCTCCTCCTATTCAATTATCTTCTTCTAAACATGACTGAACAATTCAATCTTTTACCTTTTCATCCTCACATGGATCCCCATTGTAGTTAACACCTCATATATTGTATCATTCATCATCACCAACTTTCCATAATAATCTAGAATTATCTTTCCCACAATCCTTCCTGTTCGTGAATCCATATGTATCAGACATCCTACATCATTTTTTAATGACTTTCATTGTCCAAATTTACCATCCACTGATTCCCCTTGTTATTCTCTGGTTAATACCAATTTGGATCATTTTTCCATAGAATATAATGCCTCCTTAGCTAATGTACTAGTTGTGCGAGAACCTTCAAATTATTTTCAAGCCAAAGATGACCCATTATGGGTTGCTGCTATGCAAAAGGAATTATCATCTCTTGAAGCCAATGATACATGGGAAATTACTACACTTCCACCTGGCAAGAAAGCAATTGGATCCAAATGGGTTTATAAGATTAAATTCAAACTAGATGGTACTATTGAACGGTATAAGGCACAAATGGTTGTAAAAGGATTTAATTAAGTGAAGAATAAAGATTATAAGCACACTTTCTCACCTGTAGCAAAACTAGCTACAGTTTGAATTCTTATTGCTCTTGCCACACTTCAACACTAGCCTTTATATCAATTGGATATCAACAATGTTTTCCTTCATGGTTTTATAGATGAGGAAGTATATATGCAACCTCCTTAAGGATACACTAAGGCTCTTCTAAGATAGGCTTGTAGATTACGAAAGTCATTATATGGATTAAAACAAGCATCCCAGCAATGGAACGTTGAACTCACCAAATGTCTGGTTAGTCTCAACTTTAAACAATCCAAACATGACTATTCTATTTTTGTCAAACATGATCATACACTTATCACCATTTATCTATTCTACATAGATGATCTTCTGTTGATTGGAAATGATCATGCTGATATTCATACTACTAAAGCTTCTCTTGACTAAGCTTTCACCATCAAGGATCTTGTCTTAATAAGATATTTTTTAGGACTCAAAATTGCTCGATCCTCATCTAGTACTTTTCTTAACCAACACAAATGCATCATGGACATCATCACTGATATTAAGATGCAAGACTACAAAGCAGCTCCTTTCCCACTGCCTCGAGGTCTCAAACTATCAGTTGATAATGGTTCCTTGTTAGATGATCCTAACACCTATAAACATCTTATTGGTCAACTTTTATACCTCTATATGAGTAGACCAGATCTTTCTTATGCTATGCACCATTTAAGTCAATTTGTGCAAGCTCCACGAGTCCCTCACATGCAAGCTACCCTTCATGTTGTCCATTATTTACAAGGCACTAGTGATAAGGGTCTCTTTTATCCCGCTACATCATCCCTTGAACTTTCTGCTTATAGTGATGCCGATTGGGCCACTTGTCTCTTTAGTAGTCGTTCACTTACAAGCTATTGTGTTTTCCTTAGATCATATTTAGTTTACTAGAAAATAAGGAAACAAAATACTATCTCAAAATCTTCTGCTGAGGCTAAATACCAAAGCATGTCAACTACATCAAGTGAACTTATTTGGATTGCTAGATTGCTTGATGATTTACATGCTCCTCCTCCTCTACCTGTCCAACTATATTGTGACAATAAGGCTGCCTTACATATTGTTGCTAATCCAGAGTTCCATGAATGAACTAAACACATTAATGTTGATTGTCACTTTGTTCGAGACATGGTTCAATCTGGTTTTCTTTGTACCTCTCATTTTTGCTCTGGCTTACAGCTTGCAGATTTGATGATAAAGCCACTTAGGGCTCAACAACATCAACTTTTAAGTGTCAAGATTGGTCTTTTTAATGCCCCAATCCAACTTGAGGGGGGATGTAGAAATATATGAAATAATATTTTGTATTCCCACGTGTATTTATATAGTTAGTTAGATAGGTATTGATAGTATAAATAATATCTGTCAATACGTTTTATTGTACAAGAGAGAAGAGTTAATAAACAGAATACACAGGACTCTCCTTTTCTTCTTCGAGTCTTTGTTTCCTACCATTTTCTTCATTTCTAATTACAGCTTAAGGTGTTGTTTTACAATGCCTTGCCACCAAACAAACTTTAAAAACGCTTGGTCTTAAATTCATTTAAAAACACACACACATTTCTTTCCTTTAGCTGGAATTTTGCAAACCCTAACTCCACGTACCACAATCCCATGCAAACCCTAGCTCCCATGCAAACCCTAACTCCACGTAGACATATTTCCATGCAAACCCTAATCCACATGCAAACCTTAGTTTCACGTAGACCACACTTCCATGCAAACCTTAATTCATATGCAAACTCTGGCTCCACGTATACCACACTTCCATGCAACCCCAATTTATATGCAAACCCTAGCTTCACATTTACCTCACTTCCATGCAAACCCTAATTCATATGCAAACCTTAGCTCCACATATACCACACTTCCATGCAACCCCAATTCATGTGCAAACCCTAGCTTCACATATACCACCCTTCCATGCAAACCCTAATTCATATGCAAACCTTAGCTCCACGTAGACATGCTTCCATGCAACCCTAACACCACATTTCATGCAAAACCCTAGCATTATGTCATTTCATGCAAACCCTAACACCACATTGTTACACTCCCCATCTTTGTTTTACAACCCTAATATGCATGTCTTAGGGCCATATCATACAATAATAATAACATAACATACACATAATCTTCATGCCATGATTTATTCATACCAACATATTCAACTCTATAATCATGCCATATACGAAATAATTAATAGTAACAAACATAGAATACATGGCATATGAAACACATAATGCATATAAACACACAAATGGCCTTAGTAAACCCTTGCCTAAATTGTCACCGGTCTTTGTGCACGTTCCTATTCCACTTGAGAGGTTTGATTGGGTTCACCTATTATATAAAAGTATACTAGAATTAGGCTCCCTTATAAAATTTTATTATTCTCTAACTTATTCTAAGATTTGGTTTTTAGTTAAAATAATACTACATAATAATTAACTATACAAAATATTACTTAAAAATAAAAATAAATTATTATTTTCATTCGAAAGGGTGGTGATGTAAGGGTTTCTACCCTTCACCAAAATAGTAATAATAATAATAATAATAATAATAATAATAATAATAATAATAATAATAATAATAATAATAATAATAAAAGTAAAACATTATTAATAATACTCTTATTAGTAGAATATTAATATTAATAATACCACAATTCTTAAAATTATAATGTGGCTTTCAAAATCACTCCATTTAATAATAACACTATTTAAAAATGTAATAATGATATTAATATTATATATATATATATACTTATAATATAAAAGTTAATAAAGATAATAATAATATTGTTAGTAATAATGTTAAAAATGTTAATAATAGTTGTAAAAAGCAAATGTGCGAGACTTAGTTAAAATTTTAGGTTTCTAACCCTCCTGAAATAATTACAATATTAATTAAATAATTACACTAATAATAATAATATTTATAATATTATTAATAATAATAGTAAATATGTAATAATTCCATTAAATAACTAAAATTCGAGAATAATAATTTATCTAACTCAAAAATACTCCCAAACCTGTTAAAAAAATTTATCAATTAGAATTCAGTTGTAAACAATAATAATAATGATAACTAAAATCGAATTAACATTAAAAATTAGGATAAAATCATAATAATTATCAATAAATCAAAAGGAAGTGTTTAAAAGGTCTAGAATTTCACCTTGAGTCTGAGGGGATGGGTGGCACCGGCGGTGGTTCCCGGAGGTGGCCGGAAAAGTGGTCTAAGAGGGGTGAAAATGAAGAAAAATAGGTAAGGGGAAAGGAGAAAAATAAAATAAGTTTATGGCTCGATGGAGGAGAATTAGCAGGGGATATTGGGTGGTTCAGAGGGTGGTAGAAGCGGCAGATGCGGTGGTGGGCGATGGTTTATGGTTTCGGGGTAAAATTTTTTGCGAGAGAACTAGGAAACTTTGCACGGTTATGGAGGCCTATTCAAGGATAATCGAAATGTGTAGATGGTTTAGTTAATTAGAGGATGTTGCAGGGAAGATTTTGGGAGGAATAAGAGGCGGCGAGATTGGCTAACGGTGGAGAACAGAGCATCTAAAGAGGCGGTGGCACATGGGCGATGCTTAGGGTTTTGGGGAAAGAAAATACCGAACCTAGGCCATAAGAGGGGTATTTATAATGTCGAAGGTTAGGTTCGAGATGGGGGAGTTATTAGGGGTCGAAGTTGGTGAGAAACGTGGTGGTTATGGTGTCGATCGACGGCAAAATTTTTAAAATTTGTTCGACCCTTTGTGAGAGAAATGAAACAATCGTGGAGAAGAAAATGGAGAGTGGAGAGTTTAAAATCAAAGGTTGCGTTGAGAGGGAAAGAATGAGCGGGAGAAAGGCCGGTCACGCCACGTGTGGCTGGCGACGCCATTTTCGGGGAGAAAGGGAGCTGGCGGTTATGACGTCGGGCTAGAGGAGGAAGAAGAAGATGGGGGGAAGGTTGGACCGGGCGGTTTGGGGGAGAGAAAAGAAAGATAAAGGAAGGGGAAACCGGGCGGTTCGGCGCGAGGTAGGGGAGGGTTAAATAGAACGACGAGTTTTGTGTGTAAAAAGGGATAATGAACGGCGTTTGGAGGCTGTCACTCAACGGTAAAAACATGATGATCAAAATGCCGCATTTTAGTGGGAGAAGGAAGTAAAACGCGTCGCAGAGAAGGAGGGGGGACGGCGACGAGGCGCAGGCCGGGCCGCGCTGAAGGAAAAGGAAGGAAAAAGGAATTGGGCCGGTGCGACAGGCCCAATTAAGGGAAGAAAAAGAAAAAGAAGAAGAAGAAGAAGAAGAAGGAAAAGAAAGAAAAGGAAAGAAAAAGGAAAAAGGGAAAAAGGAAAAGAGAAATAACTAGGTTAGGGCCAATTAAATAAATCTGAACATTTAGGATATTTAAAAATAATAATATTTAAATAAAATAATATTTAAATCCCTTTTTAGGCTAAAATAGAATTTTTGAAGGATTTTTCATAAATTCCATTTTAATTATCAAAGTACTATATTTTTCCCAAATTAATTTATTTATAAAATTCATATTAATTTGAAACTATTTTATCTTTCTTAATTTGAATAAAATAATTTATTTAAATAAATTCCCAAATTAAAATCTTTAATTAGATAATATACCTAAATTTCCTTTACTTAACATATTTATAAAATTTCTTATTAATTTGCCTACTAAGTTCCCTTTTATTTTAGTAAAAATAATTTATTAAATTAAATTTTTAAATAAAACCTTATTTAAATATAATCTTTAAAATTAGAAAATTTCAGGGCATTTTAGTGTAAACAACTCAATTATTAAAGGATGATAACAATAGTATTAATGAAGACTGAATATATGTAAAGGATGATCATCATGAAGTAATATATGTATCAAATCCTAAAATCAATCCAAAAATAAGGAAAAAAAAGAAGGAAAAGAAGGCAATGAGGATAATAATATTATAACATATGATATATGTGCTTGTTTTTTTAAATGCATATTTCGACCTTCCTCATTGAATATGTATTGTGTCAAAAAATAATTTAGTGGTACATTATGGTCAATACATAACATTCTAACATACTTTATTTATTGATTTTTTATAGCGATATGACCAATAAAAAAGTTGATAAAGATAGTAATGATGAAGAAGGGAAGAGAGGACCTATTATTATGATAATCATCATGGACATGCGGAATAGAAGATAACAAGTTGAGTTGGGATGCAATAATTACAATCTTCCCATTGGCCCTTATGCAAACATGTTTCTAACGTACATTTCACTCATCATGCATAACCATGTTCCTATCTCTTATAATAGTTAGAAGCAGGTTCCAAAGGGTCACAATGAGTATATTTGGCAGGAATTCATGGTAAATATGTTGTTTTACTTAATCATTTTTTATATCAAATGTTATTAATTTCAATACATTAGCATCGGTATACATCTATATGTCTTATTTTGTAGAGTCTTCAATGTACCGGAGACTAGGAAGAAATGGCTTCTTAGACATTGTAGTGAGCGTCTAAGAATATTTAGGGCATACATAGCTAGTATAAAAATGTACAAAAAGAGGTATGCCTCTCTACTCCAAAATCCACCCAAATAATATGGTTTCATTGATCAAGAAAGTTGGAACCAATTTATTATATACTGTCTTTTAGACGATTTTAAGGTATTTATTAAATAAAAATAAAAATTTTTGATTAAAAATATTTCATTGACATTTAAATAAACATGTGCTTATATTTAGGCTTGTAACATATGAAAAAATTGCCAAAAATAAAGAGATTACTAAGAAGAATAAATACCAGCATAATATGGCTCACTTGCAAAGGCTATGCAAGCCTTAAAGAGGAGTTGGTATGAGATTTTAATTTATTTATTCACATGTAAAAGTCTAATGCTATAATAATATTATAAATGTAAGATTAATTTTTTATTTATAGCTCATAGTCTATGACTTAGATCTATATACCTCATCCATCAATATTGGTATATTATGGAAGAAGTCTAGAGCAACAAAAGATGGATATATTAATGAAGATGTAGATGTTGCTGCCAGAACAATTTGTGAGTTTGTAGATATCCCAAACCCTAATTAGTTTTTATTTAGAAAACTATTATATTATGTTTATTCCTATAAGCTAAATTCAAATATATTGCATACATTACAGGATGAACTTGAAACGTCAGATTCTGTGGAGGGGGTAAACCACTATAACATTATGTCCCAAGCTATAGGAATTTTAGAACACATTGGAAGATACAGGGGTCTTGGATTAGGTGTTACGAGAACGAGCGTGTGTGGTCAATCTCATGGTTCTCATAGCACTAATGTATAAGTGGCTATCCTCACCCAGAAATTAAAAATGAAATTTGAATGGATGGAAACAATGGAGCAAGAGTTGTCATTTATCAAATCTCAAGGGTATAAGCTATCCAATTCAGTTGACAATGATCATCTTCACATACCTAATATAAATAGCGTTAGAGATATTTGCGAAGCTGATGCACTTCTTTCTTCTCTTCTCGAGATAAATATTACAAACTAAAAATTGTTATTAAATGTATTTAGTGTCATAAATAATTAAGAATGTGTAATATTTAATATTCTGCATAAATGTGAATTATTAGCAAATGACCTTTCAACTCTTTTTAAGAAAGGAAGTGTACTCATTAGTTATAATATCTAAATGCAACCAACCCATGGGTATAACTTGACCCTTAATACAAGGCCAGTAAGTATTAACACTCCAATCATTGGCATTATGTCCTTACCTTGTTATAAATAAGGCGATGAGGCAACCACAATGCTAGAAGCTCATGGAAGCTTCGTGCCTTGGCCTGCGGATTAGATTTGTCTCACTATTGAAGAGGTAATGACATTCAAAATCATTATTATACGCTATTTGTTACTTACATTGTTTATACCTTTTTCATATATATATACTCAATAAATATTTCATTTATTATTATGAATTAAGGAATCAAAAAAGAAGAATACTCCTAGGAGTAAAATGAAGAGAGGTATTAGCAAAATGAGCAACACAAAAGAGGACGATACTAAAAGAAAGATAGCTAAATTAGAAAAATCAGTTGCCCCATAAAATATTTCATCTTCAAAGAAGAACCAACCTCCACCAACAGTAGCTTTATTATATTTCTATGCCCAAAACTACCTTAGTGACAATTATATTTTCATTAATTATCATCCTGATCGTATGTTGGGAGAGACGACACTACTTATATGGTATCAGTGGTTGACATAAGTGAAATTTATAATGAGGAATGGATGTCAACCACAAGTGTTGTTATCTATGTTACGCAAGTATTATTTCATATTTCTAATTTTAGTACTTCTTATTGCATTGAAATTTTTATGACCTCTTATATAAATTATAAGTTATTAACAAATATGCATTCTTATTGTCATCCATAGATTGGTAGCTAGTCATGCTGTCGTGGAGGGAATGTTATCCTCTATTGTGTTTGTGTGCCTATACAACATAGCTGATGGTACTATAATAAGAGAGGGTAGGCACATAAACTATTTAGTGGATAAAATTTTGATTGATGGATACAACAAACTTTATCTTATTCCTCACCTGGAAAATGAAAATTGGGTTTTGTATGCCATCTGACCTGATCGTAATAAAGTCTATACATTTGATTCCTTTCAAACATATAACATGCTTTTTGATGTCGCTCGTCATGGTGGGAAAGCATTTATTGACAAGATAGTATACTTTTTACTTCTTATTTTATTAGCTTATTTATGCATATATTCTACTTTAATTATTTTAGGTATATATACTTACAATATTGTGTATCTAACTCTATTTATTAGGGCACTGCGAATGGTGTATTAGAGGATAGGTGGGAATGGTGTCCCAAACCCAAAGAGTCTTGAATATGAGGCTGTAATGGTAAGTAGGAAGAAAAATATTTTTTATTTTATTTTAATTCAAATTAATATTTAATAGTTAGAGAGCTAACTTTGACAATGTCCACATGATTATTGTGGATACTATGTATATAGAGCAATGGATCTGGTAGTTAAAAACAGATTGGTCAACATAGATCCAAGCTATGTATGTTGTTTTTACATATTTTTTCATTAATGAATAATGACATATATATTTGGTACTTGACTTCAATATTAACTGAATAATCAAAACTTGTAAATTTGTAGTTTTTCATTAATGGTTATACATGATGAAATTGATGAAGTTAGAGAGCAATGGGCCAAGCATGTGCACTCATACATTCTATATTAGGGATCTACATTCAACATACATGTTTAGGTTTGTATTTCATCTACATCTTTTGGTCATCTAGGTTATGATCTATGAACTTTTGACTTTGGAGTGTACAACTACCAAGTTGTGGTACGCCTACTAATTTTGATTCCTGGGTATGCCTAGTGTATTGAGCCATACCAATTATAGATTGATTGAAAATATGTAGTATCATTTGGGAGGAAGACATACATGTATATATAAATTGATGCTATTTGACATTGTAGATTTGGTAAATATTTGAACATACAAATGTGTATATGGGTTGGAAAAAAAATAATATATATAAAAAAAAGACAAGTTTTAATAATGGTTCTTACTTAAACTGTTATTATATGATGTTTTAATAATGGTTTTAAGTAAGAACCATTATTAATACCATTTTTAATAACGGTTATCCATAAAAACAGTTATTAAAAGTTGGCATTTAGTCTCCATTAGTGTTTAATAAATGTGTAATCGATGATTAAAACCTTAAATTGGATGTGTTTTAACAACAATTTTAACTCAAAACCATTATTAAAAGATTCATTTAATGCGTAATCAATTATTAAAACCCTAAATTGAATTTGTTTTAACAATAGTTTTAACTCAAAACCAGTATTAAAAGATCTATTTAATGCTTATTTAATTTAATAAATGTGTATCAATGATTAAAACCTTAATTCATTGACATTTTAATAATATTTTTTGGATAAATTGTTATTAAAATATTATTTTTAATAATGGTTGTGACTTACAAACCGTTATTAAATACCAAGTTTATCCCAATATTCACAATTTTTTGAATATTTTTTATGATAGTTATGAACCATTATTAAAGCTTTAATAATGAGTGATTCAATAATGGTTTAAAACCATTACTAAAATCATAAAATAACCGTTATTAAAACCTATTTTCTCGAGCAGTGCATGATAATGAAGATTTGACATTCTTAATATTGGATTCTATTATAATATATGTCTTTGATGATAATATGACTCTGACTAACCATAATGGATGTATTTTGACTAATTCTTGCAGGTATGTAACATATTTTTAAGGAGAAGATTTATACACTTTAAGATGTCAACATATTTAAGTTTTCATATGTTACAAGTTATTATAAGTTAAAGAAGTTATTATGCATAGAAGTCAAACTTACAAGTCAAAGAAAACTTAGTTACCATTCTTATGTAAATTAGGCCTTTTGTTAGTTTTTTCCATATAATAATTAGTTGTGTTTGTTGTAATAAATTTTCTTCTGATTCATGTGCTATATAGGTTAGTGATATGTTGTTATTACTAGTTAGTGTGCTAGTTAGCCAGGTGTATATTACCTTGGCACCATAGTGTTCTACTTAGCAAAGTATGAATGCTTATGTAAATACATGTTGCGACACTTTGTAACATAGATGATAAGTCGAATATTTTGAAATCAAATACAAGTATAACACTTAGCTATCTTTTCTCTCTTTGAGTAAAAGTTTCTAACTAAGATTACTTGGAGTAATCTTAGATAGAATACTTTGAATGTATTCTTAAAGAAACATTAAAAGTTATATTTTTGTTGAATCTTGTTTAAATATTCATAATATTTTTTAAATCTTGTTTGAATATTGCTTGAGGACTCTCCTTCTTCTTCAACTTCAACCCATCAAATCACCTTTTCTTTTTCTAACCTTCAAATCTTCATTTTTATCATAAGATTAACTTTATAATTTTTGTTTTATATCACTCCACAAGAATTAAAATATTTCTATCCAAATTAAACCACATTCGTACAACCTAGATTTCTTCTTTAGATGCTTCTGTTCCCTTTCTCCTCCCCTACTCCCCCTTTTTCTCTTCATTCTCTTAACCTCCTTTGTCATCATATTTTTACCATATTCAACATCAATTGCACCGAGAGATCTTCAAAACCGATTTAATTAAAAAAAGAAGAAGTTGTTAGTATATGTTGCTGAGTGTTGGAATCCTATAACAATTTTCTTATCAATCGCCAAAGACGAGGAGTTTGATTCCAAGTAGATAATTCGAAGAAAATATGACTTCCTTTGGAAACAATTTGCTTATTTGTTAATACATTGATTTATGATGACCAACAATTTCTCTAAATTTTTCTTGGTTGACGAGTAGAGACAATGGCCAAATATGGGATGTGTTACATGTGTATTTGTTGACAGATTACCCATGATTTATTCCACAAATTATCTGAGTCAAGAAGTTAGTGATGGAGATGTAACATAGTAATAGTAGTAGATGTAGCGATGAATGGTTTTTAGATTTTTTTCCTCAATATGATATCAATTTGGCAAGTGTAATTATATTATCTACGGAAATGTATTAGATGTTAGGACACAAAATGTAGAATGAGAGTTTTAGTCATAAGAAAGGAAAGAAATAGAGAGAAGAATCTATTTCTTGATACTCGAAGAATTGTATTATTCTGTAGAATGAATACAATGCTATATATTTATAGACACACACACACACACACAATTCTAACCATCTCAGACTAAAATATCTAATAACTAATTACCATATTAGTTATCTATTTGCTAAACTATATTAAGTACATTAAGCACATGAATTGATGACTAATGTCTAACTGGTGATACCTCCCTGCAAGTTGAGGATGGGAGTGGAGATGACATACCCATCGTGGACAAAAGATGCCAATGTTGATGAGAAGGCAAGACCTTTGTCAAGACATCAACCAATTGGGATGGAGTAGGCAAATAAGTGAGTTATAGAAGTCCTTCCAGCACTTTATCACATATGAAATGGCAATCAATTTCAATGTGTTTTGTCCTTTCATGAAATACAGGATGACGAGCAATGTGTAGAGCAGACATGTTGTCACAGTGAAGAGCTAATGGTTTGAGATTTGTGAGACCAAGTTATGTAAGAAGATTAACTAACCAAGTGACTTTAGCTGAAGCTTGTACCATGACCCTATATTCTACTTTAACTAAAGATCTGGAAACCACAGCTTGCTTTTTGGATTTCCAGCTAATCAGGGATGAACCTAGAAGAACCAAATAGCCAGTAACTGACTTGCATGTAGTGGGGCATGCAACCCAGTCATAATTAGAGAAAGCTTGAAGTTTTAACTAGTCTAATGCACAAAGAATAATTCCTTGATGAAGTGTCCCTCAAACATAATGAAGAACATGTGTAAGAGCCTACAAATGAGGGAGACGAGGACTTTGCATGAATTAGCTAATAGTTTGTACTGTTAAAGAAAGGTCTGGTCTTGTGTTGGTAAGAAAATTAAGTTTACCAATGAGGGCATGATATAATGTTGGATATGGTATTAAAACACCTTTAGAAGCATGAAGTTTGACATTGAGGGGAAGAGGTGTTTTAGTGATGGATTCTGTAGTTAAAGAAGAATGAGTGAGGAGATCATTGGCATATTTGTGTTGGGTAAGAGCTATACCACGTGGTAAACAGTGAAATTCTAATCCAAGGAAATAATGAATTCGGCAAGGTTTTTTATGGTGAAGGTATCATGGAATTGATCTTTAAGATGATGAATATCTGTTTGATCAGATTTAGTGATCACCATCTCATCGACATATATTGCCACAATAATATTTTCATGACACCCATCCTTAAGAAAAATGGAATAATCATGCCTTGTATGTTAAAACCCTTGAGCTAGTAATGTAGCAGTAAGCTTCTCAAACCATTGTCTTGAAGCCTATTTTAGGCCATATAAAGACTTGACTAATTTGAAAACATGATTCTGAGGGTTGGGAATCCTCTGTGGCATTTTCATATAGACTTGTTCTTGTAAATCACCATGGAGGAAGGCATTATTGACATCTAATTGATGTAGAGGCCATCCTTTTGATGCAACAATGACAATGATACACCTAATGGTTTCCATTTTGATAACTAGGGAGAATGTTTCTTGAAAATCAATCCCCTCTTTTTGATTGAACCTTTTGCAAATAGCCTTTCCTTATATCTCTCTAATGTGCCACCAGCTTTTAGTTTAATCTTATAAACCCATTTGCAACCTATAGCCTTTTTTCTAGGAGGGAATGGAACAACTTCCAAGTATAATTAGATTGCAAAGCACTAATTTCCTTGTCCATAGCATTAATTCAATTGGGATCATTAAAAGTTTCTTGGTAAGAGGTAGGTTTGTGAAAGGAAGGTATAGAAGGAGATGATTGAGTTTGAACTATGCCACATCAGTGAGAGGAGCTGCTATAGGAACAAATATAATATGATAGATGGGAGGGTGGTTTGTGAGTTTTACTAGATCTACGAGGAGTTGGTTGAGACAGTTGTTGATCATTCCGACTGAGGTGTTGTGATATATCAGATACATTGGGGGATAGATCATATGGATGTTGAGTGCAAGAACTATTCTAATGAAGTTTTGATGGTGAAGAAATAGATTATTGGGAATATTCAGGAGAAGATTTATGGTTTTGTGAGGGTTGAAAAATAGGTGAAGGATGGTCTAGAATGAAGATAGGAAGTGTGGTATGTACTGTGTTTGGAGATGAGAGATGAAATGGGAAGATATGTTCATGAAATGTAACATTTCTACTGACTGTAATTTGTTTATTATGAAGATTCATGACTTTGTTACCCTTTTTTTCCAGTGACATATCTTAAGAAAACACAAGGATAAGATCTGGGATGGAATTTATGGTTGTGGATAGAATTAGTGGATGTGAAACAAAGACAACCAAATGTTTGAGGTTTTCATAATTAGGTGGTTTATTGTAAAGGATTTCATAAGGGGATTTATGTTGTGGTAAAATGGTAGAAGGAAAAGGTTGATGAGATAAGTTGTAGTAAGAATGCAATCAGCCCAATATTGGATTGGAAATATAGTGCACTAGCTACTTCAAGGATGTGTTTATGCTTTCTTTCTACTCTACCATTTTATTGTGGTGTATAGACACATGTAGTTTGAATTCGAATATCTTTATTATTGGAATAGGTAGTGGCTGCAGTACCGAGAAACTCATGTGCATTGTCACACCTTATTGATTTAATGTGGAGATTGAAATGGATATGAATGTAAGTAATAAAGGCTTGTAAGATAGGGAAATTATTGCTCTTATGTGTCAATAAATGAGTCTAAGTGGCTCGTGAATGGTCATCTACAATGGTGAGAAAATATTTGAATCCATCGTATGTTGAGGATTGATAAGGCCCCCAAATATCAATATGGATTAAGTCAAACAATAGGGAATTGTGAGAATTACGAATAGGAAAAGATTTCTTGCATTGCCTTGCCTTTAGGCAGATTTTACAAATATATATATTTGGAAATTTACAATGTTGTAAATGAGCTAAGTATTAAAACTATTGGAATGGTAAATGTCCTAAACGACAAAGCCAAAGTTCTTGATTAGAGAGATTACATGTAGAATAAAAATAAGAGTGATCTGTCATATTCAAAATGGTTGATTCTTTGGTATGCTCTAGCCATTTTTGGGTAGATGGGTTTTGATGAGCAGTGTATAATCCATAACTTCTTCTTCCAAGAGTCACCAACTTACTCTTCGAATAGTCCCTTAGAAAACGAGACTCAGAAGTGAAAATGAGATTTGAGGAAAATTGTGTGGCAAGTTTGCTGATAGATAGAAGATTAAATTGAAAGTCAGGTACATGTAGAACATTATTTAGTATGATAGAAGGTGTGAGTTGAATGTTCCTAGTGTGTCGTATAGGAACTTGATGGCCATTAGGTATAGTAATATATCTGGTAGGATGAATAGCAGTATATGACATAAACAGATGTAAGTGAGGTGTAATGTGGTAAATGGCTCCACTGTCTATGATCCAATCAAAATTATACTTAGTAGAAAGAAAACATGTACTATGCTTACCTACCATCATGGCAACTGAAGTCCCACCCATTTTTGAGTTTGTGTTAGGTTGATTTATCAACTATAAAAGTTGAACATACTACTCCTGGGTAAAAATAGGACCTTGCATACTGTTGTTTTGTTTAGCTGACTCGATCATATTTGTCTCGACATGTGCAGCAAATTTCTTAGTTCCTTTGCCCCTTTGTTGTTGTTAGGATAACCATGAATCTTGCAGCATCATTCATTAGAATGTCCTAGTATCTTACAATGAGTACAGTAATAATTATTCTTCTTGTATCCAGTTCCTTTCTGTGGTTGAATGTTTTGTTGTCAAAAATGAGAGTATAAGGATGAAAACTCTTGAGTTAAGCTTGAAGTTGCCTGTAACAAATTGTAACATTCATTCACAGTTGGCGGTGGTTTCATCATCAGAATATTTCCTCGAACTGGAGTATAACTCTCATTGAGTCCCATCAAGAATTGCATGAGTTGTTGATTTTCAAGCAATTCAAGAAATTTTGGACTGTCAGAAACATCGATTAGGTTAGTGTACTCATCCCACAATTTCTTTATTTTGGTGTAATAGTTAGCGATAGACAAGTTTCCCTGTGAAATGAGGCATATTTCTTTCTGTACTTGAAAAATCTTTGTGCTAGATGACTGGCCAAAACGAGATTCAAGTTCTTTCCATGCTTACATTGATGTCTTGCAAAATAAAACACTGCTTCCAATTTCAACATTGATCGAGTGCATGATCCAAGAAAGCACCATACTATTGCATTTCTTATAGTATTGTAATAATGGCGAATCTGCACTTGGTATGGGAATCTTCCCTTCAACGAAAGATAACTTGCTTTTCGCATTGAGAGAGATCTCAACTGATTGTCTCCAATGATGGTAATTTTCTCCATCAAGAAGCTTAGTTGCAAGATTGTAATTCGGATGATCCGAGTGATGAAGATACAGAGAATGGTTTGTATCAATTTCATCGATTATTGTTGGGTTGGTTTGGTATTGATTTCGCTGCATTTTGGATCTTGGTTTTGAGAGGGTTTAATGAAAATCAAAGGTTCATAGGCTCTGATATTATATCGGATGTTAGGACACAAAATGTAGAGTGACAATTTTAGTCGTAATAAAGGAAAGAAACAGAGAGAAGAATCTCTTTCTTGATTACTCCAATAATTGTAGTATTTTGCAGAATGAATACAATGCTATATATATATATATATATACAATTCTAACTAGCTTAGACTAAAATACATTAAGCACATTAATTAATGACTAATGACTAACTGATGATAACATGTATTTATAGATTAAAAAAATTCATTCACCATTATAATATTTGTGTTAGTGGATATAAGATATCCATTCACTACCATAAGATAAGATATGCATTTCATCTTTGTCGGATGTATACTTGTTGATATATATAAGATGTATATTCATAATCATAATATGTATATTTTTTAATATAAAATAAGCATTTCAAATTATAAGACGTGTATATGTATTTATCTCTATAATATGTGCATTTGTTAATATAATATGTGGATTCACATGTGCATTTATAATTTTACGATATATCATAAAGATATGTACTTTTTCAATAAGATGTGTTTTCTTTTTAATAAGATGTATATTTATAATACATGTATTTGTCCCTTTTTATTTTATAAATAAATGATATATATTTATATTCAAAAATGCGTGTTTTGTTTAATAAAATATGTATTCTTACAAGGGAATATGTATATTTATATTTTGAAGATGTATATTTTTGTTGGATAATATGTATTTTATTTCAACACAAAGTTCAATATATTTACAATAATGTCACTAAGTCTCTCATATATTTTAGGAAATATGTGTATTTTAATATATAAGACATATATTTATGTATAAAAGATATATTTATTAATACAAAAATAATAATATATTTTATATCTTCCTTTCATGTCATATTTAAAATAAATTTCAACTAAATTACAAAATTATCATTGTTAAAAGTATTATGTTTCCTAGAACTAGCAATAGGATGCAATTAGTACATCAATTATTCTTCACGAATGCTATATATCCAAACTTTAAGCTCAAATCAAAATCTAATTTTAGTATATATATATATTAGTATATTAATTTTACTTGTTATTAATAATTAAGTAATATAAACTAATGATAATACACTAAAAAAATAAAAGTATGGCATAAACATAAAATAAATTTATTATATATATTATAACTATCATTATTTTTGTTACTATAATATAAAAAAGATTTTCACTTTTTTATGCCATAATTTTTTATATTTTTATATTATTATTAATTTTTATTACCTAATTATTAATAAAAAATAAAATAAATACACTTATATACACTTTTATTAATAAAATTGACAAAAATTATTTTTAATTTTAATTTAAAATTTAGATGCTTAGCATTTTTCATTAATCATGAAACTAAGCCCTCTATCACCTTTATTACCAATCACCAGCAACAACACCTTGTAGTGTTTAGTTTTACTCAATCTTCAACCCATTATTCATGTTGTATTATTATTATTATTATTATTATTATTATTATTATTATTATTATTATTATTCTATATATATATATATATATATTATTTTGTAAAAATAGATCAAATATATTAAAATTAATAGAGAGAAAAAATATTTATAACTACTACCTACATTAGCTAGTTTAAATCATTAATAATAATTTTTTTTTTTTTAAAATCGAATACTTTTGACATAATTTCGATATCAAAAAGTTCCGAAACGAAAGTATATCAAGTCAATTTTTGGTTGTTAATGCCGTGTCCCCTTGACCATGCAGTCAGGGCACTGCCATATGAAAATAAAAATTTTAGACTTTATTTGATTCTAAAAAAATTTAAAATAAAATATTTTTTGAAATTTTTATAAAGAATGTTAAATAATATATTTTTCATTATATTATCCATTAATTTTTTTCCTATTTTATTATCTTTTATAAACCAAACATAATAAATACTTCCTTTCTATTTTTTTTTCTTTCCTTTAAAACTTCTTGAGAATTAAATTGAGTATTAAGGAATTTAAAGTTTTTAATTGTTTATCATGAGATAAAGCATAAATGTTTACCATTTTCCAGATAATACAAGGTACCTTATTACGTTCAATCCCTACCAATTGATTAGGAATCAATTTCACACAACAATAAAACAATTCAAAGTGATAACAGAAGTGAATTCACCTCTCATTCCTTTCAATCTTTCCTCACACACCGTGGTCTTGTGTGAACACACCACAAAAAAATGGGAGGGATAGACAGAAACAAGAACACATCCTTAGTTACGATCTCAGTTAAAATTAATATTTGTTTATTGTTTGTACAAATTCGAGGTCAACTAACTTTATTTGTACAAATCATGCCACTTAGGCTTTGATAACGATCATATTTCTTTTATATTATTTTATTATGTGACATTTTACTTTTTGTAAAATTTTAAAATTATCACTACTTTTATTGCAACTTATTATAAATATCTTCAAATAAATTAATTAATATTTAAGTACATATATAAAATGTCAATATTCATCACTTCATATCTTCATTTTAAACATTAATTTACCAAACAAAGCTTCATCATTATTATTGCGGACATGTGATAGTATCTACCATGGTTTAAAAAATCGGATCGATAATTAAATCGATATCATAACTGCTTTATTAATTTAGTAGTGGGACTAATATTTTAGACTTATCCAATCAATGACACATATTAGGTTAAAAAATATAAAAATATTAAAAAAAAAACACATAAATTTAATCATTTTCCAACCGATTTTTAATTATAATCTAATTGACTGGTCGATTTTTCACTAATCCAACCAAATTTTATTCAATTTTAACTAATTTTGAGCTCCTAAAGATCACTTTACAGGACTCAATCGATTCACTGACAGGTGCTGCTTTTAAAAACTATGGTATCTAGTATCTACAATGTTATGTGATAGTAAATTGATGAAATTTGGGCCATGTCAGGTGCTCCCAAAATTGTTAGATATGTAAATAATTTCTTTTATTAAAGTATCCATATTGGTATCTTAATTTTACAGTAGAATTATTTTTTTCTCATATTTTCTACTTTAATTTATTTATTTTAAATTTAATTATATACTCTACATCAACTATCTTAAATTTATAACACTCAATTATTTTTATCAATTACATTTTTATAATTTATATTATTTAAATTTAAATTTATATTAATATATAAATATTAATTATTATTTTTATATAATTAATTTTAAATAAATATAAGTTTAAAAGTTATTTTTTAATTATTTTTTAATATTATTTTAAAATTAAAAAAAAATTAAATATTACTATAGATTTAGAAAATACACACAATTCAACGTCCATGGATATCGCATTTACCAAACAGAACAAACTGTGGGACCCAGCAAGAAAAATAGAACCAATAGCCACCCACCCCTCTACCCATTTATTTATCAGACTTGACGCACCTTAGTTTTCTGAGGTAACTGAATTTACCCTACATGACTACATCAGTGTACCTTATATTTGAGACCTTAAATTTGAAATCGAATGAGTTATTTTGCACCGTTATGGATGTTCTGAGTAAAAATAAACTCCTCGTAATATATTTTCGTTGACTTGATTTACTTAACAATTATAATACTATTTAAGTGTTAAATATATAATTAATAATGTTAATGGATCACAAATTCAACCCAAATTTACTAGATTTACTTAATTTATTTACATATACACTAATTATATATTTATCGTCCTTATTATGATCTTATTATATCACTTTATTTATTTCTTTAATTTTATTTGTATTTACTTTATAAGTAATATATATAATATTTTATTTTAAATGTATTAAAATACTATCTGAAAAGTTAGAATAACTATTTTAAACTTTTATCTTTTTAATAAATACATATTAAGCTCTATACAACATAAATATATTTGTATTTCTATAATTTAAAAAAAAAACTTAACCTAATTAAAACTCCTTAAGAATTTATTTATTCGCTACATATGATAAATCTGAATCTAAGTTTCTAATAACCAACAAATCTAAATCTAGGTATTATAAATAGGTTTAGATATGGTTAAACCTGACCTATTGTGATCCTTATAAAAGACATAATCGATAGTATAAGTGGTGGTTTTTATAAAAGACATAATAGATAGTATAAGTGGTGGTGTAGTTACCAACCCTCGTGGTAACATGTAAACTAACTCATATAATAACCTTAATTTATAGCTCACATAAAATACTAAGCCAATTCATCAAACTCATAAAACTGTTTTCATGGATTGGATTATGCAAATCAATAGCAAATCCAATCCATTAAACACCCATAACTCATGGCTGATTTTGAATGTTCAATACCAAGTCATTATGCCCGGAACTCAGGCCTTTGTACAAGATCGCTAAATAATCTTTGAGAAGGCACAGCACAATTAGACCAACCAGAAGCTAAACAAGGTAATCCCATTCCACCAAAGAGGGAAACAGGTAAATATGTTAGCATAAATCAGCAAAGCGTCATACTCTAATTATTGCTATGTATGTTGCCAGGACAAAAGAAGAGCCAGGATTCAGAGTAGAGCTGCTATTCTCTTGTACCAAGACTGTCAGACATGTCCGTTGTGCTTGTAAAATAGGCTCCGATGACTGCTAATCTTAACTCCGGAAAGTTTCCAGCGAAATCGTTCTGGCATATCAGCTCATCATGTCGTTATACATCTTTTCCTCCCTCTTCATCCTGCGGATCGAAAGGCACCTCATGTCGAGGTTGACTGTACTTCTCCCGCAGCTGCTTAACTGGAATAAAATCTCCAGCCGTGTCCATTCCATAGAATAGAAAGGAAGTATAAGGATGATCAAATCTGCCCTGTATATAGTATCAGACAGCCATGTTCATCAGCAGACAGCTACATGCCCAATCATATCATCCCCCGACAAGAACAGGAAAGGGGGGGGGGGGAATAAATAAATGAAACCCCACTCGTGTAGCTCATTCTACAGATGTAGTAGTACTAACCGTATCTGGCTTTTCTGGTACCATCAAGTTCTCCTCAGCAACTGAATGAATAAAACCATCACTAGTGTCAGCCAAATGGACTACATAGCTGATGAGAGACATGTGATAACATTTAACAGAAGACACGTCCAGCCAACAGCAACGTGCAGAAGGCATACAAGTTTAAAGAAAATGCAATCAACAATTAATTCACTTACAATGGTTCGTGGTGTTTCCAACTTCTATGTTCTTTCATGATAATCAAATCAAAATGAAAAAAACTTGCAAATAATTTCATCTTAATTTCAAGAAAACATATTGCTAAGGGCAGCATTAAAATGCACATGTACTCTGATTAAATGCAACATTTTTCACTTCCTATAACACAAAGGACTAAATATTTTTGATAAAGTGAGAATTACCGTATGCCACAAGAAGATCAGGGTCCGCATGCACATCGACCAGGACCTGAGAAACAACAAACCACATCTTGAGAATTGGATGCCAGCCAATCTTTTATTCTTTGAGCTTTCAATGACGGTGGATAATAACATGTAAAACAAAAGGCCAAGTTGGGGAATCTGCAAGTCTGACACATTGTCAAAATATTAGAAAATACTCTTTGCAATCCCCATAATGATCGCTGAATTCTCAACTCTTGAGATATCAAGTTCGGGAAACACTACCAGATCATGCTGATAATATGTAATGCATCCCTAGACATTATCAGGTTTATCTTTAGTTTGCACTCATATAAGCTACAAAAAGGAAGAACAGTAACTGGAGGTGAAAGAGAGGGAACTATAAGGATTAAACACAAAAATGCTTTCCTGAGACTAAAGAACTATCAGCAATAAAAGCAACCCTTCCACTTACACGAAGAGATTGGGAGAGAGAGGAAGAACGATTTGAGAGACAACTCACCTGGTAAAAAGGTTGATTAGAACCTCGGGAAAGATTCCCAATATTTGCAGTTTCCATCCAGGATCTTGATTCACAGCACATGGGATCCATTCCACAAATGACACCTCGATAGCCTGAATTTAGTCTATAATTAAGATCCTTATCACTCACACGCAGGGCAAAAAACAACTTTAACTATGCATGAACATCAAGCAAGAAAAGGCCTGGGTGAATGGATTTTGAACTTTCAATATTCCATATAGCAGAATATAGAGAATTGGGCACAAAAAAAAATTACTATTTGAAAAAGAATTGTACCAAAAACCAATTTCATTTGCAACATGGGCATTAATCTTACCATATATACTGTGACGAACTTTCTGGCCTAGGCGGAATCCATACTGAACATTTTTATAAGCCAAGGATTTAGCCGATGCAGCAAGCGACTCTGCCTCTAATTTGGAGATTTCATCTCGTAACTCAGCAGCAAGGGCATAATTTTCACTTTCAACTGCATTCTGCAAATCTGCACTGTACATCAAAAGAATAAAAATTTTCAGAACCTAACCCAAGCGGTGACTACGGAAGTGAAAAAAATTACTGCATTGAGGCTCCACAGACCCTCATGTAGATTATGCATAAAGTGAAGAGTATGCTACTCACCGTAAACGTAGAATTCGAATAGCTTGATCTTGAGCTTCACTTTTTGAGGTTGATCCTGTTTTTGCCTCCTTTTGCCGGATAATCTCTTCTTCAACCTACATAGAATATGAATAGTGCTTCATCATGCTGGAACTAAGGCTGTAAATGAGCTGAACCAGTTCGGTATTCTGCTTGACTCGGCTCGTTAAAAGTTTGGTTTGGCTCGTTTACAGCCCTAGCTGGAACAATATGAGCACGTTTGGGCAAGCAAACCAGATAATATTGGTGATAGGGGAAACTGGATCCAAAACATCTAGTAGCATTATGCAGTACTTTGTGCTCCTTAGAAGCAGAGATTTTACCTAAACATCTGATTCTTCAAATGGGATTATTTGTTGAAATCAAAAAGGCTATTGGGATGATAAAGTATGATTTGCACTTTTCAACAGCCTAGAAAATGGAATTATCAGCACATTATTTTATACATATTGAATAACAAGGCCATTTTAAAGAAACCTTGACCAAAGCTACCAAGTATAAACTATTGGTAGATATTCCTACAGGATGCCTCATATTAATTGCTAGATTTTTCTTATACATATGAGATCAAAATTCACTTAATAAGGAATTTTGCACAGACATTTGGCATTCAAACATCATACAATGAGCAAAGAAATTTGGCAGACATAAGTAGGAAGCAGAAGAAGCTAAATGATCAAACCTCAGTTAACTTGTCCCTGAGTTGTTTTGCAACATCATATTGATCCAAGTTCAAAGCATACTGCAATCCATTTACATAAAATTAACAATTAGGATTTGTAAGGGCAGAAGATTGCAGGATGCCTCAAATTTTTGTGTTTTACAGTGGCACCAAAAGCATAAATTACATCTAAAGTCCCACACACAATGTCAAACCTGTACTCTAGTAGCCAAGTCCAGCTGGAAGAAGAAGATCAATATGTCCTCATTAGCACTTTCACTGCGTTCAGATCTTGCATTTGATTCTTTATGTTCTCCTTTGAATAGCCATCCTGCCTCCACTTTGAAGTTTCTTTGTCTTGGAATACAGCGCTGGCCAGTGAGAATCAGGTTTTGGACATGTTGATTCCAGAGGCAGTGTCTCTCTGCCCCACTAAATATTTGGGATCTCTTCACCACCCTTGGTTGACTCCTTGAAGAAGAGGTTGACCCATAAACCCCACCATTTCCAGGAGTAGTCAATGTGCTCACAGAACTACCTCGTACCATATTTACAACAGAAGACTTTCCAAACTATACTTAAGCCTTACTCTCATGCATCCAAAAATGATTTTCAACTTAATAAAAAAAAAGACAAAAAAAAAATTAATAATTCAGCGAAGCATCAAAACAATGGGTTAAACAGATCAATATGTTTTTTTTTTAAGTGGGTCATTAACTTGATACAAATTATTTCATACTTATAATCAATACGTGTAACCTACTCAATCACAATAACTTTTAACTGCAGAGGAATGTGCAACACCTAACATACCAAACCTATAACTCAAATGCAAGAAAAGAATTTGGAACAAGGAAACATCATCAACCCAAAGTACCAACCTATGCAAATGAACATGAAATGACTCGGTTCTAGCTGAGATAATTGTACTTTTAAATGAGTTATATTAATTTTTCCATTTCTACGTTCTGAAACTTATGCTGCAAAAACCAGTACATCATCCAGCAGATCAGCCCCAAGAACATTTATCTCATGGAGTTTGTCATGTGATCAGATAACCGCACACAAATTCTGGACAGCACTCCAGCCGCCACCAAATGTGATAACTCAGACCACAACTCACCATCCATATCGTTGTGCAAAACATGTAACTCAACAATAATGATGAATTTAGAAGCCAGCACGGCACAAATTGCATAAAAGACATTGCATCGCAAACAAATTGAACAACTGATACCAAACAAGGCTGAAGAACTTGCAATTGATTGAAAATCACAAAACATACTGAAAACCGCCACCAAAAACTTTAATGAGAGAGAAAATACAATTGAATAGTCAATGACTTCAAAGTTCAAACCTTCGATAAGGACAAGAGAAATTGCCCATCGATCATTGATTATACCCATTATGTTATATTATGCTACTCAAAATGAGAATACAACATAAATTGACCGCGAATGGCAAAATGAAACTATAAATCTTCATGGCCAACGGCCAATAGAAACTCGATTACGCCACATGGTACCAGTAATTGGAGAAGTCGGTTTAAATTAAAAACGAATTATAACGGTAATTAACCAACTAAGATAATTTTCATTTTCTCGTGAACTTGTAGGCAATAGGAAGAAAAATAGGAGGCTTTACTTACTGAGCCGATAAGAAGAGGGCTCGGGTGCGGCAGTTCCTGGTTCAACTGAAAGAAAGTCCCGCAGTTATGCAGCTGAAGTGCTTTGGAGTTTGGACCAAGAGATCGACCGTGCCGGGTGTGGACGACGATTGATATATGTTTCAATCTGTGAACACATGTATGCGTAGGGCTGTCTACACAATTCTGAATCCCGAAATGTCATTCTATAATTGAAAAATTGATCCGATATTTTAAATATTTAAATTAATTTTAATTTAAAAAAATATTTGATATTTTGATATTTAATTTTTTATTAGATTATTCAATCTAAAAAAATATATAATATTTTATTAATTATTTTAACAATACGTCATATTATTATATTTTTATAGTTTTAAATTTTATAATTTTATTTATTTTTATATTTTAAATATTTATAATAATATTTTAATACTTTTTTTAGATAAAATAAGATATTTATATGAATATAGATATGAATATTAATTGATATATGATCTTTATTTTTAAAAATATTCTAGCAAAAGTTATTAAAATTGATAAAATAGTATTTTCATATGGATATTGGATATATCTGAATTCGATCCATATCCAGTCAGTATTTTTCGGATATCCGCATTCAGAATATCCGATATAAAAAATATAGAGCGGATATCTAAAAAAATATCCAAACGAATACGAGTATCCAATTTTATACACCCTTATATATATGGATTGTTCTAATAGTGCTCTAGTTAGTAAAGTGGGTAGTATAACGTGTGTGTTATGTAGCTATAGTATGATATTAGACGGTCTATTAGGTAGCATACGTGTAGAATGGTGATATATATAATCATATACGGGTAAATTTAGTAAGACGGGGTTCAACAAATTCAATTTTACTCTTAACACTTTCTTTTTATCTCCTTAAGCTTTCTTCGAAGCTTCCATGGTTAATTGTTAAGTTATGTACCATATTTTCACATGATATCAGAGCCACAATAAATATATTTTATCATAATTCGATTCCATACCGTCCTCTATATTATCATATTCAATTCAATTGTTGTTCAAATGTCAGATCAAGAACAACATTCTCATTAAAATGAAGAAATTGTAGATCAACAAGGCTATCGATCGGACAATGGTCTACTAGTATTATCATCTTTTGATCATCTTAGAATGAGACTAATTTCTATTCAAGTCATTGGAGAAAATTTTCCTACCCGGAGTAAAGGAATTAAATGAGCACTTAGAGTTACAGACAAACTAGGATTCATATATGGAACCATCATTAAACTTATAGATAATGATAGTGATGAATATGAAAGATGGATGAGAGTAGGCTATATAACTTCTTGCTGGATTCTTACTACGATGAATAGTAAAGTTATTGAATATTTTTGATTTGTAACCATTACGAAGCATCTATGGGATGAGATTGCTGAGAGGTATGGCATGTCTAATGGCCATATGTTATTTCAATTTAAGCATAATCTTGATCTTCTTAATCAAGAAAATTACTATGTTACTATATACTATGGAAAAATTAAGAAGGTTTAGGATGAAATGGAGAGTTTCGATTCTTTACCAACATGTAATTGTGGACCTCTTCGAGCTTGCACTTGATATGTTTTAAAGAAGATAGTTGGCAGGGATAATAAAGACAAGCTAAATCAATTTATTCTTAGCTTAAATGATGGATTTGATACATTAGCTACTAATCTCTTAGCTCAAGATCCAGTGTCATCTGTTAATCATACATATCACATCATTATGCAAGCTGAGAAATAGAAACAAGTGAGTAGTACAATGAATAATCTTGAGATTAATGCAATGTTAGCAACGATTGGGTTGATTAGCTAGAAGGTGATGCAGAGACCTAAGAGACTAGGGGGGTTGGGTATCGGAGACTTAACCATGAGGAATAACGCTCTCTTATTCAAATGGTGGTGTAGGTTCTTTACCATGGAGGGGGCGTCGTGGAAGAAAGTTATTCAATCCATTTATTCTGATGATCAATTTGGTAGATTGCAAATTCCTGAGCAAAGGAGGGGATGGGGCCCGTGGGTGGACATTGTGAGAATAGGCAGGAAAAATCCCATTCTTAGTTCTGGGTTGAAGATTATCCTTAGAGAAGGTAGTAGAGTCAGGTTCTGGCTTGATAAATGGATGAAGCAAGGACCGTTAAAAGACATTTTCTCAAGACTTTTTATGGTGTCAGATCAAAAGGAGGAAAAAGTAGCTGATATGGGCTTTTAGGATGGGGAGCAATGGACCTGGCATTTTTCGTGGAGGAGGCGAATTTTCTATTGGGAGGAAAGACAAAAGGAACAGATGGAAAGTATTGTCAAGTAGGTTCCTTTGAGTAAGGGGAGTTAGGATCGTATTATCTGGGCTTATGATCATAGGGGATTTTTTTTTCTCAAATCCTTTTGTGAAGCCTCTTATCAGAGTGTTCCTAAGGGTGACTTGAACAGTAACACTTGCAGTCGGATGTGGATTAGGTTGGCACCGCTGAGGATTGAGCTGATCTCATGGTTTGCGATTCAATAGAGGCTCAACACAAGAGATAGGCTGGTCAGACTTCACATTGACAATATTAGTGAGTCAGGATGTCCTTTTGGCAAAAATGAGTAAGAGTCGGTCAACCATATTTTTTTTCATTACAGTGTGATGGGGAAGATGGGGAAGCTAGGGTATGAGATATGTGATTGGTTTGGGTGTACTTGGGTGATGTCGAGATCAATTGAAAGAATTGTTGCAGTTTGGTTAGGAGGTAAAGAGAAAGGTATAAAGGGAGAAATTTGGTCAATAGATTTTTTTGCTATAATGGGGACTATTTGGGAGTTAAAAAATAAGGTCATTTTTTAAAATCTTCAAATTTGCAGAAATTGGATGGTTTTACTCATAAAACAAAGGTTTAGCTTCTGGATCAAGAATAGAAGATAAGATTTCTATTATAAAATTGACAAGGTGGTCCATAATGTATAAGCTTTTTTGTGAGTTGTGGGTGTTGTAGGGTGTGTCTCTTTGCTTTGGGGAGTTCATTCCCTTTGTTTTATTGTTGTTGTTCTTGTTTTGTTTCGTTTCCTATCTCAATTATCAAAAAAATATATGCAAAGCCGCTGATAAGGTCCTCCATATGAAGGTCTTACCCATGCCCCCGTATTGATTAGACAATGAACAATCCATCTGTACATTTGAGTTGGCTACATCAATTATGGATGCATATGCATGGCATTGCTCAATGGTCATTGGAGACAAAAGCAAGGCATGTTTTTCGGCTAAAGTAGTTATGTCATAACTCAGCTCATCTTTATAATGACATAAAAAGAAAAAAAGTGAGAGGATGAGGATGAGCATGAGCAATTAGGGAAGAACGTAGTGGACACCAATTGTGGCATATCCCTTCGTACACTCAAACTCATTATCCGGGCAAGGAATTAGTGATAAAAATAAATAGAAAGCTACCGCGTTCACCAAAACAGGGATATAAGTCTTGAGTTATTGAAGCCGGCAAATTCTCCGTGTTTAATCCAAGTGCAAAAGGACCGTCCAACCTGTCATTTTCAACTTGAGACCCTGAACTCTTAGCATCATTGCAATGCGTACTTGGAATCGTGTTACCTGAAATTATTATAACAATTTAGAGCATTCGCCAACATTTTTACAAAACGTAATAAGACCAAATAATAAAGGCCATTGGATGACCACGCCTGATGTATTCAAATTTACATCATCAAATGGATATACGCCTCGTTCGGCAACTCATTCAACTTAATTGCCGATCGTTCTGCATTATGAACCGAGTAATTAATTAGGGAGATAGGGAATGCGTCTATAATACGGGGACTATAAACAGTAAGAGAGCATTTGCAAACCTACAAATATAGGCATATGTATCTTTATATGTATACCAATTGATACTGACGTAATTCTCAAAACACCCTCTTAGATCACAACTTTAATTTTAGTCTCAAGAAGGAATACTCCAATTTGGACAGAAAATAATTAGCTATAAAATAACGAAAATGAACCAAAACTCAAGAACACACTCAAAGTTCTGAGATCTTAGGCAAGAACTCAAGACAAACTCAAAGCTCACCCTAATCTTATAACTTAAGACAAACTCAAAGCTATAAGGAAATAATCTTTAACTTGAGACAAACTCAAAGCAAAGAGAAAATCATAAGGTATATTGTGAATAATCAGGAATTATTATTCCTCTCTTCAAACTTGTATTTATAGGAAATATCATACAGTAAAAGAAAGCCAACGGTTTGGCTGAATAATAACCCCAAAACCGTTCAGCTATAACATCTAAGAATTAAAGATATGCCCCCCTTTTAACTCCCCTCATTAAGGCATCAAATGCTTCTTAATGAATAGAAATGAAACAATAGCAATTCCTTAATCTAGCGCACCTTTTGCCTCCCTTCTTAATGGGATTAAATACCCATTTGAAAGAGCTACATTATTTGTTATAATAATAAAAACATGAAAATAAAAATAAATAAGACTAAAATAACCACGGATCTCCTTGGGCTTCTACGTGCTTGGTCTTTTACTGAATAAGGCTTTAATCACACGCCCAAGTAAGGCATGTAACATATTTTAACTTGTGAGCAAATGGGGAAAACCCAAGGGCTTCCAAAACAAGTGCCACAGGCTCATGGGCCAAGTTTGACTTTGGATCATTCCCCCTTTCTTCAAAAGAGTTTTCCCTCAAACTCGAATAATCGAAATACGGAGATAAATCATCCATATTGAAAGTGGCACTAACTCCCATCAAATCATCTGGAAGTTCAATCTTATATGTACTATCATTGATCCTCTCAAGGAATTTGTAAGGGCCATCAGAATGAGGCATAAGTTTGTTCTTACGGAGCTTAGGAAACCTCTCCTTCCTCAAATGCAACCATACCAAGTCCCCCGATTGAAAAATAGGTTGTTTGCGGTTTTTATTGGCTCGCTCTTGGTATTTCTTATTCATCTCCTGAATTCTTTTCTTCACTTGCTCACATGTTTTTTGAAAGGTTTCAACCCTCTTTTTGGCATCCTTTTCCATCATTTCCCCCTTAGCCAAAGGAATGAGATCAATAGGAACAAAAGGATTCACTCCATAAACTACTTCAAAAGGAGAGCGAGAAGTAGTCACTGAATGATCCCTATTGTAAGCAAATTCCGCATGGGCTAATTTCATGTCCCAATCCTTTTGCATTTTGCTTACAAGTCCACGCAACAAAGTACCCAAAGTCCTATTAGTAACCTCGGTTTGCCCATTAGTTTGGGGATGATGAGAGGTACTAAATAGCAACTTGGTACCCAAAAGATTCCATAGGGTCCTCCAAAAGTGACTAAGGAATTTGGAGTCCCTATCAGATACTATACTTCGAGGAATTCCATGAAGTTTGACAATTTCCTTGAAGTATAGTTCGCCCACTTTCAAGGCATCATCAGTTTTATTACAAGCTACAAAGTGTGCCATTTTAGAGAATCTATCTACCATACCATGATGCTGTCTTTTCCCCTTTGCGCCTTTGGCAAACCCACAACAAAATCCATACTGACACTTTCCCATGGAGCATCTGGAACTGGTAATGGAGTGTAGAGACCCTTTGTGAAGTGTCCCTTAGCCTTTTGACAAGTAGCACATCTCTGAACAACATGAGTAACATCCTTGATCATTCTAGGCCAATAGAAGTGCTCGCTTAAAATATCAAAGGTCTTTTGGATCCCAAAATGTCCGGCCAATCCCCCACTATGGACTTCTCTCACCAACAACTCCCTTACTCCACTCTTCGGAACACACAACTTGTTACCCTTAAAGAGGTAACCATCTTGCCATACAAACTCCTTAGTAGTACTTCCCATCTCACTAGCAAAGTCGGGATCATCTTTATAACACTCCTTGAGTTGTTCAAAACCCAAGATCTTTGTATCCACCATGGAAAGCAAGTAGTTTTGACGGGACAATGCGTCAACCACAACATTACTCTTACCATCTTTGTACTTGGAACTGAAAGTAAATGATTAAAGAAACTCCACCCATTTAGCATGCCTCTTGTTGAGCTTTTGCTGCCCATGTATGAATTTTAGAGCCTCATGATCAAAATGAAGTATGAATGGTTTTGGTCTAAGGTAGTGAGACTAATGATCAAGCGCTCTAACTATGGCATAAAACTCACGATCATAAGTGGAATAGTTCATCTTTTCCCCATTCAACTTCTCAATAAAGTAACTCACAGGCTTCTTTTCTTGTATCAAAACAACACCTATCCCTATCCCACTCGCATCACACTCCTCCTCAAACACTTTGTTGAAATCTGGAAGCACAAGTATAGGAGCATTGTAAAGAAGAGATTTGACCTTCTCAAAGGCCTTTTGTGCTACTTCAGTCCACTCAAAACTACCTTTCTTCGTTAATTCTGTGATTGGAGCCATGATGGTTGAGAAGTTCTTAATGAACCGCCTATAGAAGGAGGCTAGTCCATGAAAACTTCTAACTTTGTGCACATTGGTTGGAGCCAACCATGATTGAACTGCCTTCACCTTTTCTGGATCTACATGAACCCCCTCTCCCATTACAATGTATCCTAAAAATTACAACACTAGGAGTCATGAATACACATTTCTCAAGCTTACCATACAACTTCACCTCCCTCAATTTTTCAAACAACCTCCTTAAATGAATTACACGATCTTCATTGTTTTTACTATACACAAGAATATCATCTAAGTAAACAACAATAAAATCATTCAAAAAAGGACGGAGGACTTCATTCATCAATCTCATGAAGGAGCTTGGTGCATTGCAAAGCCCAAATTGCATCACCAACCACTCATACAACCCTTGCTTTGTTTTGAAAGCCGTTTTCCATTCATCCCCCTCTTGAATTCTCATTTGATGGTAGCCACTCCTTAAGTATATTTTGGAAAAGACTAAGGCACCACTCAACTCATCTAACATATCTTGCAAACGAGGCATAGGGAAACGGTATTTGACCGTTATATTGTTAATGGAACGACTATCAACACACATCCTCCAAGTACCATCTTTCTTAGGTACTAAAAGTGCAGGAATGGCGCAAGGACTAAGGCTCTCCCTCACATAGCCTCTTTTGATCAACTCATTCACTTGCCTCTCCAGTTCCTTACTCTCTTCTGGGTTACACCTATAGGCAGCCTTATTGGGCAAAGGTGCTCTTGGAATCAAGTCAATGGCGTGCTCAATGCCTCTAATTGGAGGTAGGCCTTTGGGCAAGTCATTGGGGAACACATCTTTGTACTCTTCTCATAACTCATTTAGTAGTGATGAGTTATTACAAGTAGTACTATTATCATCTTTGGTTCTCACAACTAAAGCATACCCTCCCCCATTTTCTTCCACTATTCTTTTAAACTCATTACAAGTTACAAGATAGTTGCTTTTCTCTTTTTCTTTCTTAGCAACTTTGGGCGGTAAAGGCAATAATTTAACTCTTCTACCTTCTTTAGTTGTTACAATATAAAAATTAGATCTACCTTTATTCTCTAAGTCATGATCAAATTGCCATGGTCTTCCAAGCAGCAAGTGACATGCATCCATAGGTAGTATGTCACACCACTTTTCATCTTCAAACCTTCCAATGGAATAAGAAACCAAAGCTTGCTTCTTCACTCGTACTCCCACACCATCATTCAACCAATTCAGCTTGTAAGGCTCATCGCGATCCCTAGTAGTAAGTTTCAACTTACTCACGACTTCATTAGAGATCACATCAGTTTGTGCTCCACCATCAACAATCACATTACAAGTTTTCTCATCAATCTTGCACCTAGTATGGAATAGATTGTTTCTTTGCCTTTCATCATTTTCTGGTTCACTAAACAAAATTTTGCAAACCACCATCATATTAAGCTCGCTTTCTAGTGGGATCTCATCAAGCTCTTCTTCTTCATTATCTTCTTTTAGAGTAATGAAATTATAAAGCTTTTCTTCCTCATCAAACATGGCATATTGAGCGGCTGTCGTCAGATTTTTGCTAGGACACTCCGACGCCATATGTCCTCTACCATGACATTTAAAACACTTTCTCCTAGTATCAAGTTCACTAGGTGAAATTACAGCCTTGTCCTTCCCTTTATCAAATTTTGAACTAGAAGAGAAATATTTGTTTTGAAAAGTACCTCCTGACTTGTTTTGAAACGTACCCCCCTTAGAGTAAGATGGAGTAAATTTCATGGGACTTTTGAAAGAAGTATTTTTGGGCTTCTCCTCTTTTAATTGAGACTCATATCTAATAGACAATTTACAAACATCACTAAAAGTGGTGTAGTGAGTTACCTCCACCTTTTGGTTAATCCCCTTAGAAAGACCCTTAACAAAACAAGCAATTTTGAAGGTCTCCTTTTCTTGCAAATCACAAACCAAACATAACTTCTCAAATTCTTTAATGTAATCTTCCACGCTCATATTTTCTTGGGAAAGATGGGTCAATTTTAGGTATTGCTCCTGTTTGTACTCCTTATTCACCCATTTATCCCTCATCTTTTTTTTTCAACTTATCCCATGAGTTTACTCTTTCTTTCCCCTCTCTCCTCCTATTCTCCTTGAGGTTTTCATACCATAGGGCATCGAGTTTAGTGAGTTTGAGGATAGCCAGTTTGAACTTCTTCCTGTCATCAAACCCCTTATACTCAAACACAGTTTCTATTTGTCTTACCCAATCTAGAAAAGCCTCACTATCATGCCCCCCATCAAATTTAGGTAGGTCAATCTTTAATCCCCTATCTTCATCAAATTATCTAAAATTGCTACCGCTACTTTCTTCCTCATTCCCAAACTCGTTCAGTTTCCTAGTGGTTTTCAAAACCATTTCGGCTATTGCATCCATCCTAGTATTTTGGCTCACCCTATCCTCCTCTGATTTTTTCTCCATTTTCTCTAATTTTTGAGCGATAACATGTAACATCTTAGCAAGCTCCTCACCACCAGCCATGCCTTTTCACTATTTTGCTAGGTTATTACAAGTACAATAGATATTCAGCTGAAACTAAACGAAACTGAAAATGGCCTTGAGACTCTCAAAGGCTTACATATTTTCAAAATTCAGGAAAATTTAATTAGTTTCAAAAAAAGAAACTCCTCAAAATATGTCCGGATGAAGGAGAAATCTTCAGTTGAAATATGTTGCGCTGGATTTGCTTCGTGTTTGTGCAGTTTAGAGAAAACTGCCCATTTTAATAGAAAAAAGTTTTCAAAAATTCTGAAATGAAATATGAGTATTCTAAACATAAAAATACCCATATTCAAAAAAAGAATCGATTGATTTGGATTTTTGAGGGCTGAGATATTGCTCTTCAAAGTTGACTGAAAAACCGAATGAATTTTAACGGTTTTCTTTCTCAACAAAAGACGATCTTCCTTGAACCTCCATACCAAAGCTCTGATACCAAATGATGTAATTCTCAAAACACCCTCTTAGATCACAACTTTAATTTTAGTCTCACGAAGGAATACTCAAATTTGGACAGAAAATAATTAGCTATAAAATAACGAAAATGAACCAAAACTCAAGAACAAACTCAAAGTTCTGGGATCTTAGGCAAGAACTCAAGACAAACTCAAAGCTCACCCTAATCTTATAACTTAAGAAAAACTCAAAGCTATAAGGAAATAATCTTTAACTTGAGACAAACTCAAAGAAAAGAGAAAACCATAAGGTATATTGTGAATAATCAGGAATTATTATTCCTCTCTTCAAACTTGTATTTATAGGAAATATCATACAGCAAAAGAAAGACAACGGTTTGGCTGAATAATAACCCCAAAACCGTTCAGCTATAACATATAAGAATTAAAGATATGCCCCCCTTTTAACTCCCCTCATTAAGGCATCAAATGCTTCTTAATGAATAGAAATGAAACAACAGCAATTCCTTAATCTAGCGCACCTTTTGCCTCCCTTCTTAATGGGATTAAATACCCATTTGAAAGAGCTACATTATTTATTATAATAATAAAAACATGAAAATAAAAATAAATAAGACTAAAATAACCACGGATCTCCTTGGGCTTCTACGTGCTTGGTCTTTTACTGAATAAGGCTTTAATCACACGCCCAAGTAAGGCATGTAACATATTCTAACTTGTGAGAAAATGGGGAAAACCCAAGGGCTTCCAAAACAAGTGCCACAGGTTCATGGGCCAAGTTTGGCTTTGGATCAAATACAGAAGATGACGATGAACTTTTTTGACAAGGACAAATTTATTGTCATATAATCTTATTTTGTAACAGTTTTGCCTTCCTTCAAAGCCACACCTATTTGCCAAAGCAAAACATAACTAAAATCGATTGCCTTACAATAATAAAATATAGGGTCAATTAAATAAGATATCATTCGCATTGGAAGGCAACCATAAACATTCATTAAGAATAACCAACGGAGTACTTAATGAGGGAGATACAGAATATGTGTATAATACGGGGACTCTAAATAATAAGAGCATATTTGCAAACCTACAAATATAGGCATATGTATCTTTATGTGTATACCAATTGATACGAAAGTTGATGATGAACTTGTTTGACAATGATAAATTTATCATCATAGAATCTTATTTTGTAACAGTTTTGCGTTCCTTCAAAGCCTCGACCTATTTGCCAAAGCAAAACATAACTAAAATCTATTGCCTTACAATAATACAAATACTGGGTCAATTAAATAAGGTATCGTTCTCATTGGAAGGTAGCCATAAGCATTCATTAAGAATAACCTACCAAGTAATTAAGGAGGGAGATATGGAATACGTGTATAATACGAGGACTATAAATAGTAAGAACATATTTTCAAACCTACAAATATAGGCATATGTATCTTTATGTGTATACCAATTGATACAGAAGATGAAGATGAACTTGTTTGATAAGGATAAATTTATTGTCGTAGAATCTTATTTTGTAATAATTTTGAGCTCCTTCAAAGCCATGGACTATTTTCCAAAGCAAAACATAAAATCTATTGCCTTACAATAATACAAATACAGGGTCAATTAAATAAGATATCGTTCTCATTGGAAAGCAGCCATAAGCATTCATTTGTTGTAATTGTCATGATAGCTATCTCTAAACCACTCTTGGAAGCTAGAAATAGAATGAAGGTTATGCACCATTAGTTATTCTTCTATCTTCTCTTCGTCTGTTTATGAACAATGGTGTGTGAGTGAAATAATGTCAATGATGCTTGAAAAAAATTTCTATCATAAATCTTAGTCTATAGCTTAAGTTGAGAAAGGTTCCTAGTGGAGGATGCTTATTCTTGTTATCCCTAACTCTTTATTTTTCTTCTCAACTCACTTTGGAAGTGAATTGATTTTTATGAATCTTTTCCATACTTAGTTTTCCTTTGGAGATCATCATCATTACATATATAATCTTTAAGTACACATACTCTTATAGGCCAAATGATCAAATTAATATAGAGTAAATTAGGGTCACCTAGTTTCGTTAGAATCATATACTTATTTCAATAATTTCAAACACTTGGAATTACTTATTCCTAACACATATGACCTTTCACTTTAAGTATTAATATCTTATTCATTTATTAACCATCATCTAGTACATAGCACTATATCACTTGTCTTACAATCATCATAACACTCTCTCTTTTATTTACACTTGCTTTATCACATTGGATCATGCTTATCTTTCTCACATGAAATACAAAGTATTATTGAATTCAATCCAACAATTATTATTATTAGTTAAAATAGTTAGAAATACATAATGATTATCCAAATCAAATATTTTATAATCCCATGAAGCAAAGATAAGACATAATGCAATATAACAAGATAAAAAGAGACATTATACAAAGGAAGAGACCATAATGCCCTCTGTAACACCCTAAAATTAACTACTAATTTTTTTTAACAGAAGCAATTAAATTAAAACTTCTGAATTTCGGAAATGTTACCACTGTGATTAGTACAAGCCCGGCCCCCGGCCGTTCCCGTACTAACCACAAGGCTAAAAGAAATTTAATAACCATCCTAAATCAAATCCAAGCAAGACGTCAAATAAGTATTAAACAATTATAAGATAGAAATCAGAGTGCATGAAAAAGAGTCATAATCCAGAGTACATAGTTAAAGTTCCTTAAAAGGGAAAAGGTCTACAAAGTGATAAAGGTTTAGTTCTGAAAAATCCAATACAAAATATAAAATCATAAAGAAGAAAGTTCGGCCACGCCTCTCTCGATCTCTGTGCCAAGCCCATGCTCAAAATTCAGCCTCGCCTGATGCCTCATGAATATCAAAGGCATAAAAAAGGCATCACCAACCTGCAAAAAGTCAGAAGGGCCTTCTACTCGTGGGAATGAGCAGCACCCATGAAACAGGTGGTAAGTACGCTATGTACTGAGTAAGGTAACCGTGCACTAAGGCCAATACACAAAGGTCCATAATCCAAGCAAGATAATACAACAACATCCAATCACTTCAGATAATTAAAGGCCAAGCTATAGTTTGGATAAATTAATTATTGAATATCTGATCGGTACTTATTTCACACCATGTTTTTTTATCAATTCATGCGACTACGGGAACCCCACTATTATAGCCTGTGGATCGATCACTTGTAGGGCAAAACACACCTAGCCACTATTATATGTCGGTAGATCGGTCTCCAGGGCAAGATGCTCCTGGCCACTATTATTCGCTAGTGGATCGGTCTGGCCCCAACTCTCATGGTATTCCACTATAAGTCCTTAGTGTCTTTTATGTGTCTTAATAAACTTAGGGTTTGGTTTATTGAGCTTGGGACCCCCCACTATTATAGCCAGTGGTGCGGTCACTTATAGGGCACAACTCACCTAACCACTATTATAGACGGTGGAATGGTCACTTATAGGACATAACACACCTAACCACTATTATAGCCGGTGGAGTGGTGACGTATAAGGCAGAACGCAACTAAACACTATTATATGTTGGTAGATTGGTATGGACCCGGCTCAATAATCTTCCACTTTACATGATTAATGTTTTACCGTGTCTTATTTAAAAGTTTCACCCTAGACATGCATGACTAACTCCCTCTACGATTATCCTCTAAGAGGTCCCGTCCTATATCTTAAGACTCCTGCACCTCCTAACTTGCCCTAACCTCCTTTCTTCCTTGCCCTAACTCACACTAGAGGCCCAACTCCTAAGTGTATGGGTCAAGGCCTACTACCTTACACCTCCAAGTCCATTCACTGCCTCACCCTAGGGTTTTCTCTAGAAACCCTAATTTGGGCTTATGTGGCACATCCTTCTCCACCTCACACAACCCAAACTATTTTAACACCCACACATCACAACCCTTAGATTTGACCCTCATCATCTCACTTTGCTTCCCAAGTACATGTGTGACCATGAAACCCTAGGTGGCCACATCAAACCCTAGCAGGCCATGCCAAACCCTAACATCCTCCTTTCCACATGTTACCCCTCCATTTCTCACCTTCCACTCTTATTTTCCCATGCTACCCATGCTCATCTCTCACATGATAATCTTCTATCCTCATCTCATACTCCGCTCACCCTCATTTATTTTTCCTTTTTACCCCCTTCTTATATTAGGGTTTCCTCCCAAACCCTAGCTTGGTCTCCTATGCACCCTTATATTATCCTACATACTATTTTTCACCCAAAGCCTCCAATCACCCAAATAACTTTTTCATTACCTTCCTCACACCATAAATCAACTTTCCATACATAAAATTTACCCCCATGCAAACTCTATCCATCCCATGCAAACCCTCAAAGTTTTTCATGCAAAGCCCTAGATTCTCCCATGCAAGTTCATCCACTTTATTTTGCCTAAAGTCTCCCTTTTTATTCTTCCTCTCACGTGTCATGGAATATTTAGGTCAACCGACCTACGTTAGCCAACTTAATTCCCCTTAGTCTCCTTACTCTCCCATTTTTCTTTTTCATCTTTCCATCCTACAATACCACATTAAATATCCCTACATGCATGTCCTAAAGGGCCACATCACATCACATCACGTTTCACCGCATATACATATTAAACACATACCATAAGAAAGCACATGAGAATACCTCAATTCCAAGCTATGCTACACATAAAATAGTTATAACAATAATCATAAGATACATAACATTATCATGGTACATGTCATACAAGGCATATAAGGCACATAGCACATATAAGGCCTTAGCTACACCCTTACCTTGTACGACACCAGTCTTGGAGCAAGCTCCTACGCCTCCTTAAGGTTTTGACTGGTTTCACCTATAAGAGGGAAAAACTAAGGATTAGTTTCCCTCCTACCAAAAATACTATTATTTCCTATTTTATTCTCATATTAGGGTTACTATTATTAAAAGAAACTTTATATGTGAAAATAGGGTTTTTAATAATATTCATAGCCATATTTATATTATTAAATCTAATAGCTTAATTTCCTCTACTAATAGTACTAACACTAGTTATAGCAAAAATAACGATATTAATAATAAAAATAATACTAATTCTCGTAGTAAAAGAAACCCTAGTATTTTTAAGGCTAAGACTAATAATACGGTTAGGGATAAAATAGTAATATAATAATAGTAACACTAACAAAATACTAATATTGCTAGGGATAATAGTAATAATATTAATATTTTAAAAGATGATAATATAAGGGTTTGAATATTTTTACTACTACTACTACTACTATAATAATAATAATAATAATAATAATAATAATAATAATAATAATAATAATAATAATGGTATTAATCGAAATAATGTGAAATAGGGTTTTGACCCTTCATTGTAATAATAATAATAATAATAATAATAATAATAATAATAATAATAATAATAATAATAATAATAATAATGATGATGATGATGATGATGATGATGATGATGATGATGATGATGATGATGATGATGATGATGATCGAAATAATGACATAATAGGGTTTTGGCCCTTAATAGTAATAATGATAACAACAACAACAACAACAACAACAACAACAATAATAATACAATTAAAATGAATAAGGCTTGAATAATTAGGATTTAAGGGTTGAGAGGGTTTAAGGTACCACCTAGGATTGGTGGTGACCAGCAGCAGCGGCGGGGAAATAGGGAAAAGAGAAGGTTAGTTGAGTGTTGGGAATAGGAGAGGCGGAATGAGGGTGTAAGTTAGGGTGGTTGAGGTTGCTCAAGTTGAGAGGGTTGGAATGAGGGTGGTGGTGCAGCCAAAGGCGGCGGTGCAGGCGGTAATGCTGTGGTAGCCGAGAGTGGTGGAAAGGGAGGAAGGGAGGAGTAGGAGAGGGATGAAATGGAAAATGAGGGTAGGAAAGGTAGAGGAAGGTCTGTAGAAAATTTTGGAAGGTGTAAGAGGCGGTGGTTGCGACGGGAGTGGTGGCAAACGGTGGTGCGAAGGGCAGCGGGGGTGGAAGTGTGGCTGCTCGGGAAGGAAACTTTGCACGGCCGGGGTGGCTCGTGCAAGATAAATCGAGGAAGGAGGGAGGCTCAATTCTGCAAAGGGTGATGTAGGGAATGATTAGGTGGGCGGCGGTGATGGTCAACGGTAACGGAATGGGCGTCTGATTGAGCGGTGGCATAAAGGGGGGAATTCTAGGCTACGAAAACAAAACTCGATCAAGGCTGTCGATGGGGGTATTTATAGGGCCAAAGGAGGGGGATAAGGTCAGAGGGGAAATGTAAGAATAAGGGAAGATAGGGTAGGCACACCGGCCGGCAATTGCAAGTCGGTGCAGGTCTGCTATGGTGGGCTGTGATTGGCCAGGGAGAAGGGACGACGCGTGAGAAGGGGGAGGATTGGTTGGGTCAAAATGGTAGATAGATCAGCAGGGAAGAGAGGGGAAGGTTGGCCAGTGAGCTGCATGGTCGGCGGCGAAAATCCAGGTGCAGATAGGGGAGGTTGTAGGTTGCGACAAGGATGGAAGAAGAAGGAAGAAGAGGGAGGGGAGTGGACTGGGCGGTCTAGGAAAAAGAAAAGAAAGAAAAAGAAGGAGGGATCCGGCTGGGCGGTTGGGAAAAAGAAGGAAAATGCGACGCATGGGGCCTAGGCAGCATCGAAGGAGAAGAAATGGGGGGAAAGGGATTGGGCTGCAAGGGAGTTGGCCCAAATCGGGGAAGAAGAGAAAAAGAAAAGGAGAAAGGAGAGAAAGAAATACAAAGGGAAAAGAAGGAGAATAAAAAAGAAAGAAAAGGAAAAGGAAAAGGAAAAATAGGTTGGTTAGGGTATTTAGAATATTTTAGGTATTTGGGATATTTAAAAATAATAATTGAAATACCCCAGAATTAATTATTTTGGAAATAAGTCATTAAATAAGGATTATTGGGGAATTTATTTAATATATTACTCTTTGTAAATTAAAAAGGGATTTTGTAGGGAAAGCTAATGGGAATTTTGAGATAATTTATAAAGGGTATCTTTATATATATATATATATATATATATATATATATATATATATATATATATATATATATATATATATATATATATATATATATATATTTTGGGCCCTAAATTAGCCTAAAAAAGAGGATAAATATTTTATTTAATTATTTAAATATTCTTACTCTAAGTACCCCAGGGTAAATACTCTAAACATTTATATCAAATAAAATACTAAAATAAAATAACATAAATAAACATTTACTCCTTTTTCTCCCTTTTTCCTTTTTCTTCTTCCCCCCCTTCTCGCCGTTGGGCCAACCGCGGTCCAACTCTCCTTTCCTTTCCTCCTCCCCGCGGCCCAGCGCTGTTCGGCCCTCCCCCGCCACAGTAAAATGCAGCGTTTCGCCCCTCCTTTCGCTGAAACGCTGCGCGCCGATTAATGAAGTAGTCGTTGCCTGCCTGCTACTCGACGCCGCACTTTGTCCAGAACTCACCCAAAACGTCGCGTTTTAATAAGGATTTTTGACCATTGCCAAACCGTCCGGTCTCCCCCTTCTTTTTCTTTTCTCCTTGGACCGCTGATCCGGCCACCTTCCCTTTCCTTCCTCCCGCGCACGATCTACAACACGCCGTCCTTCCCCCTCTGTGCCGACCGCCTGCACGCTGCCTCCCCCCCCCTCCTGCCCTTCTAGCCGCCCTCCCTCGACAGGCCGACACCCCGCCATCACTCCCAGGCCTGCCCCGCACCCTTTTTCCCTTTTCCTGACCAACCCACAGGTCTGCCATGGCAGACCTGCGTCGGCCTGCCACCACCGGTCAGCGTGTCCGATTGCCACCTGACCTACCTTCCTCTGCCCCCTCTCTCGATTCTCCCCCATTTCGAGCCTATAAATACCCCCCAAGGATCCAGCTTCGGGGGTTTTCGAAACCAAAAGCCCAGAAATCACCTTGCGCCGCCCCTACTTCAGACAGTCACCCCGTCGCCGCCGCCCATCGCTACCGCCCGATCCACCCCTGAAACTCTTCCTTGCATCACCCTCCACCGACTTAGGCCTCCCTCACCCCTTGGTTTGCTCTGCACGCGCCACCCCGGCCGTGCAAAGTGCCCTTCCCGGCCAAGCCAACCTCGAACTCCGCCGCCCACCGCCGTGCCCCCACTTCCAGCACCCCCTCTACCTCCCAAAACCACCAAGGGAGCTTCCCCAACCTCCCTAGACCCTCTGTTTCCCCTACCAACCCCTCCTTTTCCTTCCTTCCCCCTCCACCACTTCTCCACCTTCCTTCTCCCCCCATCGTCGCCGCCACTGCCGCCGTGCACCGCCACCTGTGCCACCAGCACCCCTAGGTAGTTCTCTAAACTCCCCAACCCCTAAACCTTTATTATACAAATGCTAATTATTTTTAGAAGCATTATTAGTATTATTCTTACCATTATTATTATTATTATTATTATTATTATTATTATTATTATTATTATTATTATTATTATTATTTAACCTAACCTTGAAATATTTATAACTGTTAGTATTACTAATATTAGTGACCTATAACTTTAGTATTATTATTTTAGCATCATGATCGTTATTATTAATGGTATTACTATTATCATTACTATCATGGTTATTACTATTATTATTATTATTATTATTATTATTATTATTATTATTATTATTATTATTATATTAGTTCCTTGTCACTATTAGTAATATTTCATATACCACTAACCTTACTATCGCTACTACTGTCATCGTTATTAGTAACATTGAACTACCACCGTTAATAATAAATATTAGTAAAATTACTTTAAATTATTGTAGCTATTAAGACCTACTTTTATTATTAGTAGCATGATTAGCTACCTTAAGAATAGTGACCATACTTTTACTTATGAAAGTATTATTATTATTTTTAGCCCTAATGGTAAGTTAAAGATAAGGGTAAGGTAGAAAGAATAGTGTTTTGGTTAGAGGAAAATTAACCTCTAGTTTTCCCTCTTATAGGCGAACCAAGTCGACATCCGGAGGAGGCGTAGGAACGTGCTCCAAGATTGGTGTCGTGTTAGGTAAGAACGAAGCTATGGCCTTGTGCTATGTGTGATGTGATGTGCTGATGAATGATGAGTATGCCATGTTAATGTGTATTATGCACGTGTTATGAATAACCTGTTTTGTGTAGCGCAGCGTGGATAATGAGGTATGATGTGTGTGCCTTATATCACATGAGCATGACATGTTTATGTATTGTGTTTATGATGTGTTGATTCTGCCCTCTAGGACATGCATGCTAGAATTTTGGTATTATGGAATGGGACTAAAAGAATAACAAGAGAGGAATGGGAGGTGAGATTATTAAGGGGGGGAATATGGGGTAGACCCAAGTACCTCATCATTTATGAGATAAACTGTACGTGGAAAGCATGTCTAGAGTAAATGAAAGTTAGGAACCATGCATAGGGGCTTGAAAATCTGCATGGTGACTTGGGGTGTCTGCATGAGGTGGCTAACTCTTGCATGGGGGTGTGTCTTATGTGAGAAAAGTTGAATTTGGGAGTAAATGAGGGACGGGGAGAGTTGTAGGGTGGTTGGAGACTTGGGGTGAAAAATAGTACGCAGGTTGGTATAAGGGTGCATAAGGGGCCTAACTAGGGTTTCAGTAAGAAAGTGGATACTTGGGGAGTACGATGGTGAGGATGATTAAGGAGGTGTGGATTGTGGGTTGAGAGTGTCGGTTTACTATGAAAAAGGTGAGTATGGGTGTTCCATGTGAAAGAAGAGACTTGGGGTTGAAAAGAGAGAGGTTACTTGTGGAAGAAGTAAGGTGCTAGGGTCTGATGTGGCCAACTAGGGTTTTACTGAGTACATGCGAGGTCGAGGAATAAAAGGGTATGCCTTGGGCTTGACTTAATAAGGGTGAGATGTGGGGGTGAAGAATGGGTAACGGTAAGTGAGAAGAGGTTGGGCCACATAGGTCCAACTAGGGTTTCCAAGGGGAAAACCCTAGAGGTTGAGAATAGGCGAGAGCGATACCGTAGGGTGTTGGGTTTAACCTACACTTCCAGGAGTTGGTCCTTTACCATGTGTGAGCTTAAGGGGAGAATAATGTCGGGGTGTGATTAGGGGTGCACGAGTCTCAACATATGGGACGGGCCCTCTTGAAAGGAAAGCAGTAGAATATAGTGGGCATGCATGTTAAGGGTGAAGTGTGATTCAATAAGACACGGATAAGACACTAATAACGTAAAGCAAAAGAATGTTGAGCCGAGCCCAGTCCGGTCCACCGATTAGAATAGTGGCCAGAGGCGTTCTGCCCTGTGCGTTTCGTTCCGGTCCACCGGCTATAATAGTGGTCAGAGGCGTTCTGCCCTGTGCGTATCGTTCCGGTCCACCGGCTATAATAGTGGTCAGAGGTGTTCTGCTCTGTGTGTTTATTTCCGGTCCACCGGCTATAATAGTGGGGGCATCGGCTCGATAGACCCAAAGTAAATAAGTTAAACCACGGGAAAAATACTAAGTACTTACAGTGGAACACCATGTTGAGGCGGGGCCAGTCTGGTCCACCGGTAAGAATAGTGGTCAAAGGCGTCCTGCCCTGTGTTTTTATTTCTGCTCCACCGGCTATAATAGTGGGGTTCCCATACTCACATGGATTATTGAAGAATGTGCAAAATGGACTTATTATCATTAATGAGAACAAAGGATAAGACATCAGAAAGTGATCAGACCTATTCATGCATGTCATCGTATGCTATTTATGTGTTGAATGTGGGCCTTGTGTGCTATGTGTTGGCCTTAGCTCATCTGTTACCTTACTCAGTACGTAGCGTACTGATCACCCGTTTTATGGGTGCTGCTCATTCCCACGAGCAGAGAGCCCTTCTGACCTTGTGCAGGTAGGAGATCTTGTTTTCGATGCCTACGACACCTACGAGGCATCGGGTGGGGCTGAGAATTGAGTCTACCTTGGTTGGGGCTGAGAGCGAGTTGGCCGGACTCTTTTACGATCCTCGCTTTCATCTATCTTAGTTTTCGTATTTATATTATGTTCGTATTTTGGAAGAGGAACTTTTAAGTTGTAATCGTAACGACATTCTGACGATGTTGATATCTTGTTTTCATGGATGCTTTATGATAACGATGCTCTTAAGTTTTGATGATTCTTATTTACGATTTCCTGGTTTAGCCTTAGCACTTAGTATCGGAACGGTAGGAGTGAACCGGCCTGGTGCCAAGTGTGGCGGTAATACCCCCAAACTCATGGTTTTTAATTTGTATGCTTCCGCTAAACCTTTCAATTTAAACGAAATTTTTCAGTAGTGAATTTGGGGGTGTTACAATAATATTTTAATAAAATAATCATTAAATTCTCTTTTTAGGTTAATTTAGGATTTTTGAAAGATTTTTTCTAAATTCTATTTTAATTAGCAAAACACTCCAATTAACTTATTTATAATTTTTCTATTGATTTGGCCATATTTACTCCCTCTTATTTTAATAAAATAATTTATTTAATTAATTAATTTCCATAGTAAATCCTTAATTAGCTATAATTCTTAAAATTAGGGTTTTGGGGTATTTCACCCTCACCAAAATCATTTTCACCCTCAACTCATAATTCCACCGATAAGGCTCACTAGTTCACCAAATTTAACACATCCCTTAATAAATCATTAAAAAAACTATATCCAAAAATCTAGGCATAACTCCAACATTTCGTATATTAAATATTGATCATATCCTTAGAGTTGTCAATCATAGTTTAAGTCATTTTCACATGATATTTATGCTTGTGTTAACCATATTAATCCAAACTAATCACATATCATACTTATCACATTTTCAACCTAATAACACTTGCACAACCTCAATTTTCTAGAATTAACCCAAGATAACCATTTTACCTTTATGTCACCTAAGCACTTCAAAATTTCTTATTAACAAAACTTATTTTATACTCCACCAAACTCTATCATATTTTTAACACTCCCAAATCTAATACTTAAAATTTTCATTTTTTTGGAAGCATAATCTTAAAATATTAGGTGTTACCATCACACTAAGCATGAGTCTAGTCTCCTTACCTTCCTTATGGTAAGTGCTAGGGATAAAAAAGTCAAATAAAAAACAAAAGCAACGAGAAGATACAACAATATAAATAAAAGTTTAATGATAATAATACATTCATATAATAAGCTAAAAAGAATACATATTGGTGCACAAGAGTATAAAAAGAAAACCAACATAACAAAAGAATACATCCGAAGATGTGACACAAGTTTTTCCTAAATCTTAAACCCAAAGACCCATTCATCAAAAGGAATATCCTCATGGATCCTCGTCAAACTTGTAAGACTATTACCACTCCATGAACCACACATAATCGTCTACAAATATAGTATCATTATGACTTTCTTGTACTTAGTAAATCACAATATCTTACAAGAGGTAGCATGCTTACATTACACGTAATATAAAATAACATAAACATACTTAAACCATAATAATCACATGTAATCCTGTAATATAATTCACATGTCCATATACAATAATAATACAAATGGACCCTAACAAGAAACCAAAGATCAACTTGATTCAATACAATCTTAAACCCTTAAATAAATCTAACCTTAATGTGATTATTTAAGAGTCACAAAGGTGGTTTTCTAAGTTAGATTCAATCAAAGGTGAATTAACAACTTAAGAGGGATACAATCCCATAATCCATGACATTGACATCAACGATGAATCAAAAAAATCAATATCTAACCTCCAAGAAGACAAGTTAAGAAATTAACACGACATAACCTATGTATAAATAACCTCATTAATTAATTCCTTAAGTACGTGTATAACCTATAAGGCTTGTGATTCCCTAAGAGAATAAATTATCCCTTTAACCCAAAGGTCCCAACTACGCACTCAAGGGCCTACTCCAAGGCACAATATCCCTTTCCAACTCAAGTCTTTCTCTTTAAGTGATTAGTGTCATATTCAAATTCAATATTATTAACCAAGGATACTAAGATTGGAAACAATAACAAAAAAATCAAGCCATCAATCAAATCCAAAGAACCACAAGGGTCTCTAGAATACAAATCCATCTAAGCCTAGGGTTAGGCATTACATCATAGCGCGAACATTTACTCACTCAGTTCAGTCTTTCTCTTAATTAATTATTCTAATCTATTCAAAATCCAACCTTAAGATCATTTATCAAAGGAGAAAGTAAAAGGTAAACCCTAAGTCAAATAGAGTCAATATAGCTAAATTATTCACATTAGGCACATTTTATTCACAATTGAGAAAAATGCCCTTAAATACTAATTGCCATATTTTAATCCATTTTAGTACCAAACTTTATTGTAATTATAACTTTATTACCTTAAATATAACATTTTAACAAGAGTAATAATCCTAGAATATGACAAAATACTATATTACCTTATGAATGCATTAACATTTTAAGCATATAAAATCCTAAGCATGCATTTCTAACCTATCATGATTTCATCTCAACATGCATAACGATATAATCTTGAATTCAACATTCAAGGTAGCAATAATATCATGGTACAAGAAAAAATACATTTATATTCCTATGGCATATAATTAAAGATTCATTTAAAACTACCCCTAATCATGCTTAAATACAATCATGTTATATATCAAAATTTAGCTATAACATGCAAGGAATATAATGGAATACTTATAATATTATGAAAATCATATGGAAAGGTGAAAGGAACTAACCAAAATCTAATATAAATATGTATCATAATCTAGCAACATTTTACACATTTTCACTTTCATATATTTCATATTTAAATACAAATATAAACATGCATGTTAAATAAATAAGATCATGCTTTTCAATTTTCCATACAAATTCATAACACTTGCAATGGTTACAACCTTTACATGATTCTAGCTCTAATAATACCTAACATGCTTACATAGAAAGTTTCTACCATCTCATGAGTGATTGGGTTTACCTCCTTTCCAAGCTAATAGCAAAATAACCAACAAGAACCACAAACCCTAGCCTCCACTTCTCCTTCTCCTTAAAAAACCCAACAAAAATATTAGAACTAATACACATAACAACCAAACATCAACAACAATTAACAATAAATAAATACAATGAAAAAATATACACATAAGACCTAAGAGGAACTAAATCAAGCAAGCTATTGTGTGAATGAGGGGCGCTCCTTAGGGATATTTGCATGAGTTCTTCATGTAGAAAGGGAGCATAAACATGATATATGGATACTTAAGGGTGTGGATTGCATGTGGTCTTCATGTAGCAAGGAAACACTAACATGAGGAATAGATAAGCAAGGTGGAGCAACATTTGTAGCTCATGCATGAAAAGCTGAAGGATGATCATAGGTCATATTATTAAGGTGAGGGAGACTGAGTGGATGGAGAATTTAGGTGTTTGTAGTGTGCATGGCTCATATAGGCAAAGGCATAAAATGTGAGGGTTGGACGCAACTAGAAAGTGATTGCGTAAATTTTAGCTAATGAAGAAGACTTGTAGTGTGAGAAATATAGCAAAAGAATTAGAGATAAAAAGAACATAATGGAGTAAAAAATGGCAAAACAAACTAAGGCAAAGTCGAGTAGGGAAGGGTGAACCAAGAAGGAGGAAAGGAGAGAGAGACAACTCTGCTTTCAGTTTGAAGAAAGATAAAAGGTGAACATGAAAGGGGAATAAAGGAGTTTATGGGTCTGGTAGTGTGCACTAGTAGAAGGTGTGATGAAGTTTTAAAGGATGAAAAATGCAGTCAGGCAGAAATAAAAGTAGAGGGAAGGGAGGGGTGATGTGATAACATAAACACATAAACAACAAGGGTACAGGGTAAAGTGTTGGATTTAAAAAGATTAGGCTTAGTGGAGGGGGTTTCAATAATGTTTGGGGATCAATTCAAGGATGCTATGACTTTCAAAGAGTTTGATGATCTTCAAAAAGGGCTAGAGAATTGATAAAAGAAATTTAGTTAGATGGGTGGGTGGAGGAATGATGATGACCGATTGAATCTTCAACCAATATTCAATTAAAATTCAACAAGAATGTCTAATTTGAATGTCACTCCAAGGAATCATTCAAATGGATTCAAATTAGGAGTTACTTCAAGAGATTTTTTAACAAGAACAACAATCTCACAAAAAAGAGACAAGTAGCCAAATAGCTTGAACTCTTATTAACCAGATGATATCTATCGTGTACATGAATAGTTATGATGTATTTATATGATATATCTAATACCAACTAGTGTTATTCTAACTAATATTAATGTTGTAACAAAAAACCCAACATAGGGATCAACTATTTTTAACTAATTCCTACCAAGCATACTAGGAGTATTTAGCTAACCTTTAAGTAGTTGTAAAACCCTAAAAATCAATATAACCTATCATTATTTAAATGAAACTAATTATAAAATTAACAACATTACATCAAATAACGTACATAAATGAGATAACAAGCTAGAAAATCCTAATTTACATGTGATAATATTATAGTGTTCACAACAACTTTTACAATAATGACTTGCATGAGCTTGTACGCTTGTTCTCCATGTATGCCATATCTATCTTTGTATGTTTGAATGTTTTGTACATGGAAATATCTTATATGTATTCACATCTTAAAATTATTCTCCTTATAAATATTTAACATACTTGTAATAACATCTTAAAGTATTTTGGTTAGAAATATTATTAAATATATCCAAGATGATTGGTTCCGTTATTAGAAATGCTAATTCCTCATTATCAAGAGGATCATGAGATACTCCCGTATCAATTAACCAAACTAGGGAAAAAATACAACATATGAGGTAAAATGGTTTCCATAGTTTAAAAACAAACAAGGGTTAATGGTTAAACCTAGGGTTAAAAGACTAAACATCCAAGAATTATACCAAATTTTAATCTCATTACATTATAATCTATTTCACCATATTACAATGCATAATAATAATACATCCAACATATAATATCTTATAATAATTTCTATAATTAAATACATATAAAGTAAAAAATTTATAATTAGGGCTTTAATTAGGCTTAAATAAGAATGGGGTATTAAAATATTATATATCAAATTATATGCATGAACTTCAAGGAATATAATAAAATTTCTAGTTTCTACAACAACAAAAAATATACTAATTTAACCAAAATAGCCTTAGGTCGAAAGAATCCAAAACTCACACATTTTTCAAACTTTACCAAATTCATATATAATATTCCAAATGCAATCATAAATCCAAATACATAATTATCTTAAATTTAAAAAATCCACAAACCCACCAAATGATCAAAGGTTGAACCATAAATAACCTAAATCACTTAAAAATATTCTCAACTTACATATCAACAAAAATGTTTAACCACATTTAATACACATAACAACATGCTTATTAAAATAACAAAGCATATTCATACTTGAGAATTAGTGGCAAAGCTTAGCATGGCCTATCATGGATTTTTCCACATAAATCATAAAGCTCATAATTTCACATTTTGTATAAATATAAGATAAAAATAACTATAATCATGATTTATGTGAATATATATATATATATATATACACACTAACATGATATTTTCATAAATAAAAAACACATATTATCACAAAAATCCTTAATCTAGATTATTGTATCCTTACCAAAGGCTGCACTGGTTTCCTGGAAATATTACTCCTAATTATCATCTTAGGACCACAAAAATAACATGGAATTAGCTAAAAATAGCAAAAGGATTTATAATAGGTCAATAAAATAAAGGGGAAATGATAAACCATTTAGGCTCAAAAAATATGGCTAGGGAAAGCTTAAGGATGACTTCACCAATATAAAAGTTTAAATCTCCTTTTTTTAAAGAACTAATCACTATATAACTAAAACTTAAGATCTTAGAATAGGAGAAAAAGAGAACATAAGAAGAAGAGAGGGGGAAATTGCTTGTCACAAGGGAAATGGTTAAGAACAACCATAGTCAAGAACAAGAGTAAGGTAGGAGAGAGGAGGGAGCAAAGTAAAAGTGGATAGATTTAGATAAGTGTAAAATGAAAACCAAGAAATTATGTATCGCTTATGGTGGTCAAAAACAAAAGAGAGAGGGGAGGGATAACATATTTGGGGTTTCTTACAAGCCAAAGGAGAGGTGAAGTGTGAAAGAAGAGCGTATGATGGTGTAAAAGTGTAAGAGAGTGGTCGTGATATGTAAGTTGATTGGATTATGACAAAAAATATAGTTGAATGAACAAGGAAAAGATAAGATCTAATAATAGGGTGTAAACAAGTTAAATTTTCAAATTCAAACACCCCAATAAATTCAACACTAATAAGAAATGGTTTAGGCAAGGTAGAATATTTGATAAATGGTTAAAAATGAAAACAAATAATTTCTAAAAATTATGAAAAATAAGGAAACTATGTGGAATTAATCTAAGAATCTAAATAAATAAAAAATAATGGACATAGGAATTTATTTTATGTCAAAAGAATATAAGAATGGTGATAATAGTCCAATTTTAGTCGACCGCTAAACTCCTTGGGTGATAGGCTTGGAATGTTGTTGGTTGATCAACCAAAGGTAATACCCAATCTACTGAAATCACATATAGGGTTTTGAAGGGAAAATAGGAGTAAAAAAAGGATTTAGGGGTTAAGATAAGATATTCAAACAATTTTTAAAGGTTAAGGAAGGACCAAGAGACTAACCCTAGAAGATTAAGGTTAGAAATTTTCAAAGTATTAAAATTTCAAGTTTAAATAGTTATTTTTCAACTGTAATTTTTTTATAAAAAAAAACTACTATTTTTAGTAGGTTTACTTAATATATTAAAATAGATGACAATACTACTAATATTCAACAACTATCACTCTTACAAACATACACTAAGTAAGTTGGCTCAAGATTGAGGTGTTTTTACTTGCATGAGACAAAAGAAGTGTTCATAATTGTCATTGATTTGTGTCAGGAAAGTTATTGTCATTGATTTTTTTTAGCTTATCCATAAAAATTAAGATAAAAAACATGAGAGAACAATTGAACTTACATTTCTAACATTAGTTCCAAATTCTTCAGCTTCTCCCTAAGCAAATTTGATTGATTGTTGCATAAACCTTATATAAATTTACAATAAAATATGTTAAATTCCATCTCAATTCCAAATTTTCTACATCTCCCAACCATTTTGCTCAAGATAGCGTCCAATAACTACCTCCATCATTGGTAAAGATCGAGATGTAATTTAATTCAAGATAAATCACTATCCTCCATAAAAAAATTAGTTTCTATCTCGTTGGTGAAGACCTTATATGTTGGTAATGTCGCTTGAAACGAAGTTAAAAAGTTGTAATCTTACTATTTTGAATCGATTTAGCTTTTGTTCCACATCGTTGCATTAGATATGAAGCTACTTTGGTGCATTATCTTAGGTAAAGAATAGGATAGATGAGATCCACAATTATTTTTCAAGCTCGGGTAAAAAAAGTTATGGTAGATCTCTTCATAAATTATGCGCTTGTATGTAACCCTATACATCTAAATGTATGCTTACCAATGAATTAATTAATTTTTAAAAGAAAATATGTGCATATGAGTTAGATTTTGTCGATGTTGTGTGAAATTAGTGAACAAAGAAATTAAAGAATAAGATTAGGAGGCCATATAAAGTGGAGAGAAGCTAATATGAATTGAATACTAGCTTCTATTTTTATTAGGTTTTGCCACACGAGATTATATAGAGGAAAGCTCCTTATTTATTTTTGAGGAGTCAAATTAAATCCTAATAGTAAAGAAACTATCCAACATGTTACAGAAAGATATTATAAGATACTTCCACATAATATGAGAGTATCCAATAGATTATAGAAAGCTGATATAACTGTAAATATCTTATTTCTCTCCCTTAGTTCCAACTATTTGCTTTGTTGTGGCTACAGTTAGTCTTATTTTCAAATTATCAAAAATATACAGAGATAGGGACTTGGTCAACACGTCAATTGTTTGGTCAAAAGTTAGCACATGGTTAAACATTAGTTACTTAGCCACTAATTCCTCCCTCAAGAAGTATAAATGAAGTTTAAGGCACTTAGTTCTAGCATGAAACAAAGCCACATGATGCATATGTTAACAAATTTCTTCAAGCTTAATAAGGAAGATGGGAATAATGACAAATCGTCCCACCAAAACCGAAAATGAAGAAGAGATAATGAAGATAGAACATGCAGTATTTAATCTACAATTGACCCTTGAGATCAAACACTCACAATCACCACCCTAAGTATTAGCACTAGGGATAAAAAAAATGTGAGATTTTTGAAGGATTAAGACAAAATCTTCACTTGATCTTTGAATGAAAGACTTGAGATAGAACTCAAAGTTTTTCACGCAAAGGGAAAAATTCCTCTTATTCAAGAAGGAACTAAAAAACATAAGGGGATGATTTAGGTTCCTTAAGTTATAAAATGACCATTCTAACCTCCTAGGGATGACTTAGTTACATAACCAACTAACTAGTTATTTAATATAACTTAAATAGTTAGTTAAACTTTAATGAAAATCAATCAACCTCTGACATGATTCCTATAGCCGATTGTGAAAATACATAAAGAAATAAACACCTAAGGTTTTAGATCTGACCTTGGGGAGTTTACGAGGAAGAGACCACCCATCATCTCCCCATGACTACTTATTAAATTAAGAAAAGTTTCCAACCCAAATTTGGCTAATAACCTTATTAACCAAATGGTATCTTGGTGCTTGATTATTATCCAAAATATGAGTGATCTGGCTACCCCAAAAAGGTTTTATGAAGCATTTAAATCACTACCAACACCCAAGGACTTAAATGCTGCTTGTCTCCTTCCTTTTCATGGCGCAAGGTACTCAAAATTTGGTTGATGTTGATTGTTGTGTGGCTAACCTTGGGAGCTATGAGCTAAGACTATTAGGAACTAAATAATCCATGAAAAGAGTGATGGATATATTGGCTCAGTGCATGGTTGCGCATGGCAATCTACTCGGCCCTTGCATGGCTTCAATTATCAAGTAATTAATTTGGTCCAAGTTAGAGGTATCTTGTAGCTTATTAAATTAGAGAAAAGAATTAGTAGATCATTCATAAAGGATACCAATACATCACCAATGTGTTGAGATTATCACACCAAATGATAATAAGAGTTATGTTGGGCACCCTGAGATATTGAAAAAGAGATTGAACCCAAAGTACCTCTAGTGTTATCATCTAAAATTAGCTTCAATACCCTACCAAGAGATAAAAAAAATTCTTCTTAGAGCACAAAATAATCATATTCCTTCCCAAATATATACAAGACCCACTAGTTGAATGTTTATCATTTGGATCATTTGCCCAATCCATGTCATTAAAGTCTATCAAACGTAAATTAGGTGAGTCTTGAAGCATCAATCCTTCATCAAATATTCCTCTTAGATATCTAAGAATCCTCTTAACAAACTTTTAGTGTGTTAGGAGGCTTTTGCATAAATGGCTATAAATACCCCATAATTTCAAATATTTTAATTTACTATTTTGGTAATCGTTGTTTTAATTTTTTTTATGAAGATGCACTAACTTATATTTGGAATTTAAATTGTATTATATTTAAATTATTTTATTCATTTTAATGTTAAGGAAAAACTATCTTTTCATTTTTAGAAGTTTTAAGAAAAAATATTATTTTTAGAATACTTTTGGTAACCCAAAAGTTACTATTTTTAGAAATAGTTATTTTTATGTGACAAAGTACTCAACAGATTTTAAAGATTATTATTTTAGTTTTTTTTGCTTTTTCTATAATATAAAAGGTCATTTTAAACCTTTATTTTGCATAGAATAGTAAAATGTCATAATGAAAATTTCATAAACAAATATTATTTTTTTTTGGAAAAAACAAGTAAGTTATGCCTACCTTATGAGTGATGTGGTATGTTCTATATTATTTATATTTACAATAAATTTTGTTAATTGGTTAGTTAGTAAGATTAATTATTGATTTGGAAGTTTATTTGCTTATTCATATGATTTGATCTTATGTTATTTTTATAGTTAGTTAAAATATTTTGAAGAGAGGGACAATTTTCTTACTATATATGAGAAAATTTTGTTCTTTTATATATTACTTAATGTATATAATTAGTATCTTCGAATCATCTTAAATGATATTATATGATAAATATTTTTTTATCTCATTTCTTCAAATTAAGATAAATAAGTTAACATTCATTAATCGAGCCATAAAATTTTCCTCTGATAACAAAATTAGATGATTATGTTATAATTGGAAAGATAACTTCAATATTAAAAACTTTTATCTTTTGAGTATTTCTAATATCTGAACTAATTTTTTTTGAAAAATATCAATCAATGTTGTTGATATCTTACTTTTTTTATTTTATTATATATTTTGCTACTAAAAAACCATACAATCATATACTAAACGCTATGAGATAAACAATTTTTTGTTATTTCTACTCTTATGTCAAGGCTTATGTTATATATCTTCCACTAATGTTCTTCACATCTTCAAATAATTCATTAAGACCTTTAATTGATTTATCAAGATCTTCAACCAACTTTCAGATTATACATTCAAGATCCATTCTTTTTTCTTCTTCTCCTTCTTCATTTGAGTACAAGAAACAATTCTTCTCTTAAAATCATCAACTATTGATGTTATTTTCATGCCATAGGATCATTCTTAATGCTTGAAGACCTTATATTCTATATATAAGGATTTTATATATGGTAACCTTATTTCTAATATATATGTTATGTATCAAGATATGTAATATGATTAAATGTTTAAATTCATGATAGTTTTCATTTGGTTAAAACTTTGTACTATTTTACAAAAATCATATTGAATTCAATTATATGAGATTAATCATCTATAATATATCAAATCTAAGCCTAAAAAGTCTAATTTTTATTAAAAAAATTATATATTTTTCATTTTGAGTTATGTATTGAAACATATGGGGTTATAGTAAGGATTAGTTAAATTCGAAGATTTGGTATAACATAATAAAGTGATTTTTTGGTGTGTTATATTTGTTTTGACCAATGCTTGAGTTTTTGTAGTTATTTTGACACTAAATATCAATGTTTAACTAAGGCTGACCGAGCTTGATACTTTAATTACGCATGGTTTTGAAATTTTGGTTAAATATTTGAGTTGGATTTAAAAAGTTTGTTATTTTAGTTAGACCTTTCTATTTTTGGAAAGTTAACTTTTTTGGATGGTTTCCTCTTTTTGAAACTTTTATGTTTAGGAATCGGATACTAAAAGATATAGAGTTAATAAACAATAGTTGCTTATGTGCATTATGTGATCACCTCAATAAGACATTAATACTTTAAGTAAAACAAGTAGGTTTTGGATCCTTTAGGTTTGTCCTGTTAAAGTTGCTTATGTGCAATAAATTTTTATTTTCTGTTATGGATATTTATTTTTTAATTTATTAATTATGTTTGGTCAAGGCTCATTATCTACTCTTTAGGCTTATCCATACCATATTAGAGAGTGTGTACACTTAAAGATAGGATGAGCGAGGTGATATGTATTTGGAGTTTTGTTATCTCCTTTAGGTTATGTCATTTGGGATAACCAAAGTATCATTTCTAATCCTCCTATGATTGGTGGTAGGTATTTGAACTTTGATTTGCCAAGTGAACTCTTGATTTTTTTTTATCAACTTAAATAATTAGAGGTTTTGATCGCCTAAAGAAACATTGATAATCAGATGTTTCATTTATTTATGTTTGGTTTCCTTAATATGATTCGGTGTGTGGGTGTGTGTACTTCTGTATTATATTCTATTGTACTTACGTGTTAATTAGTTGTTTTCCTAACTAACTTGTTACATATTTTGAATGGGGGTGTGATGATCCATGATATACATGATCAATAGATAACCTAGTGCATATTGAGTATGAGTATGTTTAAGGTGTGAATGGCATGCATGGTGGGGAGGAATGAGAGTGGTGGTGCATTTTTAGAGTCCTATTTATCGCTAATTACTACTTCTATATATTATAATTGTATTAACCATTTCATTTTTATTTTGCATTCAATTGGTTTTGTTGAGTTTATTATATTTTTATTTCCTTTTGTTTGAGTTAATAGCAAAGTTTGATATATTTCCTTATGTTAAATAGCCTTAGTAGCTAGTGTAAGTAGAATAATAGTGTATGTTTATACTAATTGTGGCGGTAATACTCTCTTTATGTTTAGCTTTCATGATGTTTTCTATACATTTTGTAATTTAAAAATGAGAGTGTTACATAGACACTCCTTATTGACATTGAATGTTATCTCTGAACAAGTAATGGAGAAATATCGAAGAGCACCAACCACTGACTTGTACTTAGAAGGATTATATATAGGATCATTGTAGTGATACAAAAACATAATACTACTTATCTTAGGATTAGGTAGTGCATTATCATTATCCATCAGTAGCTTCTTCAAAAATTCTAGTTTATACTTTCTTTGAGAGAGGTGAAGCCCATAAAAGACTTCCTTAACTTCTATCCCAAGGAAGTAATGCAATTTTCCCAAATCTTTCAATGTAAAAGATTGATTGATAATAGAGACTAGCTTCATATCATCACTTCTCCTACGAGTGATGATAATTTCATCAACATATACCATGATGAAGATAGTGAATCCCTTGTTGTGTTTAACAAACAATGAATAATTTTCCTAATAAATTTGAAAGCCTAGTTGTTGTAAACAAGCTCTTTGCTTATCAAACCATGCCATTAATGCTTGTTTCATAGCATAAAGAGAATTTTGTAACTTACATATTGGAGGTTGCCCATTACTATCCTGTATAAAACCATAAGGCTTCTCCATATAAATCTCCATTGAGGAAAACATTGTTCACATCCAATTGATGAATGCACCAATTATTAGCCAAAGTGATTGTTAGGTTAATTCTTACGGAGAGTGGTTTTACCACTAAATTAAAAGTATATATGAAACCAAAAATGTAGGCTTGAGTATAAAATTTTGTCACCATTCTAGATTTATATCTATAAATAGAACCATTTGAAATTTTCTTTAGCTTAAACACCCACTTGCATCCTAATGTTCTCCTATTTGTAAGCAACCGTACCAACAATCGTGTCTTATTATTCATCAGGGTCTCATACTTTGCTTTCATAGAACTATGCCATTGAGTATGAGTCCAAGCTTGTAAAAGAGAATTAGGATCTTCCACATCAATACTAACACTATAAACCTTTGGTTTAAAGATTCCATGCTTTCCTTTTGTGATCATAGGGTGCTAGTTAACAACTTAAGAAGATGGTGTTGTGGTTGGACTTTGGTCATACATATAATATTAAATAAGACTAAGGGACTCATGTGATGAAGAAGAAGAATACTCGACTGTAGAGAGCTAAGAGTTAGTACTAGGATAAAACTAATAAAAGGAATAAGATTATGAGATGATTTACTACTATCAAAACCTCCCACATGCTATTACTACACTCAAGAAACAATGGTAGTGGAGGAGGGTTGACTAACTTCTAGAATAGGTAAATTTGACACAATAGTGGATGAGTTAGAGGCAAAAACCTTATCACCACCATTTTGAGTGAGAAAAGGAAATAGCATTTTCATCAAAAAACACATGTATAGAAACAAAGATCCTACTAGATGTGTTATGGCACAAACCTAAGAAGGTACATGGGTTGATTGGAAGCCCATTTTATTTAAGTTATAAGGTTTCAAATATGGAAAGCATAAACATCTAAATACTTTCAAGAAGGAATAATTAGGTTTACAGTTTAAGAGTACCTTATAAGGAGATTTTTGGCGCAAAACCTTAGTAAGCAACTTGCTTATGAGATAAACAACACTAGAGAATGCATCCGACTGCAACTTTTGAGGTAAACTAGCTTGTGACAACAAAGTTAACCCAGCTTCCACTATGTATCTATGCTTCCTCTCCAAAATACCATTATGTTCTAAAGTGTGTGGATAGAAAACTCTATGGATGGTTCCAACACTTCTTAGTAATGTAGATAGAATTCTAAACTCTCCTCCCTAGTAAATTTGGAACATATTTATCTTCTTATCACATTTAATCTCTACTTGGGACTTTAAATGCACAAAACATTCATGGGATTCTAATTTTTCCTTTAAAAGAGAAAGCCAAGTGTATCTAGAAAACACATTAACAAAACTCAAATAATATATAAACATATAGATGGAAGGAGAAGGCTACAACCCCCATAATTCTAATACAATAAATTGCTAAGGTTTATTGTACACAATTTGTGACATAAGGAAGGTTAATTTATGCCTTTTTTCTAATTGAAGTGCCTCATACAGATGACTCTTGCTAAAATTACAAGAGATACCATAGTCACTAAGGACCCTTTTGATATAATTTAAGGATATATGTCTTAAATTCCTTTGCTAAAGCTTATAAACTAGATCTATTTCTTCTCTTGAGGTTAACTGGTTACAATAACTCTTATTGTTAGGTAACTGGACTCCTTTTTCTTGCTGACTCTAATCTTCACATCCCTTGAAAGCGTGTTGTCTATCTCTCAATAGGTTAAACCTATAGGGTTCATCATTTAATCTTTGTTCAAGAAGTATTTCATGAGTTTCCATGTTCTTAACAAAGTAAGTATAAAGGGTGAAATTCAAATAAAAAAGGTTATGTTGCGTAAACTAAGAGACACTCATCATATTCATACTAATAAATGGAACAAGGATAACATTATTTAAATAAAGGGATCTAGACCTGTTAGATGGAAATTGAAATTTACCAACATGAACTATGTCCAACGCTACACTATTCCCTATCATTTTTTTATGCTTGCCATTGAACTCAGTTCCAAAATTGAGGTTTTTGAGGTCATTGGTGAGATGGTTAGTTGCTTTAGAATCTAGGTACCAACTAGAGATATGTGGATTGGAATTTGTAGAGACCACTTATAAGGTTAAATATTGAGTTGTATTGGATTGATTTTGGGTTAGATTAGTTGTGGCTTGAGAATTGGATTGTAATGTTCAACTAATGTTGGTGCTAAAATATCCATAATCAAACCTTGTAAAGTTAAAATCAAATCTATAATAACACTTATGAACAGTGTGTCCAAGTTTACCACAAAGCTAGCATTGTGGTATATTATTGTTGTTCTTGCTTCCATGGCCTCTATTTTCCTAAAACCTCCTCTTAAACCTTCCTCTTGTTGTTATCCTTGAGGAAAATTATTTCAAACACTAGAACTCTAGTTAGATTGACCGCTAAAACTTAGCGTGTTACCTCTTTGTGTGGCTACATTCATTATCATATGACTTGATATCTTTTGATATTTTCTTCCCTCATGTTCTAAGAGATGGTTTCCTTCGAGGAAATAACAACAACAATAACCTTTAATCTTATCCTAACATATTGAGAATAGCAAGGATATGGTCTGTTTTATAGAGTTTTTGTCTAGCTTCCTCTAAGAGGTCCACTAAGGACTTGATCTTGCTAAGATAATATTTCATAGTCATACATTCCTTCTTGATAACCTTCCAATTGTTTCTTGTAAAACAATTGATTATGTCCATCTTGATATATTTTGATTTATTTTGCGCTCATATGCTAAGAGATTGATTCCTTCGAGGAAATAACAAGAACAATAACCTTTTACTCTTCTCCCAACACATTGAGAATAGCAAGGATATGGTTTGTTTCATAGAGTTTATATCCAGCATCCTCTAAGAGGTCCACTAAGGACTTGATCTTGCTAAGATAATATTTTATAGTCATACATTCCTTCTTGATAGCTTTCCAATTGTTTCATGTAAAATATAAATTTAGCAATTGATTGTGAGGCAAATGGTTGGGCAATAGCAGTCCAGATTTCACAGAGGGACTTACACCCAATGTGTTGTGGTATATATGAAGGGGATATAGATGAAAGTAGCCAAAAAAAACAAGTAATGTATCCCATTATTGATAAGTTATGACTATAGGATTAATCCTTGTCCATAGAGAGCAATAAAAGTACTTTAGGCGGGATCCATTCTTATATTTTAGAGATAGGTTGGAAAATGAGGTAATTAGGTTTAGGAAGAAAAAGTAAGATAATTGATATGGTCGTGAAAATGTGGGAACTATAGGGTTTTGATTTATATAGAGAAATTAGAAAATGATAAATTCCCTCCCAAACCAATGCAATAATCCTCTATGATTCTTTTTTGCCCTTTTGAATTAAAATTAAAAATTAAAAAAATATTTAATTATATACAACCACAACTTCTCATATTCCATTGTTTGTCTTGAGCCTTATTGCATCTCAATGAAAGCCATTGGAATTCTAACTATTTCCTAAACAACACTTATATTATTTTTCCTTAGTTTAAGTTAAAAATATCAATACAAATATATATATATATATATATATATATATATATATATATATATATATATATATATATATATATATATATATATATATATATATCTTCATAAAATACACTTAAGAGAAAACTTTATAGTTGCAACCTTTAGAACATTTATGTTTATCATTATACATCTCTCTTTATATATAAGTATGAATATATTTATATAATGGTGGCCATTATCATAATATGTCATTTAACCTTTATAACATATGACTTTACACACATATAAATTTATTTATCTTTATAACATAAGAAAATTTCAACATGTAGTAATCTATAATGTAAAACCACCTTCTTCTTCTTCTTCTTCTTCTTGCTTTTCAAACATTGTGAACGCCATCTCCATGATTATTAAGTATTAACGACCAATAATGCCTTGGAATTGAAAATATAACATATGATTGGAGCTTTTAAATTCCAATAGTTCAGTTTACTCTATTACTTTCTCTACATCAAAAATAAGTAATTCTAGCACTAAATTTTTGTATTAAAAACCATTTAAAAAAAATTTAAACCTAATTTCTACTTTTACCCTTACATTTTTCTATTCACTACCTATGAATTAAATGAATTGATGTTTTCCAATTAAGAGTGTAAGTAAAATTATAAGGCTACTTTTATTATTTCATAAAAAAGTTTGTGAACTCTTAAAATAATATTCTTTTTCAATTTCAATGACAAGGAAATGAAAAATAGTCAGAGATGTATACTCTATACTACTCCCTTACTTTCTAAAAGAATGTTTTTTTAGCAATTTACATAACATTTTATGAGGTAATAAATAGACCCCTAATATGTCAATTATACCTTTCTAATATGATGTAATAATATGACAATTAATGAATAGAAGGAGAAAGGGAAATTGTAGGGATAAAATTGAAAATTATGCATTAAATTTTCTAAAATAACTTTATTTAAAAAAAATTGAACTTGAAGAAATTTATTTTAGAAATGAAGTAAGTTTTAAATTGGGCTTTCCTTTTCCTTAAGGATCTTATTGTCCCTATGTATTCTAATAATGCAATCACGTACACTTGGTCAGGGAATATATGTAGGTGATCTTCCACGATACCCTAACCCAAAATCCTGTCCAAATACATGTAACTTACACACCTTATTCTACCGCGTGGATTAAATCCAATGATTAGCATTAGTTGCACACTTCCAAATATTTCCATAGATAACAAGGGTATCTGACCAAGAAAATGGGACTTAATATTTTTGTCACACTATTCCACTATTATAGATTGTAAACCATTATAAACTATTATAGATTATAGATTCCAGACATTACTAATTAATTATAATAGTGCAATAATGTGATAAAAGTAGGGATTTTGCATAGGATTGATGGAAGTTCTTATAATTGAATCATAAAATAGTAATATTTTACAAAAACTACAAAAATATGACATAAGTAGACTTGTATGGTATAAAATACAATACTTAAATTTAGATAACACTAAAGATACATTCATAATCTTTCACATAGTCAATAGTTATGTTGTACCAACTTATAAGCAATGTATATTATATAATTAGTTTCAGAAATTAAGAACTATGTTAAGCCACCAATGTCAAAAATAAAATAACAAGTCAAAAGTACTAGTAAAAAAATTAGAAATAACAAAGAAGATGAATATTTATGAAGGTAACATTGAAATAAATTATATTTCACCATTTAAGAGAATCAAGGCAAAAGGTATAAAGTTAGCTTTTAACATTCAAGTGAATCAACATAAACAAAGAGTTTGGTTTACATGCATTAATAATATGTTAATATAATAACCATGTAAACAATACAAACTTGAAGTTCATTTATACAAGAAGGCACACACAAGATAATGATAAAAGATTTTATGTTCTAAACATAAATAAAAAATTACTAAAATTATAAGATAAAATATATTTTCATTTCACCTTTTGCATAGAGTTTGGATTCATTTATTTATTTGTTGTTTTGACAATTAGCTTATCTCTCTTAATGATATCTCTATGGTACTTTCTTTATGTTGAAGATATAATATGTCGTAGAATATAAGTGGTTAAGGATTAGAGCGTGGAATAAGAGATATATATAGTGGGAAGAAAAAGAAGAAAATTAGATTTAAAGGTAATAAGACTAATAAAAATAGTTATTTAGTAGATTCATAAGATTTCACTTATTTCAAATAAAACCATAACATCGTACGGTAATTCTATAACTTTAAAATTTTATATAGAATTGACAATAATTTAATAACTTTAATATCTACATTTTACCTTTATGTAAAATCTTATTGTGATTTCACGATACGATTCTATAACCTTTATGTAGAATCTTAACAACTATGATATCTACATAAAAATACCTTGTAATAATATTATGGAAAGATAAAGTAAAAGTAAATTATAATTATATTGTTACGACGGGTATATTTGGGACGAGGAAAATTGATTAAGGAAGAATGATTAAGGGGAAATGATTAAGGGGATAATAATTAAGGGAGTAAATTTATCCACCTTTCTTGTTTGGTATATAAGGGTAAATTATTCTAGGGAATATTTTTCTTATGTTTGGTTTGGGAGGAATAACTTATGTTAGAATAATATTTTCTTTTACTTCATTAGCATGAAAAATTAGTAATATTTTTATTAGATATAAAATATAAATAATTATTTATCACATAAATCAAAAATTTAATATATTATATTTTTTAATTTAATTTTTATAAATCAAAGTAATATATTACAATAACTAGAAAAAAAATATATGAAAGAGACTAATCAAGATATATTATAACAATATTTAAAATAAGACATTTAAATAATAAATGTATATTTTTAAAAACATAAAGATACAAAAATAAATAAAAATATTTTTGAGACTAAAATAATAAATCAAAAAAATATTTTGTCACTATTTACACAAATAAAAAAGTATGGTTTGACTTTTTTTTATGAGTTTTTGGATTCGGTGTAAAAAAAAGGAAAAAAAAAGGTAGACCTCTTAAAATAAAATTAGTTATAAGTTATAAGTTTTGAACCACACACAAAAATCATCTTACTGGAAGAACAACCACGTGTTCGGAAAATTTCAGACCAAGAATAGCACGCGGCAGAGTCTTTGCCCAAACAAACGTAAATCTAGAGAAGCTTTTGGACCATAATACAAGAGGAGAAAATTACCGAACAGTGTGTTCGGGAAATAATTTTCCCTCATCTAAGAATATAATTTTATCCCCAAATAAATTTCTTCTCATACCAAACATAAAAAAAGAAGGAAATAATTTTCCTTATAATTTTTACACCACCTTTACCCCATACCAAACATAATCTTACGATAAGACATGTATATTAAATTTTTTAAATCAATTTAATTATACAAAATTAAACATTAAGTAAAAATAATAATTAATGAACCTAAACTGTAGCTAACTAAAAAAAAGTCCTAGTTAAGACTGGGAGAAACGGCTGAAAATTTTGGACAAATCAATACTCGGGAAGACAAAGTCAGCGTTTGACCGCGTCAAACCGTGCGCCCGCGGTGTTGTTTTCCCCTAATAGCCCTTCACTGGTCATAGCTGACGCGCTTGTTTGCGAGACGAAGAAATTGATGAAGCTTCCTACTACCAGGGCACAATTGGAAAACTATAACTCCTATAAAGAGTCGATCGAACTACAATCCGAATTCAACGAAAGACTTTCACCCCCAGGTTCCCCCCACACTTCCATCATCGACCTTTTCTTTCAACCCTCCAATCAATTCTCATTATCTTCACCACAAAGAAAAATCTCTAGTCATGGACTCCTACACCTCTCATTCTCACACCGCCGCAGCTTCCCCTCCCGGAAACACCTATCACCACCAGCCCGCCTCCACTTCCGAGCTGTTTTCAAGCGCCAAATTCATGGCTGATGCCGCAAAATCAGCTTTCAGACATGAAGGTGAGAATGTTGATAAAGCTAAAGTTGCAGGTGCGGCTGCCGATCTCCTAGGTGCTGCAAAGCATTACGGTAAGCTTGAAGAAAAAAGTTTTGGCAAGTATGTTGGAAAGGCTGAGGATTATCTTCATAAGTATCATTCTTCTCATTCTTCCACCTCCACTACATCACACACCGCCGCCGCTCCTGGTGCCGGAAGTACCACATATTCAAGCCATTCAGGACATGGATCTGTTGATAGTAGTAATTATGTTCATGAAGGATCTCAATCTCACGCTTCCGGTGGTGGTGGTGGGAAGTATGGTGATTACATCAAGTTAGCTCAAGGGATCCTGAAGAAGCATTAATGTTTTTGATTGAATGCATAAGAATTGTACTATCAAATGAGTTCTAAAAAGAATCAAACTTTGTTTGTCTAGATCACATGTCTGGTACTTTGTGCGTTTGGATTTAGCTTTCTTGGTCATTGTATTGTATGATTCGCTTCTCTTTTATATGATGACGAACCAAATTACCAAAATAGTTTAAGAAATATCGAATTAGTCCGTCCCTCCAAAAATTACCAAAAATAGTCATTTACTTAAATTATACGTCATATTTTATTATTTGTTACATAATATTACCTTAAATTATGTTTATATAAACTAGTTTCACATAAAACTAAATTAAAAAAATGACAATTATGTAAATATACATATAAAAATAAAGATATAATATCAAATTTAAACTATAAAGGACTAGTTTGGTGACGTTTTAGATTGAAGGACTATTTTGATATACCTTAATCTTAAAATGGCTATTTTAGTAATGGATTTTATTATTTCTTGCAAAGTAGCCGGCCACGGCATCTAGTCTAGTTTTAGGCCAGGCCTAAAAGTTAAAAGCGTCCATTATGCACCCAACCCAAAAGATAGTTATCGATCCGATCTCGCTTTATGACCATCCATATTCTAACACTTTACTTTAGTATAAACAATATTTTAATAAATAAAAACATAATTCAAATGTTGTAAAATATTTATTTGTAGTAATTTTTTTTCGTGTTTGTTATTATTTCGGTTATTGATACTAATTTATATTTTTTTTATATGTAAGATAACAACAAAGGTCATCAAGGTAAGACAACCTTACAAGAAATCATGAACATTATGAACTACTTCATGAACTCTATAGGGGAACTCCCTCCTACTAAACTTAATTCAAGAGTTTATTATAACTTTAATGAGCAAAATCAGCTATCTACCGCACACTTGGTAATTATCAAACACCACTTTGTTCCTAAACTCTCAAATAGCTCCTGTTATAGCAAAAAAATTTGTACGTCAAATATCTCCCCTCAACCCAATTCTTTTAATGCCAAACCAAGCAAAAGTATGCTCTTCAATAGAACTTAACATCACCCATAAAAAGCCCAGCCAGTCGCTAATCTCGTATCAAATATTTCCTGTCACATTGTAATGAAGAAACACATGATATATTGATTCTTTTTCCACCTTGCAAAAAGGGCACTCTGTCTCTCTAGGGTCCACAATTTGAAGTTTAGCCAATATGTCTTTAGTATTAAGCATCTTCTAAACTACAAACTAAGAAATAAGTTCAACCCTCAGGGGGCTAAGCCGCTCCAAATCATACTGAAATTCGGGGTTCGAGACCTTTCCTCTTCAGCCTTCTGATACGTCGCCTGACAAAAAGACTTTACTAAAAAAGTCTCATTATCCTCATAAGCCCATCTAAACATGTCCTCCTTATCTCTGGTCAAGGGAAACTATTTAATAAACCCTTCTAACTGCTCCACTTGCTTGACTTCCCATTCAAAAAGAAACTGTCTCCACCATAGAATCCAGGTCCATTGTGATCCTTCCCATCTCCCCATACCAGCTATCTTCTATTCCTGTTGACTAGATACTCTAAAGAGTCTTGGAAATAAGGTTCTCAACGCTCCTGATCCTGTCCAATCATCTGCTAGAAGCTAACAGTTTTTCCATCCCCTAAAACAACTGACAACCCCCCTTCAGAATAGGATTCACACTTCCTAACTTAACATTGTCCGCCCACGGAGACCAACCTCTCTGAGTATCCAGGGTGTGAATACCCCCACACTAGTCCCCATAATGAATTAAGGATATAACATTCTTCCATGAAGTATCATCGATAGTGTAGTACCTCCACCACCATTTGAATAATAAAGCATTATTCTTCATGATTAGATCCCCCACTCCAAGTCCTCCCAAATACTTAGGTCTCTGAATCACACTCCACTTGACTAAACGTAGATTTTTCCTATCCCCACTCTAACTCTAGAAAAAATTATGCTGAATACTAATAATTTCTTTGACCACGCCCTTCATAATCCTAAAGAGACTCATATAATACATCGGTAAGCTGTTAAAAACACTTTTAATCATAACCAATCTTCCTACTTTAGAAAGGAATTTCAATTTCTACCATGCTAGCCACTGTTTCACTTTATCGATCACTAGTTTCCAAGTCTGACTTTTTCTCGCATTTGCCCCTAACGGAAGGCCCAGATAAATGGTAGGCAATTTACTAATAGCACATCCCAAAATGTCATCCACCTCCCTTTGAAATTGGTCATCCACACTAAGACCTATGAGTTTCGTTTTAGCAAAGTTAACCCCCAAACCCAAGAGCAAGTAAAAACAATCAAGTAATCTCCTCCAATTCCTAATATTCTCTATAGACACCCCATAGAAAATCATCGTATCATCAAAAAACTAGAGATGAGTGACATTACATTTGTGCCTCCCCACTCTTAAGCCCCGAATCAACCCCTTGTCAACACCTCTTCTGATAAGCTGATTAAACGCCTCCACAGCTAACACAAACAAGAAGGGAGATATTGGATCCACTTGTCTATGCCCCCTACCCATACTAAATGGGGGAGTAGGGGACCCATTAATGAGAATCGAGATACTAGCCGTCAAAATAAACTCCTTAATCCAACCCCTAAAAATGCTGCCGAACCCCATGATCCTCAAAATATTATCCACAAACTCCCATCTGATACTATCATAGGCCTTCTGAAAGTCCAATTTGATCATAACCCCTTTCACGCCCTTCCTCCTCCTATACCACTACACAATTTCATTAGCTACCAAGGCCCCATCCAAAATTCTTAGTCCTTCAATGAAAGCTAACTGAGAATCACCTACCAAATCATCAAATACCTGCTTTAGCCTTTGAGCTAGAATCTTCAAAATCACCTTATAAATGCAGTCTACCAAAATAATGGGTCTAAACTGATTCACCTCCTCTGCGTCAGCCACTTTGGGAATCAAAGTTACCAAAGTGGTATTGATTGAAGGCGAAAATCTGTTAAAGTAGAAAAAATTCAGGACAACTTCCGAAAACTCCCTCCCAATTACACCCCTCATCTTCCGGATAAAGCCCATATGATACCCATCATATCCTAGCGCTTTCAAAGGATCACATGATCATACTGCTTTCTTAACATCCTCCTCTATAGGGATGCTATCAAGCGCCAAGCTCTTCTCCCTCACAATCTTACTAAAGCCTTCCTAACTAATCTCAATATCAGGAAAAGCTTGCTGCTCATACAAACTCTTGTACAAAGAGGTGATGATCTCCTTGATCTCTGCCGATTCTGTATTCTCCTTTTCGTTGTGAACAAGCCTATTGATGAAAGCCCTCTTCCTTCTAATAGCTGCAATAGTGTGAAAATACTTGGTGTTTCTTTCTCTATCCTTAAAACCTCTTACCCTGGAAACCTGAAGCCAATATGCATCCTTCCTCTTATGCTATTTCCATAACTGGCTCTGTAACGCCCCTTCTAGCAAGCTCCACTTCATCACTATCACCCCCATGACTAGAGCCCTCCATCTTACTCAACTCGGCTTCAAACAACTTAATCTTTGAATCAATACCCCAAAAACCTCCTTATTCCACTTCCTAAGCAATCCCTTCATTTCCTTCAAATTTTCCTGACATTGTTTCCCCTCCAAAATAGCCCGGCATTTAGCCACAAACCCATGAAACTAAGGGTGCGAGAACCACATATCCCAAGATCTAAAAGGGATCGACCCTTTTTCATATTTCAAAAAGCTGATACAGATAGGATTATGGTCCGAAAGGGACTTACATTATCCAACACAAACCAGTATCCGGACAAGAAACCAACTAGCTAGGGTCCACTAAAAATCTATGTAGGAGACTCGCAGACTTCGCCTTATTCCATGTAAATTTCAAATTTGATGGCTTCATATCAACCAGTCCCATCTTATCAATCCAATCATTAAACTCCTTAACACTGCTACTATCCACCCACCCTCCCTTCCTCTCATCATGAGATCTCACCTCATTAAAATCCTCCATGACTATTAGGGGGCCACTACAATTCTGCCCCACAGATCACAACTCCTCTCAAAGAGCCCTCCGATCCATCGAAACCAAACTTCCATAGACTAAAAGAATCCCACTATTAATAGACAAAGAACAAAAGCACCCTTCAATCAAGATCCATCTACTTCCACTTCTAAATAATCTCATCTCAAAAAATTGAGTGTTCCACCCAATAATCAACCCCCACTTCTACCTTGTGCCATAGAGTCTCTCTATTCAATCGCTCCTGAATCCCACACCTTATTTTTCCATGATTCCATGACCACCTAATGTTTAGTTTCCACCAAACCACACACCCATGGCTTTTCCTTTGCAATCAATGATTGCAAATAAGACATCTTTCCTACAACTCCAATCCCCCTTATATTCCAACTAAGTACTACCATTACAACTCCAACATTACCCCCTCTTCTCTTTAAGCCTTACCTCTACCTCTTCCTAAGCTTTCTTTGGCTCCTTCTTAGTACTGCCAATTTTTCCACACACTTCTTCTCTTCTTTGGATGAAATACCAATTGCCTTCCCAAGCTACCGGCATTCAATTGCTTCTACCAATCCTTCCTCTTCCACCTCTCCCCCTTCAACTCCATTTCTTATCGACCAATTCTTCCTTCCCTTCCCATCTGAATATTTATAATTCTCCAACCTTTCAAAACTGGGTGGGGGACTTTCATTACTAGAAAGAGAGCCTTTCAATAACTTCACCTCTTCCCTACCACTCCCCCTTCACCTCCTCCTTTTAAATCCTCCACTATTCCCCTCAACCCTTCCATCATTTTGCACCATTCAACAATCTTCCTCTCTTCTTCTATATCATGATCAACCCTTGCAAATTTTGTCTTGCTTGAGCCTGCAGAACCTTTGTCAATAAAGCCACCATCCTCTCTAAAATGCAAGGATCCCCCATGCTGCAAACGATTAACATTTAATCCACACCCCTGTAATGAGTGTCCCCCGACAACACACAACCTAAAAGACTCTCCTACCCCTTCTATTCCACCTTTCCAGAAGTTGGATCCCTCCCTTCCATCTAAATCCTCACCCTCTTGCATCTGCAACCGCTACACTTCCACTTCCTAAAGCCTAAAATTATCTCCCTCCTTTCCCGATCCACTACAGCAAACAGACCGCAATAAATCCTCCTCTCCCCATTGTGGAATATTCTCCCTTCCCCATGCTGCCGCTCCATCCACATCAACCCCAATTATCATCTGCACACCATTCGACGCCAACTCATCCCTCGGACAAAACACCTATATAGATTTACTACATGACTCTTCACCTTCCTTACACGTACCCCTACTCAGAGAATCCTCCACCAACATTTCATCTTCCTCGTCGGATTTTATTAAGCATGGCAAAAAAAGATTCTTGCTTACCACTGGCTTCTGCCAAGGGGTATACCCTTGTCCAATCTCCTACACCTGCAACAACACCTTCTTCCCATCTACCCTTATCTCCATTTGCACCCTTATATCATCTAATCTTGGTGTGTCCACAAGAACCCTGGTTGCCCCCATAGAATCACCAAAGTCCTTGTCTTCCTCCCAGCACACCCGCTAACCCCAAGGGAGAGCCACCTACCTTACAACCGCCTTCTTCCATGCCATAACCGAGAGACCTCTAATTTCAAACCAAGTTCTCCTTAAGCAGCAAGCATCCTCCATCCTCCAATTCCTTACCACATTGAACATTTCGTTACCACATTGAACATTTCGTGCAAGAGGCTACCTGCCTCCAAAGCAGTAAGAGAGGCTTCCATAGATTCAAAGGTGAGAAGAAATTTATAACGTCAAAGATGTCTTACCTTGCAGAGGGTGCTCTAGGAGGCCATCAGCCTTTGTACCACAAGGTCCATCAACATGGGTCGTGCAGCTTCCACAATAATGCTCTGTTATAACCACTCTAACTCCTCCTTATCAACCTGCACCTGTACAATCCTCCATTCACCTTCTCCTTTAGTAACCGCCGCATAAGACCTGCCATCTCTCTATGCATTTTTCCACGTCGAAGAAACCAAAATGCTCCCCGCCCCAACCCTACCCCTGGGACATGTTACACCACCTATCCTTTCCTTCCAAACCTTGCCTATTTCATGTATAACTTTGCACCATGCAGCAACATCCCATTGCAATTTCTCACTACTTCCTTTGCCCCTCTTTCATCCTCAAACCGCACAAATCCAAACAAAGCCTTTGACCCCCTTTAACCTTCCTACTGATATAAACATCCTCCACCTTCCCAACAACGTCAAATAAATCCTACACTTTCTCTACCCTAATGTCACCAGCAATGTCGCCAACGAACACGGAGATCAACTACCTATCCGAGCGCAACAATGATCGGCCAGACTATTAGCGGTCAGGTACCTTTGATGGAATAAAAACCCTCATACTTTCTCTTTGAATTGGACGAATATTGTAATATGGAACACGAGTGATGACCCTGGATGAGGAATTGATGATAGGATTGGCTGAAGAGATAACTTAGTTAACATTATGTTTGGAACAGTCTTGATGGAAACTAGTATTGTAGCTAGAATTCATAGGTCGCACGAAGGTGCCTGCATGGAGATTAGGCATGGTAGAGGCCTGGACGATATGTTTGAGTGTTGTTGCCTTGGTGTATCTAATTGATACTAATTTATATGTTTTAAATTAAAATTTTAATAGTTTCAGTAATACTTGAAACAATTAAAATATGAATAAATAAAGGATAAGTTAGAATTCGTTGTATATTGTTGTGTCCATTTTATAAGGGATGAACATTATACATTTTTCCTAATTTTTTTTGGAAAAAGAAAAATGTTTACAAGTCTAACCAAATTAGTAATGAAGCTTTATGTGACAAGGACATTAATTTTGGGCACACAATTGCATATAAGTTCATTAAACATTAGTTTGTGAAATTTTTTATATTCCTAACAACAACCTTTTAATCATAGTTTCTAAAACATTTATGCAAAATATAGTAAATTTCGTTCCTAAATAAGATAAAATATCCAACCACAATAAGAGCATCCACATCAATTTGTTACATTTACAACATCCAAATGTACTATCCAATTATTTCATCATTTCTACTTTTCATCAATTTACATCAAATGTATTCTCTACCCCTCACCAACAACCCTAATTTTGAAAATCTAAATTTATACCTTTTCTCACACTTTTCCTCCCAATTTTTACCAATTGGGATTCCTAATTTTTTAGGTTGCCCAAAATTTACCTTAAGTTTGAGGTTGCACCATTAGTTTACTTCAATTTTTTAGCGCAGGTTGATATTTTAGCACCAATATGGATTTTCTAACTAATAATATTAGCTTTTTAGTAAAGGCGTGACAATATAACTATAGTTGATAGCTTATTTCAAATATCAAAGGTTTCACTACTAGCCATGTAATGATGATAAATAATCATTCTCTTAGACCGTGTTCGATTGGTAGAATTTCATGCGTTAGATATATTAGGCCTTTGTTTGTATAGATTTATATGTGTCTTATTTTTCCTTTTAAAATTTGTATATTCTTGTATTTTTGGTGAACTTTGGTTTAGCTAATGTCATATGTGTTACAATACGGTAACATGAAATATTACTCTTTGTTTTGTAAAATGTTTGTTTTTTAAAACAGTAATGCAAAAGATGAAATAACTTTCCCAGTGATCATCATCATATCTATCAATTTTTTCCAATACTTAAGCTCCCATTAGATGCAAGACTATTTAAGAAATAAAAGTGTAACCAAGAGATAAAAATAATCTTAAATATACATTATTTTTGCATGTAAAAGAAGATATTTATAGTTTGATGGGAGACATATGATAAGGGTCGGACTTCATATGACAACACCATGTAGTATGCTGCAATTCATTCCTCACATAGGCGTGGGAGGTTCAAAATCATTATCAAAATAAATACAACTCTATAATGGTCTTCAACTCCCTTAAGCTTATGGCCATGCTCTAATACTCTTCATCCACTATGTCACATGCTCTCTCTATAAGAGTATGATCATGTAAGATTCATACTCTAGTAAACAAGCATCATTGACATGAATTATGACACAAATTAAGTCCAACAAATAAAACAAAAAATATATTTTTTTTATTGTAATTAAACATAAAATTGAGTACATAAAGGATCTTTTACATCTTATTCATTCCTCTCGTAGTTGTTATTAGTGGTAGGGTGCAACATTATAGGCTACCAAACAAAAATCACACTTGTGGAGTTTGCATTGCTCAAACCATAAACCCTTGCAATCCTCCTAGTAAATCCCTTAATTTGCCGAGGAATCTTTTCTTGAAACATCTTACTAGTTCTAAATCTTAATATATTTCTTAATCTTCATTGATATCTACAATTTTTTCCAATTCTGTTACACTTCATCTTCAACAATCCCATCGCCCACTAACCCCTCGACCTTTTTACCTCCTTCTAACTCTTATTTACCTCTCATTATGGCAAAAACTTATTCACTTAACTCAAACAATGTTCTTCACAATAATATTATAGATGATCATATTGAGAAATTTAGTGCAAAGTATTACATTCCCTCTTCCCTTACTTTAATTGCACCATCCCCATTGAACAAGGTTAATAATCTGCTAAACATGTGCATTTCTTTTTATGCCAAGGCTTTGTACGTAGGCATCCTTTTTCCTTTACATCATTTTGTGAGGAGATTTATCTAAATGTGTCGCCTCAACCCAACACAATTCATTCCCAATGCCTGGATAATGGTAATAGGTTTTTTGTGTGGGTACCATTTATTAGAGGTTGCACCTAAAATGGACCTCTTTAGGCATTTTTTTAAAATTCTTGATTCATTCTTTGGCTTCGAGCTTCTACTCTATTCAGATGAGAGGGGTGGGGGGAATAAATTCATTAAAAAGCCTTGATTCTTTATAAAAAAAGTGGAAGTTACAATACTTCTTTATTTTAGATGATTCTAAATAGAATTTGCCAAAGCGGGGTTGACTAAACCCCAAAGTTCTAGAGTATCTGCCCTTTGCTCAGAGTTAGAAACATCTATAGATAAATATGATAATTTTATACATAAGGGTATATCATCAATAATAATGACATAAGCAATGATCCTATCATCTTGGAAAAGATATGTTCGATCTCTGAAGTTGGTAAGCAAAACATTTTCTTTCCGTCTATTTAATTTCTTTTATATTTTATCTTATATATCATATCCCAATATTATGTCTTTTTTTGTAGAGTGCAATGCTTGGAAAGCTCGATAGTAAACAATCACTCCTAGCTTAGAAAAGGGTGTGAAGAAGCCCACTACGTGGCCTCCCAATTGATAAATTTACATTGAAGGATCTAAATAAAAAGTAGGTCTTTTTACCACACACCATGAATTATGCCTTTTAAAACTATAGTATTTCTTCAAAGATTATTTCTTCCTTATTATATGTTCAGAAGAGTGAAGGATTATTCAAGCTTGTTTCTGAAAAGGTTAAGGAAAAATCCAAGATAAATAAGTTTAGTGATGTTATTAAGTATACCAATATTAAATGTCATTTCGTCAGCCATCCTTTTTTATCGTATATTGTATCTTCCTCGTGAATCATACCGCTTGAAGGTTGTTCCAAAAGTTTCAGTAGATAAAAATATTCCAAAATCAATTCCTGGTTCAATCAAAACATTATCTACCCCTCTCGCTCCTAGCTCAAATTTTCCATCCCCTGTCTCAATAAAGTGTCATCCCATTCCTCTCAACCATTACCCTTAAAAAAAGGAAAAGGGTTGCTAAATCCATTCTTTAGATAACCCATATTGACCTCCATTCCAATTCCTAATAAAGAGATAATCATTCTTGATGGGGATAAAAACAATAAAGAGGGAGCAATGAGACTATCTGAGGATATTATAAAAGCTAGGGCTATACCTTCTCATCAGGTTGAAGCAAGTGGAAGTAACAGGTCATCAGACTGTAGCCATCCTCCCTCAGATATTATCATATTGAAAGGTTTCGAGGATAAAGTTCCTAAATTAGATACACATCCTTGGAGAAAATATTTTCTTCAAGAAGGAACTAAAGTCCTTTTAGAAGACAAGGAATCTACCTTGCCCATTCTTGAAGACTATTCTTTCTCCAACTATCATTCTTATGACTTTGTAGGTCTTGAAATGACCAAGACCATGATGCTTCAGGAAGACTGAAATATTATGGAAGGTCTAATGGCAACCACTTTGCTGAGGGCTGACATGAACCTAAGTTTTCAGGTGCATATTCGGTTCTTACCTCACATCTATGTCATTACATCAATGACTCCTTCTTGTTAAACTTATATTTGTCATATACAACAATTGTTTATGAGGAGACAAAACTTTGATCGTTTATCTAAGAGTGCCAGACACTTCCAGCAGATAGAGAGTGAATACAAAGATCTAAAGAAAACTCATTGAACTTGTATAACTGAGAATGAATCCCTTCAAGCCAAAATCTCTAAATTAGAGACTAAAAAGATCCAACTATAATATTTTTCCCTTGGTGTAGATTTTTTCTAGGCTTAAGTTACTATTTTGGAAGACCATTTAGAAAGGGTGAAACAAACATCAAAGGTTGAAATGGATTTTCTAAACTAAAAGAATATCTTCTTGGAGGATGACATCCATAAAGAGATAGTAATAATCAATAGATTAACCGCTAAGAAAAAAATTGGGTTGCGAATGCCAAGAAGGTCTAACAATTTTCTAACCAAGTTGTATATACTTAGAAGGAGAACAAACTTCTTAGTGATAAAGTTGTTGAGATCCATGCCAAGATCTATTGATTGTGTAAAGAAATCTTAGATAAAGACTCAAAAAATAATAAAGAAATAAAGAGTCTTCAGGAATAAAAATTTTATGCCAAATAAGTAATCAAAGCATAGCAATGAGGCATGAATGATCATATAAGTAAAGAAATTACTGACTCCAAGATGAAAAATGTTAGTGAAGTTGTGGAAAAGTATATGGGAAGTGAATAATTTACCTATTATGAGAAAAAATTTTAATTGCAATAGTATGAATATAGTGCATTTGTTGCAAATGCTCAATTTAAAGTCTTGCCGAGGTTGATCAATTATGTAAATCTGTCAGATAGTTGTACCAGGGTGGAGACTTGGAGAGTATTTTCATTTTTGAAGAGTCCAAAGAGACTAAGATTGTCAATAAAGAAGAAGGAAATTCTTAAAGGCCCAACAAATAGTGAATATGCTCCCTTTTCTATATATATAAATACTCCTTTTATGTGGTGTAAGAATTTTCCATTCCTTCATGCTTGTTTGTTTTCATATGTTCCTATTATGTTTCTAAGCATATATAGTATGGCGCCTTAAGAGGACTATAACCATATTATAAGAGTGCCAAGGCCAAAGTACATAGGATAAGAAGCCTTGTCCATTATATGAAGATTTCTATGGCACACATATTGAATATTTATTATACTTTGGTGGTGGCAAACCAAAGTAAGGTTCAATCTAGTTGATCAGACTGAATGGACCAACCAAACCTCTCATCATGGGTTTAGTGGCCTCAACACCTCGGTTGAGGAACACACCATAAGAGACTTGCCCTGGCTAAGCTATAAAGCCTTTAGGTGTAACTAATGGCTTAATGGCCTTGGTACCTTAACTAAGGATGCACCTGAAGAGCTTATTCTTAGTGATTTAAAGAGAGATTTTCTATTTCATATTCACTAGGTATGCACCTAGGTCTTAGTGAATAAAATCAAGTTTGTCTTTCAAGTCACCAGGTGTGCTGGTGTGAATCCCTCCTCAAATGATTAGAAGATACAAATATACGAGATAAGAAGATGTTGAATGAATGAGGGTGGGAAGAAGGTGTGAATCTTCAAGAAAGATTCAAGAAAGATTTAAAGATTGATTTGAATCTTCAATCGACATTCAAAGAAGAACTCAAGAAGTTTAACTTTGAATATTTCTCCTATAAGACATTCAAAGCATCCTATCTAAGCTTACTCCAAGTAGTCTTAGTTAGAAAAATTCACTCAAAAAGAGAGAAAATATCCAAGTGAATTACTTTTATTTGATTTCAATTGATAGTCGACATGTTGATGAATATGATATCCAACTTGGGTCATGCTAGGAATTAATGTCTAATTAATATTAGATAAACCACAAATTAAGAGTAGAATGAGGAGAAATTTGAGAAGTTAAAATTGATTATTGGTAACTCCTTGAATAAATACTCACAAGAACCACCTAAGGCTTAAAATCTTAGGATAAATCTTAGAATATTTTTGCTAAAGTTCAAAACTCTCGCACTAGAGTTGAAGATGAGAGACTCTTGGTTTTGAGAGAAAATTGAGTAGCCAAAAACAAGTTGATTTCTCTTTAATTATTTCCTTGACACTTATAGATGTAGTGAAGGATTAAATTTTACAACATATACAACTAATAAAAGTGATTTGAGCTAAAATAAATAAAAGAAACTACCTAATACACCACCCTATATCCCTCGGCCATGGGGTGTGCACTTTGTTGATTTCGAATGGTAGTGTCCTGCCTTTATGTGTCCATCTCATGTAACTACCACTCGATTCATAAGAAAAAAGACAAGGATCATTTAATATTTTAAGGGAAAAAAATAATTAAAGAATGTCTTCTTACCTTCTTTGTTCTTTCCAAAAATCTATAATGTTCTTTTCAAGTACTGAAAATGACTTGTCATGTAGCTTGAGAGGGACTTGCTATTTATTTTGTGTGGCTATTGTACGTGTATAATGGGCTGCATTTTTGGGGTATTTTTGGAGCTAAAATAATGATATAAAATGAGCTGAAAAGGGTGGAAAAATGTGGGGGAAAATGTGGCTAAAAAAGGTGGGGTTTTATTATGTGGAGGTGATGAAAGTTAACAAGGCTTGTATGGCTTGCATGGCTAGTTTTCTTACGAGTGATTGATTTTTCTAAGTGAGGAGAGGTTTTTGACTCTCAAACTTGAAAAAATTAAGGGTAAGAATGTGATCATTATATGAGGATGCTCCTGCATCACATGTGTTACAAAGGGTGTGAATTATGCCTTATATAGGTAGTCATAATTTGCTAAGTAGAACACTAAGGTAGCCAAGGTAAAACAAACGTGGCTAACTAGCACACTAATTAGTAAAGCAACATAGTACTAACCTATATAATACATGAATCAAGTTAAAGTATTATTAAAAATGAATGTAGCTAATTAATACATGGAAATAACTAACAAGAGTCCAAATTTATATAAAAAATGATAACTAGGTCTCCTTGACTTGGTAGTTTGACTTCCATGCGTAATATATTCTTTTGAATTGAAATAACTTGTAATAGAAAAAATCTTAGATATGTTGACATATTGAAATGCATTAATATTCTCCTAGAAAATATTTTACATATTTGCAAGAATTATTCAAACTACACTTCTTAAGGTTAGTCATGTTTTTAATATTATCATCAAAGATAAATATTGTAATAGGCTCCATAACTTAGTATGCCAAATCTTCATTGTCTTGATAATCCATAGATGATTCTGCATCATGTGCTTATCTTCAATTCTGGCCTTTTTGAGGGCTTATATATTGAGCCTTGTTCTTAGTGTATTTCATCAAGTGTGCCCCTTCATTAATTAATGATCTTTAGTAGGGCTTACATGTTGAGCATTGGGATTATGAGTGAAAACTTTTTGTTGCACTTTTACATCACTAAGTATGGCCATCTTCAATGCTCAATGGAATCAAAGGCTTCTTTATGAGAGAGCTTAAAGTATTTGCTTTGTCAAAAACCTCTTGTTAGATGAATCTTTATAAGAGAGCTTATATTCTTTGCTTTGTCAATGACCTCTTATAAGATGAATCTTAATGAGTTTGAAGTGTATGTGCTCACACTTTTTAATATCCTTATTTACTGTAGAAACATTGTCATTACCAAACAAATGAAAGAAATAAACCTATTATTTTAATATCAATGTTAAAGAAAAAGAAAATAACAAAGTACATGGATGTAAATGTAACAAATTTATCTTTCAAACAAAATTATAGCAATTTGATAAATAATATTTCCTCAAGTGTTTTGCATTCCAAGCACTGGTTAAGTTTCTCCCATCCTTATTAGCTAATATAAAGGTCGTCGACCCAACTTTCTCTTTAATTTGATATGGACTTTCTCGCTTAACTGCTAGCTTACCCCAATGATCATTACCTTGAAATTCCATCTTATGTGATGTCTAATATCCATATTTTATATTTGTGGGCTTCAATCTCTTAGTATATTATTTGGCTACTTTCTGGTATTAATTTGTGAGTCACATTTGAACTATGCCTCTATGCTCCTTAAGCAAGTCATTCTCTATCTATAAAGCTTCTTCATTTTCTTTAGGATCGTACTGGCCAAACCTATATGATTTGGTATCTTTCTCCATTAGAATAACCGCCTCAGCTCTGAAAGCTAGGTTGAAAGGAGTTTCTCTCGTCAGTCTCTTTACTACTGTTCTAACAACCCATAATATTGAAGAAAACTCATCCACCCAACCTCATTATTTTCCATTTAGGCCGTGTCTTAATGCTTATGATATTTGTTTATTCTCCCACTTGGCCTGTCCCTTACACTAAATTATCTCCAATAAGAGTTTCCTTCATTGGAACAAATGTTATTAAAAAAATAGAATAAAATGTAACTTACCTATGGATGAGATACATATGTGAATCTATATAGTCAAGGCCCTAGTTTTCACAAAGCTATCTATATTTATGGCTATCAAATTGCCAACCATTATTCGTAATAATTACTTATGGTACTCTAAAATTGCATAAAAAATTTAGTACTCTTCACATAATATGTATTTTGTTAAAGCCCACCTTTATTTCTCTTATCAGCACACTATGTTTTCTTAGAAAAACTATCGTTTTCTTCTTAGTGATTTGAGCTAAAGCTTTCAACTCTACCAACTTTGTGAAATATTCAAAGGCAACCATGAAAAATATTTTTTGACCCATACCTTTGCTCAATATGTTATCCTATGAAACATTACAAAGGTATATTAGCATAACTAATATCGTTATTTCTGAGTATCCATATTACCAGCACTAAGCGGGTTAAAAATGTCAGCACCCTAGACAAAGAATGGCCATGAACTTAAAATAATTTACAGCATATATTTTACAGCATACAAATTTCAGCACCCTAAACATTATATATGTGCTCTAACTAGCCAATATAGGCATATAATTTTCAAAATTTTCCATTGGTGGTTGTTGTGCAATCAGTTGTGTTGTCTGCATTAACATCATATGGTGTTCTTCTTGTCTGTACATCCCCTTCTTTGGCCTATGCCTCCCATTGAGGAAGTATTTTCTTTTCTAGCCATTGTCCACATATCCTTGGTAATTTCCTTGGCATTTATCCTTTCTTGTACATATTTTATCAAGGAGGTGTGACTTGTGCTTGGCTAGTTATAGATTCTCAACAAGATCTTTGCCTCCTAGTCCTCTAAGTATAGAAGATATAGCAATGTCATTATCCAAATTGTTTATATGTCAGAATTACTCATCAAATATATTGAACGGATTCTATTGGCCTTTAGGAGAATCCCATTAATAATACTGAGTGTTTTTTAGGCCATTATCATGCTTTGACTTATTCTACAAAACTCATTGCAAGTTAAGAGAAAGAACTTATTGATTCAGCCTTGAGTTTGCCCAACTACCTCAATGTTGATCCGTTCAAAGTTCTTGAAAATGCCTTATACAAGGTTTCTTCCTATTCTCGGGATAATAACATTGTATTCCTAAATAGATTTAAGTGGCCTTTTGGATCTAAAAAACCAACGAATAATTTAAAAGTTAGAATTCTTATTCTCTGTGTTGGCACTTTAGATATGTCTCTAGTGAAGGGTGTTTACCAGTTGTAACCATTTGCACCATTCTTCTTCTTGTTCTTAGCTTCTAAATCTTATTGAACTTTCTATTCTATTAACTTGCTAATCAACTTCACCTCTATTGGTGCGACAATCATCATCTTTGTTGCTGATAGAATCTCTAGTCATCCATTAGATCTCATATGCAGGAAATTCTTCATCATCTCTATTGCTATGTCCTCCATTATGCTCCCTTCTTTAACTTTAATGCCTTTATTTCTTGTCTTGCCTAGGAGGGTTTAAGGATATTTGTGGTCTATCCTTTCTAATTTGCTTTGGTTTTACATCTTCCATTGATTCGGCTTCTTCATCTTGGATGATAGCTCTACACAGCCTGGTTCTTTGTTCTTGTTCTAAAAGGTGTAAGGATTGATCTAAAGCTTATACTAGAGTTTCTTGTAGGGTCAACTGCTAGGGAATTTCATGACAATGATGGTAGGGTCGATTTAGAAGATTTGGGAGCTGACTAAGGGTATGTGCTAACATAGCTAACATGTCCGAGACCATCTCCTAAATGGATGTTTAGAGTTTAGTGTTTATAGCTTGAAGTTGAGAGATAGTTATTATATTATCTTCTCTTAAAGGCTCACTAGTACTAGGATCAAGTATATATGAAAGTTGGAAGGGAGACACAGATTTTTATTTAGATCCCCATATATGAAACATATTGTTGTTGATGTTTTATAAATTGAGAGGAAATATTAAGTGATCAAGGAATGTAGAGGAAAAATATCAGAGAAGAGAGGAGAGAGAAAGAATAAGTGATTATATTAACATTTTTGTCCCCCCAAATGATTATAGGACTCTAAATTTAGAGAGATAGGACTGAGGGAGGGGGAATGGTATGTAGTCAAGAATAGGGGCCCGTCTTTGTTTTGTATGGTGAACCGACACAATAAAGAACCAGGAGAGCAACAAGAAGGGGTGAGTGTGTCTAAAGGTTTGGTGGGTCAATCTCTAGTCTTTGGGTCGTTGCCCTTTAAGCCCCCCATAACGCAGGTTTGAGAAATACACATATCAATTGTAAAAATACTAATAAGAAAAATATTAATTATGATCTTAATAATAGTAAATTGATAATATCCCATTAAAATTATAATTAATATGAAATCATCATGTCAATAAAAATAATATCAGGAGAACATGTCATTAAATGCATTATTAATATCTTTATACAACTCATAGCCAACCAAAAAAACTTATGGATTTCCCATTCAACATATATCATCTTCCTCAGAGGTCCAATAATAAAAAACAATTATTTCATATTTTTAGCATCTTTCCAATATTTATCATTTTCATACTTAAAGATAGAAATTTTAATCAAAGTAGTAAAAGTTTTAGATACGTGTAGGTTAAATGAGAGAAATACAACTAGACACGCTTGAAGTACTATTTTGAGTACTTAGATGGACATCCTTTCACTTGTGTTTAATACTTTAAGTCTAGTTAAATATAAGAGTTGCTTGTTGCAACTATATAGCTATAATTTAATAGGATTTAATATTGGTATTTTGTTGTATTAATTATTTTAGAGAATTAATATAAGATATATAGTCCTACTTTTGGCTTACAACTTGGTCAGTTTCATTCTTATGATTAAAAGATAACTTATAAATTATTATTATATTTTTACCTAATCTAGTAGTGAATTTTAACTTCCCTAACACATTCATTATATTGGTATTCACCCATATTTAATTTCTTATTTTATTTTAGTTGGTTTTAATTATTTTTTATTTTAAATCCCTAGTAATTATATTTTTCTTCTTCTTATTTTTTTATTATTTATGATTTAGAGTATTTTATTTTATTGTTTGTGTGCTAGCTAAATTTAGGTGAACCCTCTTTAAGTTATATTTCAAAGATATAATCATCATTTCCACCCACATTTTCCATAGGAACCTAGAGGTGAAAAATGGAAAATATTTTTACAAAAGTAAACACATTCTTAACAAATTTGAAATAACCTGATTATTTAGTAGGTCATTGATTATTATTTTTAATTATTTTAAAATATATGTAAAGACACGCTAAATCATACAAGCACACACAAACACTCACAAATACCTCCACACTTAAAGCACACATTGTCCTCAATGTGTAGATAAGTAAAGAAATGTGTAATTTAAGTATAAAGAGATAGATAAATAAATAAATAGAAACAAGTAAAGGGTAGAAAACTCCTCTATCACAATGGGGTTTCTCTCAAGCAGTGTTTATTTTTATGTCTTCAGCTTGATGTGATCTTGGTTTACTCAGTCACGATGGGTTCTTCATATAGCTATACCTCTTCAATATTATGCTCCATGAAGGCCTCATAGTAAGGCTTAAGCCTATGACCGTTTACCTTGAAATTGTTTCTCGTCTTTTAGCTTTTAATTTGTATGGAACCATGAGGGAAAACATGAGTAATAATAAAATGACCAATCCATCTAGAACACAACTTATCTAAGAATAAGCAAAGTCGATAATGGTAGAGTAACACTTTTTTTTCCACAAAAAATAACTTTCCACGAATAATCTTGTCATAAAAAGATTTTATCTTCTCTTTGTACAATATATTACTCTCAAATGCATCATCCCTTATCTCTTAAATATTATGAATTTTTACCTTCCTATGCATTTTGGCGGAGTTTATACTCATATTCAAGATCTTCATAACCCATCATGCCTTGTACTCAAGCTCCATAGGCCAGATGGAATGCTTTTCCATAAACAAGACAAAAGGGATACATGCCTATAGACATTTTATAGGCAGTACTATAAGCCCACAAGTCATCATCCAACCTTTGACTCCGACCCTTCTGATTTGGGCTCATGGTCCTCTCTAGTATTTTCTTGATTTCTTAGTTAGATACTTTTGCTTACCCACTTGTTTGATGGTGATAGGGTGTACAAACTTTATGTGTAACTCCATACTTGTGTAGAAAGGCTTTAATTGTCAAGTTGCAAAAATGTGATCCTCCATCGTTGATTATCAATCTAAGCATACCAAACCTAGATAAAATGTGAGATTAGAGGAAACCTACAACTAGACGAGAATCATTATTATGGGTGATAATTTATTCCACCAATTTTGACACTTAATCCAAAATATTAAGAATATAGAGATAGGCCTTAGTAGATAGAAATGGACCTATTAAAATTAATGCCCCAAACATAAAATATTTCTACAAATTTGATAGAGGTTAAGCGAATTAGATCTTTAGCACCAATGTTACCTGATCTTCGACACTTGTCACATCTCAAGAATTAAACAAGACTTTTATAGGTTGTAAAGGGACTAAGGTATAAATGGTACATAGTATTCTAGGGTTGTGGTGCTAAAAGACTAACAGTTAGTAGAACTCTACTAATATGATGAAATATAAGAATCAATACCACATCATTAATAAACAATAATACACACTTCAACCTCAAAAACAAACTAGAATAATGAGATAATCAAAAAATTAGAATATGAATAACACTCTCTCAAAGTCATCTCTATATCTCCCCCATATCCTCATGTAGTATCACCTTCTTTTTTCCCTTTTTATTTGTTTTTATTTTTATTTTTATCATTTGTTTTTATTTAACAAAGAAAATTGATGGAAACACAACGAGTATATATATTATCTCCACCATGAAACTTAACCAACTCATCTCTCCATATAGATATATTTTTTTTCCATATACTATCACATGCACAACCACACTATTTCTATAATATAATGAACTGATCCCCTTTCACTATCTCTAGGATAAAGATAAGACCCAAGGGTTAATTAATAAGGGTAATGAAGAAAAATGTATGATCAATGCCTAAAAAGGGCTACTATAGGGTGTAAAACTAGTGTACACATATTAGGACACAAGCTATTCGGTTATGTAATGGAAAAATTATATGTTGCCTTATCATTTTCTCAATCAGAGCATGTTTTGATTATAAGCTTTGACCTACATAAAAGCAATTTATAATAATCTCTGCATTCCATTACAAGAGGTATGGCATGTAATTTGATTAAAACAATTAAATGTATATGATGTTTGCAAAGAAAATTTGAAGTAAAGACCTATAGATTATTTCATGTAAGCTCACTCAAAAAAGAAGACATATATGGCTCATAAGCTCACTATGGGATGTGATAAATCTCAACATGTCATGTTTCATTCAAGTTCTTACTCTATCCACATCTAGACGTGAAGATATATGTTCCCTACATCAAAATTAACACAACAAATTTTCACTCACGTTATCTTAGTCTTATGATCTTCTTTAAGTTATATTTTAAAGATATGATCATCATTTCCACTCACATTTCCCATTAGAACCTAAAGGTGAATAATGAAAAATAGTTTTACAAAAGTAAACACATTCCTATTTTTTTCTTGAAATAATATGATTATTTGGTCCATTATTAATTCAAAAAGATAAAATAATGAAAACAAATAAAACAATTCTACATGAATGAATTAAATGAATAATAATCATAGAAAACTTAAAGTCAACATAGGTTGGCTTGATCATTCTTTGAAATAATAGAATAAAACCATTTTGACTTAAATTCCAATTATGCATTGAATGAATGTTAGAATAATCCAAACTTATTTGAACCCAATTTGAGTTTAAAAAGAATATAATATGAGCTTGCCTAAACATAGAGTGATTTGAACTTGAATCAAATAAAATAAAATAAAAAGTAGAATTTTCCAAATTTATTAAAACTCACAACCATTTAACATTAACCGGACCAAACCCAACCTGAGTTAGCTGAGTGATCGAAATGATTCCAACCTATGGTGACCTAAGTCTGGCCCAAACCCGAACTAGGGAGATAATCGTCTAGAGTCAATCTAAACCCGAGTTGACCGGAATTGACTCGATATGCTTGGTCATTAGTTCTAATGATGCTTAAAGAGAAACTTTTTTGTTTGATAACATTTTTATGATTTATCAAAGAAAGAGAGAGAAAAAGCATCTACCTCTTATTGCATGTATTATTTGTAGTTAGTAGAAAACAAACATGTAGATCCATCATTTTTACACATTTGCAAAAGCAAATGTTAAGCTTCAAGCGAATGATGGTGCAAATGGAACATAATTTTATTTTGTCAACTAGCAACTTTTTGACAACTCATAACTAATAAAGTTTGAGCTATTAAATTGTCTTGATTTGCTTGATTAAAATATGTACCCTTTTTAAAGTATTTATTTTTGTTGTTGTTGTGGTAGTGTAATAACATTATTATTATTGGTGTTGCTGCATCAACCGCTAATGTAATAGTTACTAATAATAATAAGAAGAAGAGTAATGTAGTTATTATTATTATTATTGTTGTTGTTGATGTTGTTTATAATAATTATAATTTTTATTGTTTGTATAATTCTTATAATCATTCTTTTTGTTGTTGTTGTACCTCTTGCTCCTCCTATAGGCGGTGGCGATTGGAATGAAAATAGGTTATAGAACTAGAAAACTAGTTTTTGAAAACAATAGCAATAAAAACATAAACTGGTTTAAGGTTTTTTGAAAAACAAAAACCAAAATCCAAATGCTAGAACTAGGGCCTAAAGTTATTGCAACATAATTTGATGAAATTATGTGGCAATTTGTACGGTGCTTGAGCTAGGCATATATGGTTATTCTATAACCCTATGCAAGTCAAGATTAAGTAGTGCACGGTTTATACGGAAATTCTATAACCCAACGCACAGCCCATGTACATCTCAGTGGTACGTAGCTTGCATTTGATGGAGCGAGCGGTATGTGAGACTTACGCCGCTCAAAGCCTCAAATTTAGTTAGGGCCTCAGCCCTTACGCTTACCAAAGTTGTTACAGATGACATGAATTGTGTTTGTAGATAGGTTAACCCGAGCTTTGTTTGTGAGGCCCCGAATGCAACTTACAAAAGGGGAATGAGGAGAATAATATGGTTTCATGCATCCCGTATCAAACGAGTGAAGCAACATTTATGGCCTGCCTACTACGGCGACCGAAAACAAAACCGACCTTTTTGAGAAAAAGGAGGCAAAGTCCAGATTCACATAACCCCATGAAAAATTTCGTCCACATTTCGGATGCAAATATCCAACCGTACACCTGGTCGAAAGCAATAGCCCCTCGTAGGCTCGTAATAATGCACCATCTTCTCCAGAACAGACACGTTAACGGTTCTTCTGACCACCGTCTGAAAATAAAGTAGCTATCGAGGATCATTTATCGATTTTCCAATAATGTCCTTAGAATATAAGGCTCCCAAGCATCCAAACACCATTGCCGACAGAATATCAGGACAATCTTGGAAAATCGACATCAGTCTTCTTCCAATCCTCTGGGCCACACGCAAGTCAATCCTGCACCACATGTTTCATTTCACCCCTAACCTTAAAATAACAAAAAATTTACGACGTCTTTCGGATAAACATTTAAACAGTCGAATTCGAAACCCCTCCGACCCCCACCCCCCCCCATCTTACAATCGTATCCCTTCCCTTTACATCTTTCGATCATTAATAGCAAGACCCAAAACCGATCGACTCGATCAACCATGGAAGGAGCACCGACATCCCATAACCCAGGATCCGCACCGGCGGGTCACCACCACCCTGTATCAACCTCCGAACTTATGTCTAGTGCCAAGGTGCTCAGTGAGGCGGCCCAATCGGCGATCAGCCACAAAAGTGCTAGTGAGATTGACAAGGCTAGGGTTGCCGGTGCCGCTGAAGATCTCCTTGGCGCTGCTAAACAGTACGGACATATTGATGAGAAGAGCAATATGGGGCAGTATTTAGAGAAAGCTGAAGGGTATCTTCATAAAGTTCATTCGTCCGGCGCCCCCGACGCTACGTCTGCCGCTGCGGGTACCCATTCTGGTGGCGGTGAGGCCCGTAAAGAGGGTGAGGAGAAGCATTCTGGTAGTGGTGGGATGGGAGATTATTTGAAGATGGCTCAAGGATTCATGGGCAAATGAAAATCCTCTCCTCTTAGTTTCTTTTATAATTGTATTGAGAAATCTGTGTTCTGTGATGTTATTCTTATGTGCTATGGCTTTGGTTTTTATAATGTGTGGAAATTTTTATTTCTGTTTCAATTAATCTTTTATACGTGTGCGTTTGATAATGTTGTACTTTGTTCCCATGTGTAGCTAGCTGGGATCGTTTGTTTTTGAGGGTTATTGGGATAACTACTATGTTTGTCATGACGAAATGTCGTTAGGAAATTAAATTTTGTGCATCTCTCTCATAAGTTACAAGTAGATCTCTCTTTTAGGTAGCTAAGGCAAACTGATCATATACTTATTTCCTACCACCTCTCGACGAAAATGACGAATTCGTAAATTTCTACTACTTCTCGGCAGAAGCGGAAAACTCGTGTCTTGGGCTACTGGCGTTTCATGCTTGCTAAGATCATAGCCCTCTCCCTCACAAAAAATAATAATAGAAAAATAGTTTTATTAATCAAGTCACCCAAACACAATTTGTACAAGAGAAGGAAAAAAATAAGAATAATTTTAATAAAATAAAAGTAATATGATGCCACCAAATTTGTTAAACTAAAATCTCTGTACGGAAATATAGGAGAATTTTGTTGAATACAATCGGTAAAAAAGAGGCGTTATTTTTGTAGTACAACAATTCCTTACATGTTATCTACTTCCACGGTAGACGCTCTTATGAAACAATATTGATGTCCTCTTCAATATTCCTTACATGTCTTACCATAAAATTATTGTCTTAAGATCCCAGTGTTTAATTATTGAGTTTAGATCTAATATGTAGCATAACCTCAAGTTTTTAAAAGTAATATATAATCTTTAGTCTATACCATTACACTTTTAGGGTTCTTTGACCCGGGCCCCATTTTAGGCCAAAGCCTAGGGTCCCCACTGTTAATATAGGCTCCAATTATTAATATAATATATATACATAGAAAAAAATAAAGCGTTGGAACGTGTATGAGTAAGATGAAAAATGATTCTAAGACTCCTGTTATATATATATATTTAATATATTTGTACTATTGTGTATTTTATTTATTTATTATTCAATTAGCTAAAACTATTATTCATTATTTTTTTTTATTATTCAATCTTGTTATATACCATAGGTATTATTATACATAAGAGTAGTCTTAAAAATATCTTAAAATTACAATTGTTGCTTTATATGTATTCTTAAAATTAAATTTGATTTTGCTTTGGAATCTTAGAAACATCATAGTATATAATAAAATTTAATCAAATATTATGATACTGAAATAATATAATTTTATATTATTTTTGGATAAATATTGGAATGGTTATTAAAAGTTATATATTATTTTTTGATAAATATTGGAGTGGTTATTAAAAGTTATTTAACTACTGTACATTTCTAGATTGTAGACAGATGGCCATCCGGTTGCATAACTATCTAAATTCAGTGCAAATTGCAAGATGTAGACAATGACATTAATGTAAATTAATTCAACTCTTAATAGTGTCAATTTTTGTTTTTGTGTGAAAATATATTGAATTATTGTGTTTTAAATTGCTTCAATTTTGGTTGCGGTATTTAATCATTCTACTTATTTTCTCTATCTTAGAAGGTGATTGTAACACTCTAAAATAAAATATTTTAAATTTGAATCATTAAATAATAAAAGGTATATTAAAATATTTATTAGATTTTTCATATTAATAGACACACGTATTATAGCAGATAAAGCAAAAAAAAATTGCACATTATGTAATACTATAATACACAACCATTTTATGATATGTTTAATAAATATATATTTTTCAATACTATAATACACATTCTATTTAACTTAATTACACGCTCTTTATTTTCCCTAAATAACACACATTTTTGGTACTTTAATATATGTATTTTTTTACTACTATAATATACATTTTCCATAATTAAAGTATGTATTCTTTACTAAGATAATAAAAACATATCTGTAGTATAATATTTTATATAAATATGAGAGAGAAATACACATTTTTTGGTGATATAATATACATTTTCTAGAATTATAATATACATTCATTAGTACTACAATTCTATAACACTTTACATAAGTGTAAGTTAAAAGTACACATTCTCAGGTAATATGATTCATATTCTACATAAGCAAAATATAAATTCTCCTCCCCTATAAGAAAATTATTCATTGTCCATTCTCCTTACATAAAATATACATTTTTCAATACTATAATACACCTTCTTTAATACTATGATACTTTTCCTTCATAAATAAAATACACATTCTCTAACACATTGCTCCAAAAAAACACATAAACAACGTTTTTAAAAGTAGTATATGCCGTTACATATAATATACACGATAGTTCTAAAAATTGTCCTATAATTTATTAAATTTGGCTAAAAAATTATTGGTGCTATAATATAGACAACATTTTAGATAAAAATTAATGTATTATAATATTAATATATACGACAGTTAGAAAGCATAACCGTTATGTATATCGACAACAAAAACCTTTCAAATATTTTACTAAAGGGAATGCACGACAATTTCGACTAATAATTGTTGTATATTCTCTATTTTTTTAATGGATCACATATGATCCTTTTCGTATCACATTGTTTTATCTAAAAAAATTTGCACATGTTTTCTAAGATGCTTTCACTTGCATCATCATTTTCCACGTCCAAAACAAGCACCCATAATTTATAAGGTTCATATAAAAATAAATGATTTTATACTTTTATTATTTACCTTGCATTCAATATCTTATAATTTTTTTCCCATTCATATTTACACTCTAGGTACAAAAATATTAAAGGAGCACATATGATTTTACAACTAATCATCACAAAAATTTGTTAAGAAATCTAACCATTCTTTTTATAATTTCATTAATCTTGTTATTATCATATTTACATAGTTAAAAAGGTTGATAGACCTATAAGAGATGGATATTACCATGTTAGTATTAATGTATATAGATAATCATAATTAATATGAACTAAACAAAGTAAATACACACTTCTCCTTATCCTGTTCAATGTTTGCAAAAATTTCTTTCATGAATATTATGATGTATTATCCACAACTTACATTATCTTATTATCAATGATACTTAAAAATAAAATATAAGGTATATTATCTTATTAGTTTCTCATACTAATTACTTAAAATTAAATGACAATGATTCCTAATTGATATAAAAACTACAAACCTTAATTTTTTTCCAAGTTATATGGGGTGTTGGCACCCTTCCCTTCTTGTGTGGCCCAAAACAAGTCTTGAATGACCCAATTGGACTTGTAGTAGCCATAAATTAAAAAAATTATATGTGTGTGTATGTGTGATTCTAATTAATATTATTATATAGATAAAATATTTACCATTTAGTAAGTAATTTTGGATCAAAACTAAGATTTTTGATCAATTAATTTCATCCAATATGTGATTCCTGAAGATGGTTGCCAATATCACATGCATGTCAAATAAAAATGGGGCAAACAATAGGGATTATGGATTCATCTTAATCGCATTAACTACGTATAGAGCACATTCAACATTATCATTCTCATTGAATATAGTTTGAGCATAGAAATTTATATACATTAGATATGTCCAAGATATCATATAATAAATTTTATTTCTAGAATCTATGCAGATTAAAGAATAAATTACATATTTAGTATCAAAATATTATTATATGCTATGCCTTGTAACAAATGTAGGATATCCTCTACCCCAATCTATATACTCACGTCTTCTAATTTCATGTGAAATTTTGCTGGAAGAGGAATCCTAATAGAATTGTCATCCAAAGATAGCACCATGTCCAAGTATAATATAAATTAAGATGATAGGTCACAATGCTTGATTATCATTTCCATACCCAAGGCTTTTTAGGCTTTTGCATACTCTATATCCTTTCTTTTCCTCTCACTAACAATTTTTTGCTATAATACGACCACCCTAAGTAAGTAATAAGGAGTGGCAATATAATTATTAATTAGATCATATACTCAATGTTATGATTCTATGATTATGTACTTTGGGTGAGGTAGACCCAAAATCTAGCTTATGTCTCCTCACTTAGGAGACCAAGTGTAGTAGATGTTCAATATCTTTGAGAAAAGCCCCTTGGCACTGCTATGATGTGGTAGTCGGAGTTGCAGTCCTACTTTAGTTCTATCATGGATATTAGCATTATGTGTTTTACCTTTATATGGATTGTTGTGGAAAACCATGCTTGTGTGTAATTGTATACACTCGGGTTTTGGTGAGATATTTATATGTTTTCTCTGTTCTCGTATGTTTTCTTTCGAGTAGATTAAATACCATGCTAAAGTATAACCTTATTGTCCTGCTTGAGCCTTCCATGTTTTAAGTAGTATGCTTTGCCAGTACTTCACTGTACTGATACTGTACTTGTGTGGTCACTGTGATGAACATGCTTCTAGTCATGAATGATTTGGTATGATAGAATGTGTAATAATCAACAACAATTCTTGAATGAGAATATGATGATCATAGCATTTTATACCCACTAACTTCAAACCTTTCATCAAAATATTTTTTTTTATTTTTAATAAATATTCTTTGAGAACCATCACTTCGTACAAACACTCACAAAATAGATCTTTTGTTTTTTTGGAAAGAGTATAGTATGCAGGAGGTAAAACAATTCTACTTCCCACCTTCTCTTAATGTAATTATGTACTTATACCCATAGCAACCAAGTTCAATCGAGCATTGACGCAATCCTTTGTCTTTTTGGAGCATGACAAATACATATTTTTACATATTTTATACCCTTTTAATCTTACCTTTTGATCTTAGATTTGCATAATATATGAGGCTAATTATAATTTTATGCTAAGTAATAATAATCTCATATATTTAATTATTTGAAATCAAAATGATAGAAAATTGATGGGCTGAAGTAATGAGGTAATTTATTATTTATTTTAATTTTATTTTATTATTAAAAAAAGAATAAAAAAGAAGATACCACAATGTACTGTGAAATGAGAAAAAAGTGCACATGCTCATGTGAAATTTTCATGCATATTTATTTGGTTATTTCTTCCTCTATTTTTAATATATATTTTTGATATATATTTTTTTGTAATTAATAATTACTTATGATTGGCTAAATAGTTATTTTTAGAGAATAGATTGAAGCCCTAGACCATGATTTGAGATGTAATAATAATTTTCTTTGTTTCATAGGATTTTCCTTTGACTCTATTTTAATTGCTAACATTTATATGTATAATTATGTCAAGTATGATTTATATGGTGCATAACTCATTCTAGCTTCCTTGTGGAGACAATATGTAAGATTATATGCTTGCTAGGTGACTATATGAACATGATATAATTCATATAAACACATTTTAGCTAGTTAAGATAACGGTTCACCTAATAATTTTATGATTCAAACTGGAGTAGTAGAATGTTTTTATGCTTGTCGGTAAAAGGAGGGGAATGCAACTATACATTCTTAAGGTACTAGGTTGGGTATTTATACTGGCATCCTTTTACTTTTGCTTAGTGCTGTAAATCTATTTAAATATAGAATCCACTTATTGTGACTATAGTGCTAGAATTTAATAGGATTTAATATTTGTGTTTTGTCATATTAGTTATTTGAGGAAAGTAATCTAAGGTGTATAGACTTGCTTTTGATTTGCATCTTGGTTAGTCTCCTTCTTGTGATTAAAAGATAACTTATAACTTATTATTATATTTTGAACTACTCTAATAGTGGATTTTGAATTCTTTAGTACATTTATTATATTTATGTTCACCTATATATATATATATATTTTTTTTCTTATTTGATTTGATTTAGTTTTGATTATTTTCTATTTTAAACCTCCATAATTTTATTTTTCTTATTATATGTTTTTGTGTGATTTAGAGTCTTTTATTGTATTATTTGTGTGCAAGCTAAATTTAGGTGAGTCCTCTCAATCCCCATCATAAAATGATATCCTTATTTACCAATATTACAATTGGCCACAAGAGGGTTTAAATTTGTACCGAATACGGTCACACCAATTTTTGGCATTGTTGTAAAGGATTGGTAATTTTGCCTTCATTTTTTTAGTATTTTTATATGTTTTAGTGTCTTGTGTGTGTTCTTCTCTTGAGTCATTATTTCTTATTTATTTTTATTTTATTTATTTATTTATCTCTCGTGTGGTTTAGTTATTTGTGGTGTTTTTCTTATTATAGAAACTCTTTGGTGAATGCATACAAGAGGGACTTCACAAGGAAAGCCTTTTCCATTGAACTTTAAATTATAAAAGTCTATTCAAGCTCATTATAAAGCTAAAGATTTCTAGTTTTCCTTCATCACCAGGAGTAGAGGAAGAGGCTTCCAATATCCACACATCACCAATGGTAGATAATATTGACTTTGCTCTTATGGAAGCCAATAAGAGTTTGTGAGAGTTGATAACCCATAATGCACCGGAGGTGACTACATGGATTGGTTATCTTGAGCTCATTGATGGTAGGAAAAGATACTTTTACCTTAATTTTAGCCTACTCCACCAAATTCTAACTTTCTATTGACTCCCTATTGAGGACCCCAACAAGTTTATGAAGGAGTTTCAGTTCATATGTGTTCCCATGTGCCCTAATCATGCATATCTTCAAATCTTAAAGCTTAAGGCACTTTCATTTACCTTAGTGGATGATGCTAAGGATTGAATCTATGAGTTACCTAGAGGATATATCTTCTCTTAGGATACTTTAGCTAGTGTATTCTTGAACAAGTATCTTTCTATTTCACGTGTCATCGTGCTAAGGAAAAGGATCACCTGGATCCATTAAGAGCCTAAAGAGACATTCCATGCTTACTATAATAGGTACAAGGCCTTGATGTTATAGTGCCCACAACATGGGATGACAAAAGATAACTTGTTGCAATCTTTTTACGAGGTACTCACTCCATTTGAGGGAAACATGTTGGATGCAACTAGTGGATGCACTTTCATGGATAAGGATCCCACTTTAACTCAATATTTGTTGAAAAATCAAGCCTATATCGCGCAACAATACAATGATCACTCTACCCTTTCAAAAGTAAATGAGGTAAGTGTAAGTCAATTTGATGATAGACTTAACTAAATCACTACTCTTGTTTCACACATTGCCAAAGCTACTAGATATGTTACTACATGTGGAGTATGTTTAGTGATAGGACATCCTAGTGATAAATGTCCACAAATGATTAGAGGAGAGGATCATGAGCAAACAAAATGCCATCAAATTTTCAAACACTTACCATCTAGGTATGCACAATAATTATAATTTTCATTGGAAAGATAATAATAATTTTCTTAATCCTCCAAGTTTCAACCAAGTGGCATCAGATTCTATCAAAAAATGCAAGGAGGATCCTCTCAACCTCAAACTCTAGCTATCAACAAATATGACAATACGTTTGAGTTTTAGAAAAATGGATAGAATAAACTAATATAAAGCTAATTGAATATTAAAAAGATATTTCCAAATATAGAGCATCAAATGGTAGAATTCACTAAGCTGAACTAATTACATTATCTAGGGAAACTACCTAGTAGTATCATACCCAATTTAAAAGGAAACTTTGAGTCAACTAATATATTGGTAACAAAGAGTGGAAAAATATGTGAGAGTTATCCAAACAAGTTTAAGGAGGATTTAAACCATTTGGGATACAATATTGAAACAAAATAAAGGGAGATCATGCAATGATGAGAGAATAGGAGCAAAAACAAACAATCGGTCGACCGATCCATTAATCAACAAAAACCTGAGAGCTCCTTAAATGTTAAATCCTCCACCATTCGAAAGTTTCCTATTACTAACCCTATATATACTTCTCATTTTCCTTTAAGGATATCCAAATCAAAGAAGGAATAAAGTGATAAAGTTATATTGGATATGTTTAAGAAGGTGGAGATCAACATGCCACTCCTAGAGGCTATTAACCAAGTGCCCAAATATGTAAAATTCTTAAAGGAGTTATGCACTAGGAGGAAGAGAACGAGGTAGAAGGAAGTGGTAAGGATGAGTGAGCTATTTCCTGCTATCATATGAAGGAAGCTAACTCCAAAGTGTAATGATCCTTGAAGCTTTACTATTATATGTGTCAATGGTGACAATAGGTTTACAAATGCCATGCTAGACCTAGGTGAATTTGTTAATGTCATGGCATATTATATTTATGCATCTTTAGGTTTAGGAGGGCTTGAGAAATATAATGTTATTATACAACTTGCTAATCATTCTAATGCATTCTCAAGGGGCTTGTAAAAGATATTTTTGTGCATGTTGGTACACTTATATTTCTGCCGAACTTGTATGTTTTGGATGTGGATGAAAGTAGCTTGATTTAATTTTCATTTCTCTTAGAAATTCCCTTCAGGAGAACCACTCATATAAAGATATTAATTCATACCAATTCCATCACTATGGAGTTTGATGGAGAATTCATAAGCTTCAACATCTTTGTAGGCATGTTATACTTTATGGATGACCATTCTTGTTATACTGTTGATACTATTAATCTTTTGGTATAATATTACTTTAATGAGGATGAGGAAGATCCATTAGCAACCACTCTTATGAAAATATTAGGATTGGATGAGAATAGTGAAGAGATTTCTTTAGAGGAGATCGAGATGATACTTTCCTCACATCTTGTGCATGTCATGGCACACATGGAGGAAAACCCTCCATATCAGTATGGATACCATCCTTTTTTTATTCCTTTAGCTACTAACAAGCCTATACCTTATGCGATTCAGGCCTCTACACTAGACCTCAAGCCATTACTGAATCACTTAAAGTATGCCTAATTGGGAGATAGCGAGACCCTGCTAGTGATCATATCTTTAAATTTGATAGAGGAGCAAGAAAGAAAGATTTTGGAAGTCCTTAGAGCATATAGACAAACTCTTAAATGGATGTTAGTATAAATCAAAGGGATAAGCCCTGACACATGTTTTCAATGCATACTTCTTGAATAAGAAGCTAAGCCTACAATAGAGTAACTCAACCCAGGCTTAATTCTCATATAACGAAATTATTAAAGAAGGTGATCATCAAGATCTTGGGTTGTAGAGTTAACTACCTCATCTCAGATTCTAAATGGATGGTGCCTATTCAGGTGGTACCTAAAAATTTAGGGGTCAAAGTAGTGAAGAATGAGGAGAAAGAGCTTGTCTAGTAAAGGATGATGATTGGATACTGATTATGCATTGACTATAAGAAGATACATGCCAATGACTATAAGAAGATGCATGCCATAATAAAGAAAGACCACTTCCTAATACCATTCATTGATCAAATTCTCAAGAGATTAGCTGGTCATTTTAATTGTTTCTTCCTTGATAAATACTCTTGTTATAGCCAAATTCACATAGGAAAGGAGGATCAAGAGAATAAAACCTTTATATGCCCATTTGACACATTTGCTTATCAATACATGCCCTTTGGGCTATGAAACGACCTTAGTACATTTAAGAGATATATGGTTAGTATTTCTTTTATTACATTGAGAACATAATTGAGGTTTTTATATATTATTTGAGTGTCTTTGGTGATGCTTTGAATCTTATCTTAGAAATTTGACTATACTTTTGAAACAACATGAAGAAACAAACCTTGTACTTAATTATAAAAAGTGTCATTTCATGGTGACATAAGGAATTATACTTGGTCATATTATCTAATCTAAGGATCTAGAGGTTGATAAATCTAAGATAAATGTTGTGCACTACTTACGACCTCTTACTTGTGTAAGAGACGTACGTTCCTTTATTAGACATGCATACTTCTATCAATGATTCATAAAAGACATCTCTAGCATTACAAAATCATTAACATGTCTTTTGTGAAAGGATGTGGCTTTAAATTAGAGTAAGGAGTGTCAGTGAGCATTCAATGAACTCAGAAAGATTCTAACAATAATCATAGTAATGCTATTGCCACATTGGTCCCTACCATTTTAGATTAGGCGTAATGATGTATTTTTTCAAAGTAAAGGAAGGTTGGATCTAAGATTGTTGTGTAGAAGATTTCACCCACAAAATTATGCAAAAGAAACGAAGGATTAAGATTGATTATAGTCTAAGAAATCAAGTTACAAAGGATAGTGTATTCGGTAGATTTGAATAAGGTGTTCAAATATGTCAAGTTTGAGTTCAATGGAGGAAGGCAATTGTCCCAAACTTTCCTTTCTCAATGTCGACTAAAAAATGAGATAGATAGACGCCAACTAACTATGCTCAAAGTTGTATTCAAATTCTTATTCATTTTGCCTTTAATTCATGTGTACAAGAAGGTATATATAGGGAGAAGTTCTAGCTTGAGTTCGAATGTGTTCCAGCCGGTCCTTAGCCTTAATTCAAGCCCATTAATCATAGTTGAATTAAGCCCATATAACCTTAATCCTAAGCATAATATCATTGGTTAAATGATACTAAAGATTGATATTACAAAGCTATAAAATTAACTATGATACATAAATGAAATTATATCAAACCCTAACTTACATAAAATACACTTAGGGTTAGGGTTTAAAACAAGTTAATACAACTAATGAATATCATCACCATATCTTCTTGTTGTAAAGTATCATCCCATGCATGCTATAGTCTTGCATGCTTTGAATACTTGTACACATTAAAGTGTATTAACATTTTCTTCTTGCAAATATGTGGCATACCTATAAGAAGAACTTGAATGTTTTTCAATATCAAGCATATAAGAATTATCAAGAATATTTAACATGATAGGCTCCAACATTAAGAAAGATAAGTCTTCCTTACCTTGAGAATTAATATGAACATGACAATCATTAGGTTTATTAGATGCTCCTGCATCACGTAATGCCTCAGACTATGCAATTAGTGCAACCTTACAACAAAAAAGGATAATAAGCCATACATCATCAATTATGCTTCAAGGAATCCTAATGATTCTTGGTTGAATTACTCTACTACCAATAAATAATCATTGGTGGTGCCATTTTCTCTTAAAAATTCTAGATCATATTTAACTCAAACTAAGTTATCATCTTTATTGACCATGAAGAGTTGAAGTATTTATTATCTAAAAAGTAAGAAAATCCCTGATGGATAACATGGGTTATCTTAATTTAAGAGTTTGATTTGGAGATTAAGGACAAGAAAGGGAGTGAGAATGTAGTAGCATATCACTTGAGCTGCATGATTCAAGATGGTGAACCCATATTGTTGATTGAGAATTTTTCAGATGAGCAGCCCTTTGGGTTACAAATAAGGACACCATGGTTTGATGATATTGTGAACTATCTTGTTACTCATAAGATATCTAATGAAATGCCAAAATATGTAAGCTCTAAGATTATGAAAGAGGTATAGCAATTTTTTTGGAAGACCCCTATTTATGGAAATTTGGTATTGATGGTATAGTGAATATATGTGTGCCTAATTATGAATTTGAGAATATTTTATCACATTGTCATAATTTTCATTGTGGAGAACACTTTGGTGTCGAAAATACCTCCTTCAAGGTTCTTCAATCTAATTTTTATTGACATACACTATTTAGAGATGCTACCAATTATTGCATGAGATGTGATAGGTGCTAAAGATAAGATAACATTGGTCTTATAGATCAAATTCCCTTAACCTCTATCATAGTTAGATAAATTTTTGGTGTGTAGGGCATTGATTTTATAGGTCCATATCCATCATCTAAGCGATATCTCTATATTCTTCTTGTTTTGGATTATTTGTTAAAATGGGTGGAAGAAGTTTCTACCAATACTAATAATTCTCATGTAGTTGTAGGCTTTCTCTAATCTCACGTCTTTTTCAAGTTTGGGATGGCAATAGTGATCATCAATGATTGAGGCCCACACTTTTGCAATAGAACTATCAAAGCTTTGCTATAGAAGTATGGCGTTATATATATATATATATATGTATATATATATATATATATATATCTCAAAATAGTTGGCAATCAAAAGTCACTAACCAAGAAATCAAGAAAATACTAGAGTGGACCGTGAGCTCAAATCAAAAGGATTAAAGCCAAAGGTTGGATAATGCCTTGTGGGCATATATAATTTCATATAATAAACCCATAGGCGTGTCTCCTTTTTTTATTTTTTATGAAAAGTATGCCTTCTAACCATGGAGCTTAAGTACAAGGCATGGTGGGTTGTGAAGAATTTAAACATGAGTATAGAATCTGCTGGATCATATAAGAAGCTATAGATTCATGAGTTTCAAGAGATAAGGGATGATGTGTTTGAGAGTACTATGAAGTACAAAGATAGGATAAAAGCTTTTCATGAGAAGATGATTCATGGAAATTCATTTGTTGTGGGCCAAAAAGTGTTACTCTACCATTCACGACTTTGCTTATTCCCAGGTAAGTTGCATTCTATATGGGTTTGTCCTTTTATTATTACTCGTGATTTCCCTCATATAGATTAAAACTGAGAATATAGGGAATGAGTCAAGGTCAAAGGTCACAGACGTAAGCCTTATTATAAGGAATTCATGGAATATAACAATGAAGAGGTGTAACAATAATAAACACCCACCTTAATCTAGTAAATTGAGATCACGCCAGGTTGAGGATGTATGAACAAGCACCCCTTTGGAGTTAAACCAATGTGATAGTGGAGTTTTGTGCCATTTATTTATTTATCAATCTCTCTATATTTAAATTACATGATCCTTTACTTATGTGCACATTGATGATAATGTGTGATTCAAAAGTGGGGTGCTTGTGAGTGTTTTGTGTGCTTGCATGTATTTTAAAAATCATGCATATTTTTTATGCATTTAGAGTTTTAGAAGTCCTTAACTAGTTAATGATGATTATATCTTTGAAATATAAGTAAGAGATGGTCATAATACTAAGATAAAGAGGGTGGATATTTTTTTTTGGTGTTACTTTCAAAGTAGGGAACAAGTATTGAAATGTCTAGATGTGAATGGAACAAGAACATGAATGATTTTCTAACCTCCAATATGGCATATTGAGATTCATCACATTCTATAGTGAGATTTTGAGCCATATATGCCTAATTTTCTAAGTGCGTTCAAAATTTCTTTAGAAACCTCATATACATTTAATTACTTTGATCAAATTACTTCCCATAGCTTTTGTAATAGACTATAGAGATTACTGAAATTTATTCCTATTTTACTTGAAGCTTATAGTCTAAACATGCTTTAATTGAGAAAATGATAAGGGTAATAGAGAATTTGCCACCACATGACCAAATAGCTATGTCCTAATTTGTGTACGTAGGATGTACACCTCATAGTATCACCTTGAGTCTATGCATTAATCACATATTTTTCTTCATTAACCACATTAAATAACCATTGGGCATTATCCTTACCCTTTCCTAGAGCCAGTGGAAGGGGATCATTTTGTTATATTATAGAGATAGAGTGGTTGTGTATGTGATAATACATGGCAAAAGTATATGTATTTTTGTTGAGAAAGGAATTGGTTATTTTTGGTTATGGAGATATAAAATATATATTAATTATTTATCTATTAGTATTTTTATTTTTTACTTTAAAAAAATAAAATAAAAATGGAAAAATGATATGACATAAGGGAGAGAGGGAGATATGGAGATAACTTTGAGAGAGTTCTATTCATGTTTGATTTTTTTAATTATTTCATAGTTCTAGTTTAGCGTTGGGGTTGAAGTGTGTATTATTGATCATTATATATAGAATTGATACTTATATCTCATCTGGTTAGTAGGGTTCCACTATTTCTTAGCCTTTTAGTACAACAATCCTAGAATAGTCCATACCCTTTATATCTTAGTCCTATTACAACCCTTATGAAATCTTATTTGATTCTTGAGGTTGGTGACTTTTATCTATTGGATAATAGTCACAAGATTTAAACATATGGTTTATTTCATTTGGTAGTTTTTTCTAAATTATGTTAGCTGCAGTAGTAATATGATGTTTTTCCTCGATGTATTTTGTAATTTCCCATTCAACAATGTTTTAAAACAATTTTATTTGTGGTTAGTAGGGTTCCACTATTTCTTAGCCTTTTAGTACAACAATCCTAGAATAGTCCATACCCTTTATATCTTAGTCCTATTACAACCCTTATGAAATCTTATTTGATTCTTGAGGTTGGTGACTTTTATCTATTGGATAATAGTCACAAGATTTAAACATATGGTTTATTTCATTTGGTAGTTTTTTCTAAATTATGTTAGCTGCAGTAGTAATATGATGTTTTTCCTCGATGTATTTTGTAATTTCCCATTCAACAATGTTTTAAAACAATTTTATTTGTGGTGAAAAATGGAGTGTTACAGGTTGGTATCAAACCTTTGATTTTAAGACTAATTCATTTTAAATAATTTTAGCTGATACCACATGTTAGTAACAAAGTTTGTTTTAAAACTCTGGTCCTTTAAAAAGTTTTAACCTTATACCACACATTGTCTTGATGATTTCCCAACTACCTTGAATATTTAACTATCAGTTTAAGTGTTTTCAAACCCAAAAATGTCTGTGAGTGAGAGTGGGTTGGGAATGTGATATAAATAAACTTTATTTTGATTGTTGTGTGAGCCTTAGTGTTTTTTTAATTGGCTGCTTCTGATTAGTCATAACCTTTAGGGGTCAATGGCTGTGAACCACCATTACGAGCACTTTGAGGCATTTATGGAGCTTGTCAGTGCCTACATGGAGGGCTAGATTCAAGCTCCACAATAGTCAACACTAGTGTCAGTACCGACACTAGTTCTAGAGTATTAGCTCAAGAGAGATAGAAATCATCACCTATCAATCTTTGAGCATCAGGAGGACCCTAACATTATGGAGAGATGGGTTAGATTAATGGAGAAGACCTTTTTTGCTTTTGGTTGTTCATCGGCTAAGAGGGTTGACGTGGCCGTGTATTACCTAAGGATCCAAGTAGACATATGGTGGAGGAGTTTCTGATGTATAGGTGGAGAGCCTACGACTTAGGAACCCTTTATTGAGGCACTTCCAGCTAGATTCTATCCCACTCATCTCATTATGTAGAAGTACGATGAGCTCATGACAATTCAACATGGGGCATGTCAGTGGAAGAATATTCTATGCAATTCATAGACTTGGTCTAGTTTGCACCTAAGGTGGAGGCTAATGACACAATGTAGGCCAAGCGTTTCAAGATTATCCTAGGGATTAGATACTAGGAGTTGGTGGGAGTTACCATACATGGTTGGGATGTACGAGCATACCTTAGAGGCTTCTTGGGTTATTCACACAAAGAGTCCCCACTTAGGAGGTAAGAGGAAGTTTGATAGTTGTTAGCAGTTGGGTGGAAGGAATAAGACTTATTTTGGAGGCAACATACCTCCTAGGTATGGTAGGAGTATGAGGTCAACACCTAAATTGGGAGGTCATTCTAGGGGACGCTCTAAGGAAAGAAATTACTATTATAAGCATTACAAAGCATATCTTCCACAATGGATTATGATGGTAACAAGGTTACTTTCCATAGTTGTGGTATGATAGGATACATGGCTTATTAGTGTCATGTTAGAGGTATCATTGTTTAGAGGAGTTAGTCTTGAGCTCAAAGCACTAGATAGATTCAACAGCCACAAACTTAGAGAATTCCTCTATTACCAGTTAATGTTCCCACTCATACCACATAGCCTAGGGGTTAGAAGCCCTACATTTTTATTAGGGTAGGCATCAAGCAATACTGCAAATAGTTCCTTCATGTAGGAACCTAAATATGATTAACTAGTTTGAGACCAAGTGTCATGCTGATGTGGTGACTGGTATGCTTACTGTTTCTACCTCTTTACCATGTGTGTTATTTGACTTAAGTGTATCACATTCATTAGTGATATCTACATTTGTAGCTAGAGCTTCTTTATTTCCTTCTTATAGTATTTCTACTTCAATTTTCTTACCTTTGAGAGGTAGGATTATGTGCTCTAGGCTTATTAAAGAGGTGGCCTTAATAGTTAGGGAAGTAAATTTTTTCTTAGATCTCATGGGGTTGGAGTTGCTTGATTTCGTTGTGATCATTGGTATGGGTAATATAGAGAAGTATCAATCATCGATAGATTACATGCAGGAATGAGTAGTTATACAAGGACCGAAAGGTGTTAGAGTCTCCTACCAAAAGTGTGAGTTGAACCCCTCTATGAAGGTCATGTTAGCTATTAGGTTGAGGACCCTTGGTTGAAAAGGGTATCTGCTCTTCTTTTGTTGTGTTTGACATACCGATGCTACTAAAACATAGCGAGATTAAATCCTGGTCATCAAAGAGTATCCTAATGTGTTCCTCGATGAGATTTCAAGCATGCCACCAGTTTGAGATGTGGATTTCCCTGTTGACTTGTTTCCAAGGATGGAGCTAGTATCTAAAGAGTTGTATTCTATGGTACCTGTGAGATGAAAGCACTTAAAGATCAACTAGAATAATTATTGGAGAAGGGATACATTCAACCAAGTGTATCTCCATGGGGAATGCTAGCTTTATTATTCAAAAAGAAGGATATACGTTTGGAGTTGTGCATCAACTATTGAGGACTGAGTCAAGTTACGATAAAGAACAGTTATCTGATACGTGATGGAACGAGTGGTTTCAAAAATACTATATTTTATATAATTTTATAATGATAAACAGATGATAAATTCTAAATTAAGGATAAGGATGAAGGATCACAAAAATTAATTCTTCAAACTAGCTTTGGAAGCCTCATACATATAACTCTCAAAGGATCTTTAATGAAGAAACACACAGTAAACTTCACTAGATAACTCTATACAAACCCACATAAGAAAGGTATAGAGGGTTTCTAAATTATGTATCACATAGATAAGACAATTTAGAGACACGTATAGTTTATGACTCACACAAATAGCATAAACATAGAACAAAGAAACTCACATAGGGTTTCAACAAGAGAAAACTTGATTTTTTTAACTCAATTCAACTATCCTTCTCAAATAATGAGTTAACATGGTATATTTATAGGATAATATCCACCTCCTCATGTAACCTCTTCAATAATAAGATAAACTAAATTCAAATAATATAAACACTAATTAAATCACTATTCTCAATACTATTTAATTAAATAGTAATCTCCTATGATAATAATAGTTAAATCCTAACCAAATCATAAAAAGATAAAATACATAATAAGATAAAAGATAAACCGTATCTAATTTCTTAATGATTAAAAAATAAATTAACCAACTAATATCCTAAAATAATTATCAAATAAGTCAATAACAACCTAGCTAATACATATGAAAAGATAATGGCATCCATAATGCTAATTATGACACTTTATCCATTAGTGTGTTAAAATTTAGCTTGACATACATATGGTAAAATAGTCATAAATTTGTGTAGAAAACTTAGATTTGAGATTCAAAAGATGTATTAGACTCCTGATTTAATAATATTTCTATTGATATCCATATTGTAGGGTAAATAATTATCTTCAAATTTAACCATTGCTTCCTTCTATCACGATTCATAAGTTAATCTTCAAAATCTTGGAATATTTTTGCATCATTATCCCTTACCTTGAATTGATGGTTTGATTGACCAACTCAAGGGAGTTACAGTGTTTTCCAATATTGATATTTGGTTAGGTTATCATTAGTTGAATATTGTTGAGCATGATATTCCAAAGATATTATTTCATACTAGATATGACTGTTATGAGTTCACAATGATGCCTTTCAGACTCACTAATGCACCAATAGTCTTCATGTCTCTCATGAAATATATTTTTTGACCATTCTTGGATCAATTCATAATGGTGTTCATCGATGGCATTCTCATCTATTCTAATAGTCATGACGAGCATAGACAATATATGAGGTATTGACTTTATTGGGAATACACCAATTGTATACCAAACTTTCAAAGTATAAGTTCTGACTAGATCAAGTAGATTTCCTTGGTCACGTGATTTCAAGATATCATGTTTCATTGGATCCTTCTAAGGTTCAGGTAGTTTCTGAGTGGCCAACACAAACATCTTTTAAGGAGGTACACAATTTTATAGGATTGACTAATTATTACTATAGATTTGTCATAGACATCTCCAAGAGAACTTGTTCATTAGCCAATTTGATAAAAAAAGGCTACACATTTCTAGAGGGATGATAAGTGTAGCAAGGATTTTGAGGAGTTGAAGAGGTATTTGACTTTAGCTCCAATGCCTACATTATCAAGTGGATCGGAATGTTTTGAGGTGTGTAGCGACGCGTCTAAGCATGGATTAGGTTGCGTGCTAATGCAACATCCCGGGTAGTGGCTTAAGCTTATCAAAAATTGAATTTGCATGAATAAAACTATCCAGTGCATGATTTACAGATCACCATAGTGGTGTTTGCTTTGAATATTTGGAGGCATTATTTCTATGGTGTTTAGTGCAAGTTCTAAACAAATCAATAGAGCATGAAGTACATTTTCACATAGTAGGAGTTGAATTTAAGATATTATCAATGGTTGGAATTGATCAAAGATTATGACTTAAAGTTGACCTACCACGAGGGTAAGGCTAATGTAGTGGTAAATGCTCTTAAACAAAAGATGTCACATTCCTTGTGCATAAGTGTGTGTGTTTGATTGTTTGTGTTAAGAGATTACGGATATGGAAATCGATTTGATCACTACTAGTAGTTTGGAAGTGATAATGAGTGCACTCTCCATTACACTTTCTATCTTTGAGGATATTTTAGGTAGTCAACTTGGTGGTGTCAAGCTCGAGAGGATAAAAAAGGGTATTATAGAACTTAGAACTTAGGGATTGTAGATCCATAAGGACGGTAGTGTCAGGTACCATTGTAGGTGGTGTGTACCATAGGGGTGTGTTGAGGTCAATAGGAAGACCTTTGAATAGCGACACTATACTCCTTATTTTGTCCATCTTAGAGGGTATAAGTGGTATAAGTATTTGTAGAAGGTATGTTGATGTCTTTGTATGAAGTGAGAGGTTGCAGAGTTTTTCGTTTTATGTTTGACTTTCCAAACGGTCATACTCGAGCATACGAGTCTATAAGAGTTATTACAACCACTAAAAGTTTCAGAGTAGAAGTGGGATAGTATATCCATGGATTTTCTTGTTGGTCTTCCAAAGACCTGTAGTGGTTTCGATTCTATCTAAGTTATTGTGGATCATCTGACTAAGTGTGTAATGTTCATGCCAATGAATATGACATGGAATATGGAGTAGCCAGCTAGAGCTTATAGGAAGCATATTATGTGAATACATGGGGTCCCTAGAGACATTATGTCGGACAAAGATTCCATATTGTTGTCACACTTTTAGTAGAATTTACATGCCGTTTTTGGGATTTAATTCCAGATGAGTACCACTTTTCACCCAACTACAAATAGTTAGACAAATTGGACCACTTAAACCTTATAGGAAAAGCTTCAGGCATGCATATTGGACTTTGGAGGTATATAGGAGAATTATTTTTGACTTGATTGAGTTCTCCTATAATAATAGTTATCATGCAAGTATTAAAATGAATGTTTCAAGGCCTTGTACAAAAGGAAGTGTCATAGTCCCTTGTATTGGAGAGACATTTGTGAGACAATTGTGTTGGAATTAGATGTGATCAAGGAGACACTCAGAAAGATTTGGTTGATTTAAAACTATATAAGAACTGCCTAAGACCGATAAAAGAGCTATGAAGATTTGAGAAGATAGAGTGAGGGTTATGAGTTGGGAGATGGAGTTCTTCTAAGGGTCTCACCTACCAAGGGAGTAATGATGTTCAGTAGTAAGGGTAAGATTAATCCAAGGTATATTAGATTATGCGAGATCTTAGAGCGAGTTGGCAAAGTTGCATATTAGTTAGCGTTACCTACAAAGTTATCTTGTGTGCATAACGCCTCTCATGTTTCTCAGCTAAGGAAGTACGTAGAAGATCCCTCACACGCCATCTAGCCTAAGACATTAGAGCTCGATGAGTTATTGGCCTATGGGGAACAACTAGTTTGCATTTATAGTCTCATGCCTCCCTTTTTTTATTTCCTTTCCCCCTCCTACTCGGGCCGACCCAACTCCTTTTTTTCTCCACCTATGCCCGTCCTGCTGCCCTCTTTTTCTTCCGCTTCCTTTTTTTCTTCTCATACGCCCCGACATACACCCTTAAACCTGTCTTCATCGCCTAGGTCTGCCACCCTGAACACCACGTCCGACCACTACCTGCAACCTCTCGCTCCCACCCCCTACGAGCTCCTGCCTCTCTCTCTCCCCTCATTTTCTTCCCAATCTTGGACCTGGCTAGCCTCGCAAACCACCCCTCATGCCCTGTTTTCCCCCCTCTTCATCTCCCTTTCCTACCACCTACTTGCCACCCTACCACCTCTCTACCACCCTAGACACTGCCACCGATCGGCCACCTATCCCCCTCTCTTCTCCCTCTTCTTTTTCTTCTCCTCAAAAGCCATTTCCTGCCCTGTATATATTTCGGGGGCTGGTTGAAGGGTACTGAGTAGCTTGTATGTACTAGTACGACCGGTGTACCCTTTTTTTCCTGGGCTCTTGATCTCCCGTCTGAGGCAAATAAATGGAATTGTTGTGCTGATTAAAAAAGGGAAAGCATTAATCATGAAAGTGAAAGTTTAATGAGCCGGGCCCAGTTGAATTATGATATTGAGTACCGGTCCACCGATTATAATAGTGGCCCAGGAGCGTGTTGCTCTGGCAGATGATTATGAGTACCAGTCCACCAGTTATAATAGTAGCCCAGGAGCGTGTTGCCCTGGGAAATGATTATGAGTACCGGTCCACCAGATATAATAGTGGCCTAGGAGCGTGTTGCCTTAGATGATGTTGATATATATTCCGATCCACCGACGACAATAGTGGGGGTCTTGAGCTCAATAAAACCAAACATGGATGTGAATAAATTATAAAAAATACTAATCACTTATAGCGGAACACCATGTGAAGTCAGGGCCAGACCGGTCCACCGATGAATAATAATGGCTAGGAGCGTTCTGCCCTGGAGATCGATCTACCGACAATAATAGTGGTCAGGAGCTTTCTGCCCTATATGTATTCCAGTCCACTGGCTATAATAGTGGGGTTTCCGCACTCACATGGATATAAAATCTGAGAGATAATTGAATAATGATGGACTAATAGCTTCAGGCCTGAAGGTATTGATTTGCATTATGACATGGCTTAAGGGCGAAAGTATTGATTTTGCATTGTGATATGGTTTAAGGCCGAAAGTATCGATTTTTCATTATGACTCATTAACATTTGATGGACTTGTTAAGGATGTGAATGTTAAGTATGTGATTGTGATGCATGCATTTCTATTTATATAAGTACATAGCTTTGTTTCATATGTTGTATTGTGGGCCTTCCTTTAAGTGTGTTTTAAAGGGGTTACTCAATACCGTAGTACTAAAGGGTTCCATTTGTAGGGCCCTTGCCAATTCAATGGGCAGTGTCTCTTACAGGTCCTTGTTCATGAGCTATTTAAGTGGGCAACGGAAAAGAGGGTAAGGATTATCAAGACTTTGAGGGTTTCATCGTTCCTCTTCTAATGTCTGGTTTAAATGTAATCTTTGTTCTTGTAACCACCATTGGTGGATTATATATTCTTATAAGATGTTTACTTGTGCTACTCTGATTTAAATATGGTTTGAATTTCTAGTAATTAGTATTTTATTCTTTATCCTTAGCACTTGGTACTAGAACGGTATGAGTGAACCGGTTTGGTACTAAGTGTGGCGGTAATATCCTCAGAATTCATAGTATCATAATTTGCTTCCGCTAACTCTTTTAAATAAAATGGAATTTTTCAGTAGTGAATTTTGGGGGTGTTTCAAGTTGGTATCAGAGCGAGTTTCGACCGCTCTTCTAATTTCAGTCCTTTTTATTTTTATTCCATAAGTTGGTAGTAGAGAGAGTTTCAACCACTCTTCCAATTTTAGACCTTTTAATCTGATACTACCAGTTGGTATCAAAGCCGGTTTTGACCAATCTTTCAATTTCAAACCTTTTAAACCGATACAACAAGTTAGTATCAGAGTTTCTTTTAACAACTATTTCCATTTTAAACAAATTTTTGTAGATACCACTGCTGGTATTTAATCTAGTTTCAACCACCCTTATAATTTCAATCATTTTAAGCTGGTACCACAAGTTGGTATATGGTATTTTCAGAAAACTTTCCTCCATTTTTAAACTTTGTGAGCTGATACTGCAAGTTAGTATCAAAGTATTTCATGGAGGTTTTTCAATTTTAAATGATTCTTTAAAGGCTTCCTCCCTATTTCTCTCTTGTTTTGGAAAAACAAGGTTAGTCCTGAGAGTTGAGTATGGGTAGATTAAGTGACTTTAGTTTAGGTCACCTAGCTTGACAAATAGCACCTTCCCTAAGGAATTTCTATTATACAACTAACTTGGAATGGACCGAGACAAATGGATCAACAACCTAGAGAGAGCGTTTGAAGTGCTTGTGGGATTAGTCCAGCGATCCCCGGTACCCCAACCTCAAACCGCTTTACCTTAGGCGGGTATCAGAGAGGATTGGATGGATAGAGTTTCACATCATCGATCCCCAACCTACGATGGGAAAGAAGACTACGTGGTTCTGGAAAGTTGGATTCGAAATTTCGATAGGACCTTCGAGGCGCTCAACTGCCTTGAGGAGTGAAGGACGAACATCGCGGCGTACTTCCTTTGAGGACCAGCAGACACTTGGCGGGATGACTTTCGAACCCAAGGAGGATGACTAGCATCATGGGAAGACTTCAAGACTACCATCCACACACGTTTCTACATGGAAAGTCTCAAGAGGGCTAAACTCAAAGAATTCATGGAGCTGACACAAGCAAGGTTGTCGGTCCGAGAATACTACGCACAATTTACCGAGTTGCTGAGGTTTGCTCCTGGAATAGCAGCTAATGAAGCTACAATAGTCTTCCAGTTCAAGCAAGGACTTCACCTCAATATCCGAAGCTTGATGGGCGCTAACATTTTCCACGACTTGGCTACGGTGTACAAGAAGGCGTGTATCACCGATGCCTTGGTCCAAGAACAAGCCTCCATCTTAGGCAAGAGGAAGAATGAAGAGACCAAGTTAGGAGAAAAGAGTCATCGCCCCAGTAGTAAGGTTTTGCGGGTCCAGCCTCAACTTCAAACTAAAGTTCGGCGTAAAAATAATCAAAGTGCTCCCAAAGAAAAGGCTAGCAAGAGACCGGTCTGACACTACCATTGCTGACGTTGGAAAAGAGATCATCCAGGCAAGGATTACATGGGAAAGATGGTTTAATGCCATGATTGTGGACAACTTGGGCATAGGAGCTACGAATGCTACAGTGTAACCTGTGAAGGAATCCAGAGGCCACAACAACCATCGGCTCAGCATAACAAAGCACTTGGAGCAGCCCATTCAACCTTGTTAATTGAAGCAGATGAGCAAGCAATCGATCGGGATACAACTTCTTTGAGCTTACCGTCAGGTCCTGCGTAGTTGTTTTTATTGTTAAATATGTGTGTAGTTGTTTACCATAGTTAAGTAAGTTTTTCTGTAAGGGGGTAGTTACCCCAATTAACTTAGGATCCGTCTTTGTAACCCTAGTGCTAATACGTAAACTTCGGGGACGAAGTTTTTCTTTAAGGGGTAGTGATGTAATTCCTTGAAATTTTGGAAAACCTATAATTTAATAAATAGCTTTTATTTGAAATAAATTAGCTTTTAAAATTATATAGTTTAATTATTTTATGGATTTTGAGTATATAAATTTGGATAGGAATATTTAATAAATTAAAAATAAATATTTTGATGTTTTACCATATTCTTTTTATTTAAATAAGTTTCCAAACTAATATTTTACTAAAATTATCCTTTTTAAACCAATATATTAAGTTATATTGAATTAAATTATTAAATTAAATAATTTATCAAAATATTACATTTGATTATTTTATAAATTAAATTATTTTTTCCCTATTTTTCCATTTCCCTTTTTCCCTTTTTCCTTTTCTTTCTCCCTTTTCTCCTTTTTCTCTTTCTTTCTTTTTCTCCTTTCCTCCTTCGGGCCGCCAGCATCAACCTGCTCCCTCTCCTGCGCGCCTAGGTTGTTGGCCCGTTCTCCCTCTTCCCCGCTTGCATCGATTGGCCTAGCTCTCCCTCCTTTGCTTTGTTTTCCTCTCCCCCCTCCTACCTGGGCTGACCCAACTCCTTTTTTTCTCCCCTATGCTCGGCCTACTGCCCTCCTTTTCTTCCTCTTCTTTTTTTTTCCTCTCATACACCCTAACCGACAACCCTAGACCTATCTTCATCGCCCAGGTCTGCCACCCCGAATAGTCGAACACCATGCCCGGCCACCGCCTACAACCTCTAGCTGCCACCCCTGCCACCACTTTCCTCTCCCTCTCTCCCATCATTTTCTTCCTATTCTTGGACTTGGCTAGCCCTGCAAACCACCCTTCATGCCCTATTTTCCCCCCTCTTCGTCTCCCTTTCCTGCCACCTACTTGCCACCCTAGCACCTCTTTGCCACCCTAGACACTGCCATCGACCGACCACCTATCCCCTCCTCTTCTCCCTCTTCTTTTTCTTCTCCTCAAAATTCATTTCCTACCCCATTATTTTCAATCCTTCTCCTTCCCCAATTCCTTTCTCTCCATTTCTTCTCCTTCCATTTCCATCTCTGTTTTTGCACCATCACCGCCCTCCGCCTCACCAGCCCCCTATGCCACCCACTGCCACCCTATATCTTAGCCTTGCACCACCACAAGATCACCCAAGCCACCCCTTAGCTCCTTCTTCCTCCCCCCATCATTTTTTTCTCCCCTTTTTCTCCCTTCTCAGCAACACCCTTGCAACCCCTTCATTCGCCACCGTTCGACCACCTCTACTGCCACCAAAACCACTAATCCAATCCCTACAACCTTCTCTATCACCCTCACCGCCTTTTCCCGAAACCAACCCACACACCTCTTTATTTTCCTCCTCTATTTTCCTTCCTTCTCAGCCCTGTCCACTCCTGTAACCCACTTCACTACCGTGTTGTTGCCCTTGGCTACTAACAACCCATCCCCAACCGCCACCTACACCCCCTCTTCACTTCTGCACCCTTCCCTTGCCCTAAATCCTCCCCCATCTACCTTCTTTCCTAGCCTAAAGACCCCAACCCGAAAATAGCCCATCATCCCTTTTCCTTCACCCCCCTTCGAGCCTTCCTCTTTTTATTTTGCATGCAGCTCATGCTGCATGAGCAAGATGAGCTACTATATGCCTTGGTTATTTTAGTTCATAAATTTTGAGGTATAATAATATTTAAGTTAATTATTTCATTAAGTAAATTTTATAAAGTCTTATGCCTTGGTTTTTCTTATTTCTAATATAATAAATATTGATATTATTTTTAGGTATTGGTTTTGCTAATCAAAGCTTGAACCTTTAACTGGAATACCGATAAGGTTCAATTTTGTGGGAATTAAGCTAATCATTAAACCCCACTTAAACGCAGGGATAAACATATGTTAGCACATTAGGTTTCTTAATATGTTATTATGCTTGATAGATGTTTGTTAATATAATATACATACTTGCTTGTATTGATTAATAAAAAGTAAAGTATGCTAGTTTATGTGTTATGTGTGGAAATATTGCTTAAGGAAGGAGTTTGGTTATTAATGAAAATGTTAAGTGCTTATCCATATTATATTATGTTATTGTGACCATTGATACATGAATAATATTATTGTGAGCCCTAGGGGCATTTTAGTAATATATCTTGTGCAAGAATGTGGCCTAATCTATGTGGGTAATGAGGAATATGATGTGAAATATAATAGTTGGCAGAATTTGAGTGAGGAGAGTGGAGTATTAATATTAATATTCATGTAGTGATAATAACTTAATATTAATATTTGATAAATTAACCAACAAAAGGGTATTATGGTAATTTTAATAATGGAGAAGGGTAATATAGTAATTATAATAATGGAGAAGGACAAATTGGTAATTATAATTATGGAGCAGGGTAAATTAATAATTATAATTATGGAGAAGGGTAAATTGGTGATTATAATTATGGATAAGGGTAAATTAGTAATTATAATTATAGAGAAGGGTAAGTTGGTATTTATAATAATGGAGAAGGGTAAATTGGCAATTGTAATTATGGAGAAGGGTAATTTGGTATTTATAAAAATGGATAAGGGTAAAAAGGTAATTATAAAAATTGAAAAGGGTAAAATGGTAATTATAATAATTGAAAAGGGTAGATCGGTAATTATGATAATGAAGAAGGGCAATTTGGTAACTTAACCAACTAAAGGGCAAATTAGTAATTATAACATAGGAGATGGGTAATTCATTAATCTAACCAACCAAATGAGAAATATGATAAGTATAACAATTATGAAGGGTGAATGGTGACCTAAAAAGCGTAGGAGATAACTTGATAACCTAAACCAAGCAAGGGGTAATTTGGTAATTATGCAACCTTTTGGGTGATATGGTAAATTGGCAAGTAAGGAAGGGATGGCTTAATAACTATATAAGTAAGGGGTAAATCAGTAATTCATATCTAACATATTGATGGGACATTGGAGATTCTTAATAAGACTCAAGTAACACTGAATAGTAAGGTAAGAGTATTTGATGATTAGTAAGTATCACGAGAACAAATTCTAAATCAGAATTGGATGAGATTATGATGGCCTTAATGATTTCCTCTATGTTATCCTGGATAATCGTTTGAATAAGAAATACTTAATGATATCGGAACGATTAAAAGTTAATGAATATTTGATTGTTGTACTTTTCGTGATCACCTTAATTAAGACACTAATACTTAAAGCGAAAGATCTCGAGATCGGGAATGGTGGCTCTTTAGGGGTCGCTACCCTAAAGATGTGGTTTAGCCCATGATTATTCTAGTATTTGCTGGTGTACCTTTGTGCCCCAACCAGGCCCTATATCTTACTCTATCTAGATCTACGGACCTATTTAGAGGGTATACATACTTATGGATTAGGTGTCCTTGTCTGTAGGGTACTGAGTAGCTTTATGCACTAGTACGACCAGAATACCATTGCGTCCTTGGGTTGATGGTTGAAGGGTACTGAGTAGCTTGTATGCCCCAGTATGACCGATGTACCTTTGTGTCCCAGATTCTTGATCTCCCATCCGAGGCAAATAAATGGAATTGTTGTGCTGATTAAAAAAGGGAAAACATTAATTATGAAAGTGAAAGATTAATGAGCTGGGCCTAGTTGAACTATGATATTGAGTACCAGTCCACCGGTTATAATAGTGGCCCAGGAGCGTGTTGCTTTGGCAGATGATTATGAGTACCAGTCCACCGGTTATAATAGTGGCCCAGGAGCGTGTTGCCCTAGCAGATGATTATGAGTACCGGTCCGCCGGATATAATAGTGGCTTAGGAGTGTGTTGCCTTAGATGATATTGATATATATTCCGATCCACCTACGACAATAGTGGGAGTCCCGAGCTTAATAAAACCAAACATGGATGTGAATAAATTATAAAAAAATACTAATCACTTATAGCGGAATACCATGTGAAGTCAGGGCCAGACCGGTCCACAGGCGAATAATAGTGGCTAGGAGCGTTCTTCCCTAGAGACCGATCCACCGATAATAATAGTGGTCAGGAGCATTCTGCTTTGTATGTATTCTGGTCCAACGGCTATAATAGTGGGGTTCCCGCACTCACATCAATATAAAATCTGAGAGATGATTGAATAATGATGGACTAATGGCTTGAGGCCTGAAAGTATTGATTTTGCATCATGACATGGCTTAAGGTCGAAAGTATTGATTTTTGCATTGTGATATAGTTTAAGGCCGAAATTATCAATTTTTCATTATGACTCATTAACATTTGATAGACTTGTTAAGGATGTGAATGTTAAGTATGTGATTGTGATGCATGCATTTCTATTTATATAAGTACATATATTTGTTTCATATGTTGCATTGGGGGCCTGCCTTTAAGTGTGTTTTAAGGGGTTACTCAGTACCGTAATACTGAAGGGTTTTATTCATGGGGCCCCTACCTATTCAATGGGCAGTGCCCCTTGTAGGTCCTTATTCAGGAGCTATTCAAGTGGGCAAAGGAAAAGAGGGTAAGGATTATCCAGAATTTTAGGGTTTCATCCTTCCTCTTCTAATGTGTGGTTTATGGGTGGATTATATTCTTATAAGATGTTTACTTGCGCTACTCTGATTTAAACATGGTTTGAATTTCTAGTAATTGGTATTTTATTCTTTAGCCTTAGCACTTGGTACTAGAACGGTATGAGTGAACCGGTCTGGTACTAAGTGTGGAGGTAATATCCCCAGAATTCACAATCTTACATTTTTCTTCCGCTAACTCTTTTAAATAAAATAAAATTTTTCAATAGTAAATTTTGAAGGTATTACACAATGTTGTTTACCCAAAGGTTCCAAAGCATGCAGTGGATTTTGTCCAGTTGCTTAAAATTCCAAGCATGAGTATTGTAGCTAAGAATATGGTGGATCATGTCGATTTAGTGCAAGCAAAGTTCAATAAGTGGTTAAAGGCATTGAATGTTAAGTATAAGATAATAGTTGGTAAGCATAGAAAAGAAAATGTTTTTAATGAAGGTGATATAGTTATGGTTTTCTCGTGTAAAGAACAATTTCCAACAACGACCTACAATAAGATAAAGTTGAAGAAATATGGTCCCTACAAGATATTGAAGAAGATCAATGAGACTTTTTATGTGATTGGATTTCCAGACATTTGGGGAATCTCAAAGTCCTTCAATGTTATAGACTTACATCAATATCATGTGGATGTCTATCTTTTGTATTTAGATATTAAATCAAGAGAAGTTTATTTTCATGGGTAGCCTATGTTTTCTCCCTTTGGAACTCCCTTACCCGCCTAAGATTGTTTTTATGTTTCTTAATTTTGTATTATATGTTTTTTAAGGTAATCTAGGAGGATATTGAAGTTTCCTTAGAAAGACATTTGTGTGTGTTTTTTCTTATCTTTGGATATGGGTAAATCTAACTCAAATCTTTAGATGGTAGACTCTATGTGTGAGCATGATAGATTCCTAAGCTTAGTAAGCATGCTAAGTTTAATTATGGTTAAATTATGTTTTAGTGTGGTTATGTTCAAGAGAATAAAGATGTGCATGGATTAGTGCTTGTGACATTCAAAATGTATATGGGATCGTATTTCATGTGTAACTACTTTGTATTTAGTTAATTATGGTTGAATGTGTGAGTTGAACATGATCCTTGGTGTTATGCACAAAATCTTGGAGTTTGATAGCACATTTGGATATTTTTGTGAAGTTTGGTGAATCTTCAAGCATGTTTGTTGATTTGATTTCTAAGCATGGTTTGATGTAATAAGCATCTCAGAATAAATTTTATTAGAGTTTTTATGGGTTAAGAGCATACTAGGGTTGTGTGGACATGTTAAGGTTTACTTTGAAATGGATCGCATGTTGTTTGTGTGTTTTGCCTAGATAAACCAACCCGATGATATGAAAAACTAATCCACTAGTTTACTAATCAAGCTAAAATTTGTATTTATTGGTTTTGACCTACACCAACAAATTGATTAGGGGTGGAACTAGTCCATTAGTTCACCAATTTGTTAGTACTCATAGACTAGTTAACAAGTTTAGTAGTTTTGAATGATTTATTTGTTATTTTTGTTCCCAAACCAATGAGTTGGTTTATAAACCAGTCAATTGGTCTCTCAGTACATTGTAGTTGATTTTCTTCTTGTTGATCTTATGGGTTGGTTAAGATTTGACCTTGACTTCTGTTTTTGATCATTTATGCTATATTTATTAGTTGGAATTTTATTTACATTGGCTAAACCTTTGGTTTAAATTTAATAATTAGTTTACTATTTACATTGAATAACTTGGGAATAATTTGGCTAAAATAAATTGATTTAAGCTTATTAGTATAAATGTTTTGGGATATGGCTTGATGCCTAACCCTAGGCTTAGATGGATTTAAATTTATGCGACACTTGTAGTCCTTTGGCTTGAATAGATATCAAATTATTGTTGATAACCCTCAGTTATCAAGGAGGTTGGTTTTTTTATTGGCTTATTTAAAATCGTAGTATCCTTATAGGAATAGTAATATTGATATAATAAGGTACTAATAATTCAAAGTGAAAGCTTTGAGTTTGGAAGTGATTGCATACCTCAGTAGACCATCGAGTTTATAGTTGGACCTTCAAGTTAAAGTGCTCATTTCTTCTCATGAAAATTCACAAATCCTATAGGGGTAAATCTACTTAAGGACTTAAATGTTGAGGTTATGTATGGATGGTTTTATGTCATGTGACTTCTTTTTCATGATATTGGAAAGTTAGTTGGTTGATTTTTATATAAAATTTTATGTCATTTGAATTTTTTTGGTGTGATTTTAGGAAGTTAATGGTTGATTTTTATATAAAATTTTATGTCATTTGAATTTTTTTGGTGTGATTTTAGGAAGTTAATGGTTGATTTTTATATAAAATTTTATGTCATTTGAATTTTTTTGGTGTGATTTTAGGAAGTTAATGGTTGATTTGTTGATTCATCCATATTTATCTTTCTTTGAATTATAAGATTGTACCTTTCTCAAGAAGTAATAATTGGATTTAATTGAAAATGGATTAAATGAATTGCCAAGTTCTCTCTTAAATAATATAAATTAGGGTTTGCCTTGATAGTTGTTCATTTGTATTGGAATCTTGTTGTGATTATGCTCTTTTTGGGCTATGGTAGTTTGTTATTGTATGTTGAGTTATGGGATCGTGTTTATTGTGAGACTGGGAATTTGAGTACAACATAACATTGTGTTGTTTTGTGTGGGTATTGGAGAAGTTTAGTGTAATATGGCATTTTATGTGAGAAACATGAGGGTACTGTGTTAATAAACACTGTCTATGTTTCTGAGAGAAATATTTGATGTGTTTTAAGAAAAAATTGAGACTAAGAAAATAAACACGGGGGTCTCATGTTTCCTAAAGATAGATTGTGTTTTTGTTTGATTTCCCAAACAGATTGTTTTGCCCTGTAGAGGATTTTCTTTTATAAAATGAGACATGTTGAAACCCTAGCTATCGAGAGTCATGAGACTCAACTTCTTCTTCTTCTCTATAGAATTCTCCATTAAAATATAATTGTAGAATTGTATAATTGATTGATTGAGTAGTTTAATCATCTTGTAATTACACAAGAGCACAAATAAAGATCTCTACTTTTTCTTCAATTGTTCTATTTTGGGATTGAATCCTCAATTGTGCACAATCTTGTTAATTTTAATTTGGTTTGGATCTCTTTAAATCCATGCTAATTCTACAACAATTTGGTATTAGAGCTGCATTGTTAAAGAGATTCGGTTATTAGGATGGGTACAAGACTTGATATTGAGAAGCTTAATCGATCTATCAATTTTGAATTATTGAAATTGAAGATGTAGGTCATTATAATTTAGAGCGGATTGGAAAAAAAATTTATTCGATCATTCCAACAAGCCAGAGTTGGTGATGGATGAGAGATTTGAAGAAGAAGATCTGAAGGCCCTCTTTACTATACAACTATGCTTATCTAATGAGGTATTACAAGAAGTGGCAAAAGAACTAACAATGGCTGCCTTATGGTTGAAGCTTGAGTCAATGTATATGACAAGGTTAGTAGCAAATTAGCTATTGTTGAATATTAGGTTTCATGATCTAAAATTAGGTGAGGGTCAATCTTTGAAAATTCATTTAGATTAATTTGACTTTATCATTATGGATTTGCATAATATAGATGTTAAATTAGATGATGAAGATTTGGCTATTATGCTTTTATGTTCTTTGTCTCCTAGCTTTAAGCATTTTTGTGAGATTGTTTTGTATGGGATGGATGAGTTAGTCCTTAAGGATATGAAATCTACCTTATGATAATGGAAGTTGATTAATAGTCAGTTGACTGTCACTGGTACTTCTGAGGAATCACATTGTAAGGGATTGGTAGTTAGGGGGAGGACATGTGAGTAGGGTTCTAGTGATAAGAAGATGTCCATATCTAAGTCGAATAATTGGTAGAAGAATGTGACATACTATAGTTATCGCATGAAAGGTTATATTAGGAGATAATATCCCAATAGAAAATCAATAGATACTACTGATGGTGTATCTAATGAGTGTGATGCTGCCATTGCTGATGGTGATTATGATGTATTGGCTACCATTGTTGAACATACTAGATTGGGTTTATTTTTCAAGATTGCATAATTCATTAGATCATCTATTTATAAGCTATTATTTCTTTTTCCCTTTAGTTTTCCCTTTTCTTTCTCTACATTCTCATTCTTATTATTATCATTATCGACCGATGAACTATTTGTCATCCCATAGTCTCACATAGCATGGAAGCCTATCCAAAGCAAATGACATAAAGTTTGGTTAAAGTTAAGTAACAACCAATGGACATAAATTCCAACTAAATTCAAGTAACTCACCTAGGTAACTAGAACCTTTAGTATCGATACTCCTTAGTACATCATTAGTATCCAGAGTAGGTAAGACACCAGGATCTACTAGGATCCCACTAGAAGTCAAAGACCGAATACACCAATAAAATCCCAAAGGCAGACTAATCCCTGGTAGCTAATTAAAGATCGAGCAACCCCATATCCATGCACAAATTAATTAGCTTCCACTTTAAGTGATTAATGTGTTATTTTCCATTATCATACAAGGCCTATATAAAATCTAAGTAACACATCCGCATACTTATTCCATCTTAATAATTATCACTCTCCAACCATGAGGTGGGATTTCCATTAGTACTTAGCCAAGTTCAAATCAACCTATTAAGGTGATCCATTTATGCCAAAATATATATTATCTCATTTAATATTAGCATCATAGCATACTCATTCCAATTTACTCATTAAAGTCATCTAAAGGCACTAAATAAGAATATCATGAATTATGACCCATTCAATCCATTTATGGGTTAGTTAGTTCATGCCAAGATGTGTGTTGTCATCATTAAAGGATCATATTATAGCATTGTGCAAAGTATCAAATCATAGAAAGTTTAAAAGAACAAAATAACATAGTTTGGTAGAATAATTCGATCGGTTTAGCTTAGCTAAATCCTAGAATTTTCTCAAACTAGTCGATAAGTTTCGTAAGGCCAGTCGATTATTCTAAGACCAAACAATTAGTTCTAACAAATTAGTTGATGGGTTTAAGTAGAAAATAGCCAAAGTCACCATAGACCATCTAGTAAATCAGTTTGGGCTAATTAGTCAACTATTCTAAGGACTAGTCATTCATTTTACTCCCATACAACACATAAATAACATTTTACGTGCAATCGACACTATAAAATCTTACCACAACCAAACCATATCATGTTATAGAAAAATTCCAAGATTTAACATGCTCATAAATTGAATTATGCTTCATTTTCAAGAAAATCAACCCTATTTCCCATAAATCAATCATTTTCTCATCACTCTTAATTAATTCAACATGCATCATTTATAAATACAAATTCTCATGCTAGCATAACATTTTACATAGTACACCAAATCACATGCTTATTCATGCCACATTTCATATGTAAAAATGACTTACTTGATGTTTAGCAAAGTTTCCCACTAAAGAAGAAAAACTCAAGATGGAAGATTATGACTTCCAAAAACCTTTAAAAACAACAAGTTGAAACTCAAAAATCATTAAGTAACTTTCACAAATCAATAACTATGAATTAGAGAAGAAATTAGACTTACCATTTTCAAGAGAAAAATATAGAAAGATTCAGAAAAAAGTAACTCAGTGCCCTCCTGAAACTAACACTTTCTTGCTTAAGGATAAACTTAGAGGGAGATATAGAAAGGATCAGAGAGTGAATGGGATTCGAATGTAAGCTTGATTTAGAGAGGAATTAACACATACTTGAGGACTCGAGTATTTTGGAGGCTAAAAGAAAGGTGAGGAGAAAGGGTGATTATAGTTATTTATAGCCAACAAATTGGTTAAGGAATAAGTGAGGTTATGTAATAGAATGAAAACCCTAATTTTACCATCCAAACATGCGTTGAATGGGAAGATCTATCAATAATAGGTTAAATTCCATTTCAAAGCTCAAATAGTGATTTTCATGAGAATGTAGGTTGAGATCATCTAGAAAATATCAAACACAAGAAGGAAAATTGAAGATTGGTGTGGGAAGGAAATCTCCCAGCTGTGCAAGGACAATCTATAAATTGAAGCATGCTTCTAGAGGTGTGCAAAAGATAGAGAAAAAAGAATACAAGAGTGTGGTCATCCTCTACCTCATATGTCAAAATCGAGCCATTGAACATGTTTGAGGAAACAATTAAAGCTAAATAAATGATCAAAAAGGTTAAGGATCACTCAATAATTGTTTGAAGTTGGATTATCAAAGTTCAATTTTGATGTAAGAAATTTCCTAGAAAATCAAGCTTTAAAAAGCACACAAGCCAACAAACCCATCGATTGGTTTGGCTAGACTAGTTGACTGTTGTGCAGACTAGCAGATCAATTTTCCCAAATTATTCAATTAGTTTGATTGAACAAAACCCTTAGCTGAAATGATAAACTAGTCAATTGATTCATAGAATCAGTCAATCAGTCTACTGGAAAACTTATTTTATTCAATTTTCCAACCTTTTCTCAAATTCATTATTATCTCAAACCTAAGATATAGTTCTAAATCGATCTTGAACATTATCAAATTTTATTAAACACTATAATTTTACATTCTATAAATCTTACAAGAATACAGGGTATTACAATCAAAGATAACACTCCGATTCACTTATCTATATTTATGTAACTTACTAGTTAAAAAATATGTAATTTACCTATTATATGAAGGACACAAATGTCTTTAAAAATTAATCATCTCAAGTAATTAAGTGATTGTCCCTCTCCCTTCTTTTATTGTTTTTTGTTTAGTTTTCATCATTATTCTCATCTTCATATACATATAGAGAAGATGAGAAGAAATTGGAGATTGGTTCTTAAGAAATATCACCATAAAATATAAAATATAAAATATTTGTCTTTGGGTATTGTAACAATATTTTGAAGAATTTTTCATGGAAAAGGTAAAACTAAATCTCTACTACCTATATATATATATATTATCAATATAATTAATATAAAATATTAATATAAAGAAATTAATATTACAAAACATTCATACATCGTGTAAAATCTAGTTTGTTTGGGGGTAGGAAATGGTGGGTCCAATTTCATGGTTGTACAAGGAAAATCAACTAAAAAACATATGTAAAGTAGATATAGAAAAACATAAATGCAAGCTTACCTACTGCATCGGTGTCTTCAAAACAAAACACTTTCCTTTCCTTTGTGAGCCTAGATTAATGTTGGCATCATCCACCTTGACTTCATTGTATGGATTTTTTTCTAAGATTTGACATTAATGGTAGAAATGATGGATACAATATCATAATAAATCTTAGACTTTCACATTTACTCTATGCCTTGTTCTTTAAAGTAAACTAGATTTACACCCGTGCGATGTACAGAGGATTCGAGCGTATGAATACCCCTATTTATAAATAACATTTGGTAAAGAAACATTTAGGATAAATAATTATTATATAATTAGTTTATAAGAAGATATTAATTGTAAACAAATTGAAATAAAATATAGATATTGAATAATAACTAATCAAAGAAATTTCATAATTATATCTTTTCAAACACTTCTTTAAATACAACATTTGTGGTTGAACTACTCTCTGCAACATCATTGTCACATATAAGGATTTTCAAACATTTACGATTTGTGACTCGAGATATGGCAACATAAAGCTGACCATGACTAAATACAAGTTTCTTTAAGAAAATACCAACATTATGAAGTGATTGACCTTGACTTTTGTTGATTGTCATTGCATATGATACAATCAGTGGAAATTGTCTTCGATTAAACTTGAAAGGCAACCTTGGATCAGATGGTGTTAATGACATTCTTGGTAACAATACTCATTCACCAGAATTATTTCCACCTAAGATCTTTGCTTCCAACACGTGAGCTCCAAGCCTTGTGATTACCATCCTAGTACCGTTGCATAAGCCAATTGAATGATCAATATTCCTTAATAACATAATAGGTGTACCAATATTCAAATGCAAGACATGATTTGGGACACCGGAACACTTAAGACTGTTTAGAAATTCCGGAGTGTGTAGACCTTGTAACAAATCATTAGTTGAATCAGATCTACATGTTGTATCTGAACTCAAATATGTTTTCTCTTCAGCCGAGTTAATTGAAAACATGTATTCATTGACGGACTCTACAATATCAAGAGTTGGTGCTAGGATAGATCTTCCCTCAAAATAAGTATCATCAGTGATATTGCTTGTGAACTCTGGATAAGTGCTTTTCACAATAGCTGCAATTGGATCATTTTAATATTTTATTAATATATCACTTGGAAATTCAATTGTTGCATGACCATCATTAGGACCTCCAATTGTTCCATCTCTAATGCTTGCAATCCAGTCAGAAAATTGCTTCAACTTGGCACATTCATCGACTGAGGTAAGATTTCGTAACCTCATATTCTTTGTTAATCGTAACACCTTGCAATCTCGCCATAAGTATGAGGAGTTGATAGTTGCATGAAAAATATCTTGTCGAGTTCCCTTAGGAATGACAGGTAATATTTGTCTAAAATCACCGTCAAGAACAACTGCCTTACCTCCAAATGGCTTATCAATACTAAATTGATCGTTGATGCGTAAAATATTTCTCATAGTTTTATCCAAAGCTTCAAAGCAATATCTGTAAATCATTGGAGCTTCATCCCATATTATGAGTTTACATCTTATAATCAAATCAGCAAGTGGACTACCTTTTTGATGTTACATGTTGAATCTTCAGTTGGATTTATAGGAATCTTGAATCGAGAATGAGTTGTTCTTCCTCCTGGTAATAAAAGAGAAGCTATTCCACTTGATGCCACATTTAACACGATATCTCCTGTGCATCTAATAGCAATTGATAAGGTCCTCCATATAAACGTTTTTCCTGTACCTCCATACCCATACACAAAAAATAATCTATCTGTATTTAACCTTGTTGCCTCCATTATCTCATTGTATACATGTCTTTGTTCTAAGGTCATAACGTATAGATTTTTATTGAGCTCTTGAGACAAATTTGATCGATCATAACACATTTCCTCACGTATCAATGAATTACCAACGGTAGAAAAAAACTCAGATGGTGGGAATGGTATTGGCTTAAACTCTCTTAAGCTTCTTCCATAGTTTCGTAACAACTTTTCTACCTCTACCAAGCCATAATTTTTTTATCGCATCATCTTCCAAATGAAATTCTGAAAATAAATTCAATAAGTTTAGAAAGAATATATAAGTAGTTTAACAATGTGAAAAAAATAAATAAGATAACTAAGGTAAGTTACCTTCATGTTGTAATAATAAACGTTGTCTGTATAAAATATCATCAGTCATATAAATCCAACAATGATTCCAAACAACTTCAAGTCGAATGAGTGATTCAGATGTCATTAATGTTGCAAATAATTTTCTCAAAGAAGATGCAGAAGCCCAATGACTTGCCTCAATAATACCATCAATGTATTCCTTGTCATCATCTAACAAACCTAGGGCATAGCAAGCATCATGATATGATGAATGTTGCTCACCATTAATGCATCTTATGTCTTCATAACTTGTAGGTCCACGCACAACATTAAGAAGACATCTTAAATAATAGATTTCTCCACTGCCAAGAAGGACATAGAAAATCCATCCAATAGAGAACCTTTTTTGCCTTGGTCGCCATTCTCTATTATACTTATCCCAAATGAATTTTATAGGGAATTGAGAATAAGTTAATTCCTTTTCCTTAGGATATTCTTTATTTGCCTTCATCTAAGCTAAGAACATACTTTTCTTAATAGATAATCGATCAACAACATCATCGATCAGATCATAATCAGAAAAAATAACACTTTGTTGATTTGGAAGATGAAAACCTAACCTTTCAACCGGAGGGTCTCTGAATTGAATATCATATTTGAATAACCTCCACGATGCTTCACATGATGATATATACCTACAATCATAGTACATTTGAACTTCATTTGCCTTTTTTGCTACTTCGTCATACGTTGTACTTCCATAAAAAGATGCAGTAACATGGTCGTGTCCTTTATTGACATATTTAAATAAATACTTGATAGAGCGAGATTGGTTATACCATTCAACATTCAAATGTGCACCATACTTCAGCAACAAATAACGATTGTGAGGAATAATAAACCTGTTATCAAGAGGAACTCTTTTCTTCTCCACTATTCGCCCGTTATCTCTTCTTCTATAGATAGGATATCCATCATCATCAATAGTTGTTGATTCAACAAACTTTTTACGAAAATGCTTTGTACAATGCCATCAGACATGGAAGGGGAGCTCTTAGCAGCAACACCACATGGTCCATGTACCATAAATTCTTGAACTGTTGTATAATACGCAGGATCAATGTGTTTATCTGGAATTTCGGCTGAAATAATTTTGTCTATATCGCTTCCTATTGGATACTTGTCTTTTACTGCAAGAAATAACAATATGTGTGCATGTGGCAAGCCACGCTTCTGGAACTCAATAGTCGATATAACTGCAATTGAATTAAAATAAAGGTTTATAACCAACTATAGTAAGAATATATGCTAAATATAATATACAAACACACACACACACAGACTATGAAATAGTACTTGATTTAACCGTTCCAAAGATCTTGTTACTGCGAAGAAGATCTTCAATATGATAATCCAACTTCATTTTAAAAACACGACAAATAATATCCGGACGATCATCGGCTTTGAGGCTTCTTTTTTCAACAAAATGAACTATTTCGGGCCATTTGGGATTGCAAGTAAATGTAATAAAAAGGTCTGGATAACCAACCCATCTACAAATTGCCATGGCGTCTTGATAGTTGTGAATCATATATCGAGCACTGCTTGTGAATGATGACAGTAATATAACTCATTTTCCTTGCGTTGATGGATCGGTCTCACCCCTTAAAATTGCATCTGTTAGTCCGCTATATAATTCACACCGCAAATTTTTTTGATGTAACTTAATGTAAGTCAATCTTGAAGATTCAACCATAGTATATGCGTCAACAATAAATTATTGAAGTAGTCTCATGGAAGACAATATAATTGATAACTCTGAATTCCTTTCATGCAAACAATATGAAAAATACTCTGTTAAACTTACATACTTCCGGCCACCCTGCTTCATTTCCCCATTCAACGTTAATGGAATGTCTTCTCTATAGCCATCTTCACCGTAAGGAAACAATATAGGATATTGTAATCCAAAATATGAAGCATGGAGTTGGTTAATGCGTTTTAGCATTCCTGTTTTGGTTTCGACCAAGATATCCCTATCTCCTAATGATGCATCAAAGTCCCCAACAATTAATCCAGCAATTTCTGAAGCCGTAGGTAGATTATACCTTCTTCCATCCCCATTCCTCCTACTGATCAACTTCAAATTTACATCTAAACAACCATCCTTTTTAATTTTTTCTCTGACCATTCTAAATGATTTAACCAACACATTATTCTCGCCAAGCATCGTCTTTAAATCATAAACAATAGATGTACGAAGGCTGTTCAAGGTTTCACTTTCCCTATAACCAATACAGTTGGAATAAGGAATTAGAAGAAATTACTTAAAAATGATAAACTAACTCAATAATTATCACAGCTTCTTAAGTAACTCACCTAACAGAATGAACTCTATTTTCAACTTCATTATCAGTGTCGTAAATGTAGAGTTGTGCAAATGTAGGCACTGAACCTTCATTTGGCAATAAACTTCCCATAAGATGATAATTTTGACCATGAAGTCTAAATATTGGAGGATATCTTCCATTGTTCAAACTCCTATCAACTTTTCCTCCCATCGAAGTGAAACAGAACATGTTATTGTATGACCGAATATTTTGGAGAAAGTGTTTGCTTCTATCATTACGTAAATATAACAGATCATGTAATACTTTAGGAGGATTTCTCATTGGTGGGAGTTGAACTTTGCCTTGCATGCAACATAAAGAATATTTCGGGTTTCGAGATGACCGACTTTTACACAATCTTTCCTCATACCAGAAAAAAAAGAATTGCAAAATCCACATGTGTATATTGCATCTCCAATATCAAAATAATCTACACATATCATAAAATTAATATAAGACATTTGAAAAGATTTATTAAAAAAAATTTATGTACAAATACATTTCTAGTTGTATACCGGATGGTGTTCCACTGTTTTGTTCTATTTCAGCTTTTGTGAAGACGTAAAGTATCAGACATTGAAAAAAAATATATTGTTCTCCTATTATGTTTAATATATTAAAAAGAAATTAATATGAGACTTTTCGAGAAATGTAATTTTCCATATGCATATATAAAATATATTAATCAGTGCATACCAGATAATAGGGTTCCACTATTCTCTTCTATTTCAATATCTGTTGACACATAAATTATGATAGATATATAAATAACAATTACAAAATAAGGAAAATAGTTATAAACTTATAAAATAATATTAATAATAAATGTTTACACATAGTGGAAAATGAGAATGCTAACCTTCATTGAATTCCAATTGTTGCCCTATGATAGAGGCACCATAATTCTTCTTAGAACAGATAGAAAAGTTTTCCATTTTTGATGATTTTGATAAATTCACAATACCACTTTCATTTGATGCATGACATGTTGATAATATATTGGTTGTAGTATTTGAAGGCCCAATACTTGACAGCCATTTCATTTGATCATCATCACAGTTTAGTTTATAAATAGAGTTTGTAGGAGTGCAAGCTGTAAGAAAGGAATAAATAAATAGTTAATGTAATTGAATATTATAGACATGATTTTTAAACTACCACATATAAATGTAAATAACTTATTACCATTTGTGATGTCACTAAGAGGAGATAACAATCCCTGAGATTCAAAAGGATTGAACACACATTTTGTATGTGTATTTTCATCTAGGATCGATTTTGTACCAATCATATTTAAATTACCTGCATACAAAAAAAATAACAATTGTACCAATCATTTATCAATTCAAAAAATTAATGTGAATATATATTTTAAAAAACTTTTAAAGAATATTATTTTATTGTCAATATGTTCTTAATTTATAATGTAAACAATAATAATAATTTAGTCTTGTTAAAATAGATTAATATAATTTATAACCAATTAAATATTTCATACTAATATTATGTAACTATATTCAAATAGTTATATTTTCATAAAAACAAAATTTTCCAATTTTAAGTAGGAAGTTTATATTTCTTAAAATCATCATATAATTTTTTCATTTCAAAAATTTAATGTCAATATATATTTTTTTTTAATTTAAAGAAGATTATTTTATTGTTAATTATGTATGTATTAATTAATTATGATTTCTCCTAATATTTAATAGGACTTTTTATTGCTTCCCTAAGAACATTTTTTTTAAGTATCATAGGAATTGATAAACAACAACATGTTCTTAATTTATAATGTAAAAAATAATAACAATTTAGCCTTCTTAAAATAGATTAATATACTTTATAAAGAAATAAATATTTCATACTAATATTATGCAAATATATTCAAACATTTATACTTTCATAAAAATAAAATTTTCAAATTTTAAGTAGGAAGTATATATTTGTTTAAATCATTATATAAATATTTTCATTTAAAAAAATTAATGTCAATATATATTTTTTTAAAAATTGAGAATATTAATTTGTTTTCAATTATGTATGTATTAATTCATTATGATATCTCGTAATATTTAATCAGATTTTTTAATGTTTCCCTCATAACATTTTTTTAAGTCTCATAGTAATTGATCAACACCAATATGTTTTTAATTTATAATGTAAAAAATAATGACAATTTAATATTCTTAAAATAGATTAATATACTTGATAAGGAATTAATTATTTCATACTAGTATTAAGCAACTATATTCAAATAGTTATACTTTCATAATAACAAAATTTTCCAATTTTAAGTAGGAAGTTTTATATTTGTTTAAAACATTATATAATTTTTTCATTTCAAAAAAATAATGTGAATATATATTTTTGAATAAAATTTTAGAATATTATTTTATTGTCAATTATGTATGTATTAATTCATTATGATATCTCCTAATAATTAATAGGATTTTTAGTCTTTCCCTAAGAACAATTTTTTTAAACTCTCGTAGTAATTGATAAACAAAAATATGTTTATAATTTATAATGTAAAAAATAATAACAATTTAGTCTTCTTAAAATAGATTAATATAATTTATAACGAATTAAATAATTCATACTAATATTAAGCAACTATATTCAAATAGTTATACTTTCATGAAAACAAAAATTTCCAATTTTAAGTAGGAAGTTTATATTTGTTTAAAGCATTATATAATTATTTTCATTTAAAAATATTAATGTCAATATATAATTTTTTATAAAAATTTAGAATATTAATTTATTTTCAAGTATGTATGTAATTCATTATGATATCTCCTAATATTTAATCAGAATTTTAGTGTTTCCCTAAGAACATTTTTTTTAAAGTCTCGTAGTAATTGATCAACGCCAATATGTTTTTAATTCATAATATAAACAATAATGATAATTTAGTCTTCTTAAAATAGATTTATATACTTTATAATCAATTAATTAATTCATACTACGATTACGCAACTATATTCAAATAGTTATACTTTCATAATAACAAAATTTTGCAATTTTAAGCAGGAAGTGTATATTTGTTTAAAACATTATATAATTTTTTCATTTCAAAAAAATAATGTGAATATATATTTTTTAATTAAATTTCAGAATATTATTTTTTTGTCAATTATGTATGTATTAATTTATTATGATATCTCCTAATAATTAATAGGATTTTTAGTCTTTCCCTAAGAACAATGTTTTTGAAAGTTTCGTAGTAATTGATAAACAACAATATGTTTATAATTTATAATGTAAACAATAATAAAAATTTAGTCTTCTTAAACTAAATTAATATAGTTTATAACCAATTATATGTTTAATACTAATAAAAAAAATTATGTCAATTTATATTTTTTTCAATAATTTAAGAATTTTATTTTATTTTCAAATATGTATGTATTAATTAATTATGATATCTCCTAATATTTAATAGGATTTTTTTGTGTTTCCCTAAAAACAATTTTTTTGAATTCTTATAGTAATTGATCATGAACAATATGTTCTTAATTTATAATGTAAACAATAATAGCAATTTAGTCTTCTTAAAAAAGATTAACATACTCTATAACCAATTAAATAGTCCATACTAATATTATGCAACTATATTCAAATAGTTATACTTTCATCAAAAAAAAATTTCCCAATTTTAAGTAGGAATTTTATATTTGTTTAAATCATTATATAATTTTTTCATTTCAAAAAATTAATGTTAATACATAGTTTTAAATAAAATTTTAGAATATTATTTTATTCTCAATTACGTATGTATTAATTAATTATGAAGTTATAAGCATTGAATATGCAAAATTTAAGCATCTCAAACATTTATTTATAAGGATCAAAATAAATAAAAGAATTATGTTAAAGATAATATAAGCCAATTTAATCTAACCGTGCATTTTTACTTGGTAAATCGTAATCGTTCGTTTTACTTATTTAATCCCCACCCTCCCTTTCATTTCATTGCCTATTGGCTATTACCGTTGCATTTTCCCCAATGTCACGGTAGATAATTGAAACCCTACTTTCATAACCCAATCCTAACTGTCCGTTTAATGCTATTGTAATCTGCATTGTTCGTTTCGTAACTTTCTTTCATCAAATGCTAAAAGCAGGTAGGGTTTCTGGAGAATTCTCCAACCCACCCCGCAGCGCAGCTCTCTCCCTCTCCTATCTTCAATCTGCACCGTTCGTTTTATAACTTTCTTTCATCAAATACTAAAAGCAGGTAGGGTTTCTAGAGAATTCTCCAACCCACCCTGCGGCGCAGCTCTCTCCTCTCTCCTATCTTCAATCTGTCTGATATGTCTGTATCTTTCATGAAGAAAGAAATTTTCGAAACTTACACTCCAGATCTGTATTTCCTATGATTTCCCTTCTAATTTCGTACTTTAATTTCAATTCCAGTTTTATGATGTTTCAAAAAAAATTTAGTTTGCGAAGATTAGATCTGTGATTTCTGTGTATTATAGAAAAGCCGAATCAAAAGCGTGCAACTTTTGATTTTTCTGTCGGTTATACTATATACTCAGAATGATTTCTGTTCGATGTTGTGGGTTTATGCATACAGATTTCAAAATTTTCTTATTTTTAGTTAGATTTGGTGGGTGCATATTACATGGTTTACTGCTCCTAAAATACCCATCTAGTTCTCTTCAGGTGTTGTATCTTTTGCTCTCGAAAGAGAACACTCAATATAGAGAAATTTGGGTATTTTAGGTAATTTTTTAATTTCCGCTAATTTTTTTGAACGTATATTGTTGTCTATTTGTTTATCTTTTATGTTGACTTAAATCTGGGTATATTTTTCAGATCTGTTGCTTTCGGAAGCAAGAGATAGATCTAAGATAAAATATGGTAACGTTGAAGATATTTTTTCGTAATTCTTAAGTATAATTCCTTCTGTTTCTCTCTGCAATTGTATATGTCGCTTTTGTAAGTTTTTGAAAGCTAATGCAAACGAAGCCAACAAATCTAGGCATTTGAACTCATATCTGTATTTTTCAGACTTGTTGATTTCATTTTTTTTATTAAATAACTTGCATCTATTGTTTCATCTTTTGTATATAAAACCAAAAAAGATCCGTGTTTTACGTTGAGGCACATCTGTTCTCTATTTTAGATCTGTTAGTTTCGGGAGTGAAAACACAAATCTAAGATAAAATAGGCTAAAGTTGATATCATTTGTATTAGTAACATAGATCTAAAGATTTTTCTTTTCGAGGAAGATTTTTTCGTAATTCTTAAGCATAATTCCTTTTGTTTCTCTCTACAATTTTATTTGTCGCGTTCGTAAGTTTTTGAAAGTTGTCACAAATAAAGCAAATAAATTTGGGTATTCAAACTCATATCTGTATTTTTCAGAGTTGTTGATTTTTTTTGTTAAATAAGTTGCATATATTATTTCATCTTTTGTATGTAAAGGAAACAAAGATCTGTCATTTTACGTTGAGTCCCATCTATTCTCTATTTTAGATCGGTTACTTTCGGAAGCGAACACACAGATCTAAGATAAAACAAGCTAAAGTTGATATCATTTCTATTATTAACACGGATCTAAAGTTTTTTTTTTGTCGAGCAATATTTTTTTCTTAATTTTTAAGTAAAAAACCTTCTGATATTCTCTGCAATTTTTCTGTTGCTTTCAAAAGAGATTGAAAGTAGACACACACAAAGCCCAAAAATTGTGGTATTTAAACTCAATTTCGTATTTCTAACAATTGTTGATTAATTGTTCATTAATGTTTTCCGAAATAAACTACTTCATAATTTTGACCTTTTGTATGTAAAATCAACACAGATCTGTCTCTGATTTTTTTTTTAAGTTTGATGTTCTATCCCATATGTTCTCTATTTCAGATCTATTGCTTTCAGAAGCAAAGACACTGATGTAAGATAAAATTGGCTAATGTTACATCAAAATATAATTTTTTTGTGAAATTATTAATCATGTTCCTTATCCATAAAGTATTTTTTTAAATTAATCAGTCAACTTATCATCTACTGCTCTCTTTACATATGATTTGTTACTTTTAAAACTTATTGAATGTCAACAGAGACAAATAACAAAAATATAGATTTTCGAACTCATTTTTTAGTCTTTTTTTTTCTTATGTTCTTAGGTTTTGTTTTTATTATTTGTTGTCATCAGTTTGTCTCTCCCATTCGATATTAGGTGAATAATTTTCTGGTTTAGTATTGTCGCTTATGCCTGACATATTTTCAGTTTTGTAATAATTTCAATAATAATCAAATTTTTACTTTTTATGTTTCAGATCCCATCTATTGGTTTAATATGGAAACAAACAGATCTCAGAGATCATTAGGTGTTCGAATTTATTTGACAATCTGATTATTAATTTATTGGTCCATGCTTTGATGACATACTTATGATATAATAGTAAATTATTTTTATTTATGCTTATTAATTGTAAAGTTTTGGAAAACGAATGACTATTGAAAATTAATTATTCCTTTTTCTGCTATTTGCTATGTTGTTTTCAATACGTATATATGTTCCTGTTATGATATTTATGATATGTATATATTATGTTTTTGTAGCTAAGTTGATACATAGTTTCTTATTTGGACTTCGACATTATTATAGTGAATACTCACAATATTTAGATTTTGTGGTTATTAATATATATTCTTGATTATCTTACTAAAATATTGGATTTAATTTTAATGTTGGTACTGCAATTCTTCATAAACTAACAACGGTAAAAGTATACAGACATCTTTCTGACATATCACATTTATAATTTAATTTACTTAGTTTTTTGGTATGCTGTGTGTTTATCTCTAAAGTGTTGCAATTGCCTCTGTTATGTCACACCTAATGTTACTGGTAGTTGCAAATTATAAATTAATTTACTTGCTATTTGGTATGGTGTGTGTTTATTTCTAAAGTGCTATAAAGTGCTGTAACTGCCCCTGCTATGTCACACCTAATGTTACTGTTAGTTGCAAAATGTAAATTAATTTACTTGCTATTTGCTATGCTGTGTGTTTATCTCTAAATTAGTATAAAGTACTGTAATTCCCTCTGTTATATCACACCTAATGTTAGTGTCAGTAGCAAATTGTAAATTAATTCACTTGCTATTTGGTATGCTGTCTATTTATCTATAAAGTGCTATAAAGTGATATAATTGCCTTAGTTATATCACACCTAATCTTACTGTTAGCTACAAATTGTAAATTAATTATATTTGGTATGTTATGTGTTTATCTCTGAAGTGTTATAAAGTGCTATAATTACCTCTGTTATGTCACACCTAATGTTTTTTTAGTTGCAAATGTGGATAATTATCTATAACACTGCTATCACAATAGCTGAAATAAAGATGATAAACATAATTATTTACAACAGGATATTATTAATTCTTTACTGAAGTACTTGTTGATACATGATCTCTTGATCTTTTTCCTGTTATTGTAGTTGATGATGTTAATTTCCTCATATTTGGTTGTATGTGTAGGAACTTATCTCTTCTGGCCAATCTAAAAGCATGTTAGATAAATAGTAAATTGAATACTTAGTATAATCATACTAAATAAATGTAATATAATTGTCAATATAGATTGAGCAATGACTTACTTCAGAAGTTGAATGTCAGATGAATGTGTTCATGTTTATATTGTGCTGCAGATTTTTGTTATGTATGTGCCTAGTGTCATGTGTAGGCTGTATGTCTTTTTATAAGAAGTAAAAAATATTTGAACTAAAATTTAAGAGGGAAAACTTTTCATGCTGAGCTTCAGAAAGTAAAATTGGTATATTGTAGATACTAAATTTGCCACTGAATATACTAATTCTTTACTTCTTTTTTTTATAAAATATTCTAGGTTATAAAAATATTATTCTAAGTTCTTTATTAAAAAGATCCCCATCTTCCATCAAACTTGACTATAAGAAAGGGGCAATGATGAAAATTTGTGGTATATAATGTAACAACAGTAAACAATTATAGACTTGTACTTTTTTTGTAACATTAAGATACTTAATAATTTTAATGTTCCTAAAAAGCCAAGTGTAAATTTCTGACTGTTGTTTTGACATGTATTGAGCACTATATACAATATCACTAAGATTTATGAACAACAAAATAGTGGTGATTGATAGTAAATTTTCTTATGGTCTGTTTGTTTGTGATGTAGGGGAGCTATTTATTAAGACTTAGAAATAATAATGAGGCAATGCTGATCATTGTGAACAAAATTTATATTGGATGATTTTTAACTAATTATTAAGCAAAAATGATAGAATATTCATTTTTCATCCCTTCCCACAGTAGGTAAGAGTTGAGGCAGATTTTTTGAAGGGAATAATCAGTTAAAATTCACCATTTATAAATTAATTGAATGTTAGGCATTAGCCTATGATCATTGGATGGTGAATAATTCGAATCTTGAGCCTCCAAAAAATATATAAGAATCATTCAGCTCAATTATGTTGTGACCTTATTTAATATTATGATTCTTCATTATAACACCTTTTTCCTTGAGTTTCATAAAATTTAGGATAATATTCATAACAAATACTCGATAAAACTTTTGAAAAAACAATAATATGTATAATTTTTTTTATTAAACTATGATATAGAAGTAGTAAAATTTTTCCTTTGCAATTATGATTTTGTTTATAATTTGATGCAGATTTTTATTGTCTATGTGGCTAGTGTCATCTAATTTAGGATAATATTCATAGTAATGACTGAATAAAACAATTGAAATAATAATAGCGCATTCATCATGATAAGTTTGTTATTCAAATATAATAGGTAAGATTAAAGATCATGCATAGATATGAAAATATCTATTATATGATGGATTTTTTCTTAAAGTAATTAAAGGGATTGGGATAATATTCATAGTAAGCGCATAATAAAACATTTGAATTAATAATAGGGCATACATAATTGAAACAAAAGTAATACCAAACTATCTTCTTCTACTACATACTGAAGGCAATAATAATCTAGGTTATGTTTGGTTTCTCAACATAAAATAAAAATTTCAAATGCTAATAAACAAAGTTAATCGACTTGATGTCACATCACTTCACTCCTCTGCTATTCGAGCCTAAACTTTTTCTATTTTAACATTGACCCTAGATCTATTTTTCTTAGGAGTTGTAGTAGAATGATCCCCATTCATACACCTTTTTCCAAATTCTTCAATTGTACTCTCGGAATACATTATCAGGTTATAAAATAATTATTTAAAAAATCATTAATTTACTACAATAATTAATTTTTAGTTAGGATTATTACCTGTTCATGAGCTGTAGTTTCTAATTTGGAAAGCATATCAGAGTCCAAAAATAATGCACATTCTCGTTAAAATTGATTGATTATATAATATTTGCCTTGAAATAAGGATTAGAAATTATAATAATCTTTTACACTAACCTGACTGTCTAAGGAACGTGGTCCATAATATTTGCAAACCAAAGCTTCGTCCACACTTAGATTTTATAACTGAATATGCTCCCAATTGTTTCTCCCTCACTTGGACTCAGAAAAGAGCCTTCAGATCTATGAGTTTTTCCAAATATGTTGGTATCTTTGTATATTCGACATCTTCCTGTGTAGGTAAAATGTGAATAAAATAGTGTGCATAAACTGAAACGATAAAATTTATATCATATTAAATTAGGACTTACCTTTGCATTGTTTTCCCTAAGTTGCTGAGCTGATTTTCCTATAATTTGTGTACATTCCCTATCCCACAGAAGTAGTGGGATATTTCCTGTTCCATCAACAACTCTAATTTGTAGCATGTATCTAAGACTTCCTTTATCATTTTTCATACACTTTTCACAATAGAAAGAGTCTCCAATAGGCTTGAGTTTCTTTAGGCATTTCTTACATGCTACATAAAACCACTCTCCTACTGTTTCAATTCTTGCAACCCTGATGTTGATCCAAAACTTTCCCACCTAAACCAAAATTCATTATTTTAGTGCTTGTTTGAAGCTACTAATAAAAAGTAATTATTCAAGATAACTATTTATTTTAGAAAAATTTTAGCTTAAATTTTTTTAAAATAAGTAGTTATTTTAAATAACTACTTTTGATAATTAGCTCCAAACAAGCACTTAGTTACTAATGAAACATCTATTATATGTGTTACAGAAAATTAAAAGTACCTCATTCTCTTGAAGTTGTTCAACTGTTTTGAATATATACCTCTTGCTTGCTAGCTCCTCTGTTATTGTTTGTGAAGATAATGATTGTCTCTCTTCACAAATTGTGATTTGTGAAGATTCACATTCAGGTAATCTGTACAAAGGTAATTATATTTAGTTTCAATATTTTATTGTTGTCAAAGTAATTAATGGGTATAAGTGTTGAAAGATATTTTCCTCTTCTCAAAGTCTTTAATCTCATCCATTGTAGTATCAAGAATTAATTTTGTGACATTCTAAGTGTTTGATATCCTGACTTGATCTACAAGTATTAAATGTAGTTAATGTTAATTGAATAAGGTACAATTGCTAACAAAATAAATATATATTTTACCATTAAACTTGTTGATTCAACAGAATTGGAGAATAATAATAAGCTGGTTTGGATTTGACTGTGAAACATATGTACTTAGTTTTGTAGCATAATCTCCCCAAAGTGTGCATTGTACTCTCTTTTGTCTGAAAAATTATGTGTAAGTAAATACTTGATAATGATGAATGTTTAAAAATCATAACTATGGCCAAGTATTCATATACACTTATCTTACTTTTCATCCTCCAGCACAAAATCCATGTATTTTGTGACTTGGCCATAAACTTCCTTCTCTCTTAATGTGTGTACTATGCAAACTCTTCCAATAATCTCTGCTAGTAAATTACTTGTTAGTATGATAGTTAAAGCAAATTAGTAAGTAGTTTATAAATTATATAAATCAAGATGGTACCTGTAAGACATGTTGGTGACCTTGTAGCTAATTCTTCAAATGCCGCAAACTTGAATAGTACAGTTGGAAATACCTCTATATTTTTTGACAAATTACACTGTGTAAAATTGTTGAAGTAGATGACATATTTGAATGCAGTAGTTTTTATTTTCATTTGGTTGTCTTCCACTATGAAATTCTTAACATGGTATAGTTCCCCTTCAATGAGTTTTGCTTTATATTGTGGAATCTGAGATTTTCTAATTGAAGCATGAACTTTGTTATCCTATTTTATTTAAGCAACATAATTTATCAGATTTATTTATATATTTAAAAATAATAATGTAAATAAATAACATAAAATTTGCCTTCCAACTTACCTCACATTCGTGAAAACACATTCTAAACTGTATGATTCGTTTTTGTTCCCATAAGAAGGCTTATCATAAAGCCTAATCAGTCGAAGTTTTACACACCAGTTGCTTTTGGCAGGGTGTATTTCTCTAAGATTTGTGTAACTTGACAGCGTTATTTATATGTTACACAAATATATCAGTTAAAACTTATGTTGCCGAATAAGCTAAACAATTATATCACTGTATATATGACATTTTCAGAAGAAAAAAAATCTAAAAAAGTTTGAAAACTTTCTTTCAGTAGTGGTAAAATTGTGATGAAAAAAATGATGCATACAAATAATTAAAAATTGGTCAAAATAAATGGCCTACCTGCAGATGCTGATATGACCAAAATGGTTTTGGCAGTACATAAAATATCAACTTACCTTACAATTCTCACGACTATACCAACACACTTTGTTTTTGTGATGCATATATAGGCCGAGTGAGAAGTGATTGAAGTCAATCAAACAGATCCGACCGTCGATTCTAAACTTATCCAATCAAGAGTTGCACAGCAAATTAAATTTGGACACATGGCAAAATATACTACTGCATTCGGCCGGAAGCATGGATTAGCAGATAAATTTTGAAGTTACCCATGTCAGCAATGAAAGTGTATAAAAATTTGACACATGACCTTCTATTGACCAATGAAAGTCAGATTGAATGTAATTTTGACACATAGCAAGTATGCTATACATAAATGAGCGGGAAAAAATGTTGCATGTATTCTTGTTTTATATATAGTAAGATATATTATAGCGTCAAAGAAAACTTTATATAAATTGGCACGCAATTAGTGCCACTAGTTTACATTGCACATACTTATGCAAAATAATCTATGAGTTTTGATTGGGTATTTGATGCATAATATAACATTGTTTTGGTTTTTGTCAGTGCTAGATAATTTTAATCTGGGATTTTGAATTATATGATAAACATGGGAGTCTCATGTTTATTAACATAGGTCATGTTTATTAAAAAAATTGATATCAAATTTGGGAAAAAAGGTTTAAAGTAAGAAAATTAACACAAGGTTCCCATGCTTCCTAACATAGATAGTGTTCTTTAGTGAGTTTACAAAAAATCATGTTTGTCCTAATATGGTTTTATATGATATAAAAGAAATATGATAAAACTCTAGTTGTTAAGTCATGCGAGCCAATTTCTTCTTCTCCTCCATAGATTTCTACATTGTTAGAGAATTATAGATTTGTTTAATTAGTTGATTGATTTGTTTAATCATCTTGTAATTATACAAGTGCACAAATAAAGATCTCTAAATTTTCCTTAATTTTTTAGTCTTATGATTGAATGATAAATTGTTTAATTGCCTTATTAATTCTAGATTTAGTTTTGGATCCATTCAATCGACGTTATTCTACAAAAATTTAGTATCACAGATGTGGTTGTTTAAGAGATATAGTAATTGGGATGGGCATAAGATTCATTATTGAGAAGTTCAATTTGTCCATCATTTTTAGATTATGAAAATTAAAGATGAGAACAATTCTGATTTAGAATAGGTTAGAAATTTTTTTATCCAAATAAGGAAAAATCAATTATGGATGATAAATTTGAAGAGGTAGATCTGAGGGTCCTATCTACCATACTACTATGCTTATTGAACGAGGTATTGTGGGAAGTGGAAAAGGAATCAACGGTGACTGCCTTGTAGTTAAAGTTTGAGTTATTGTATATGATAAAAATAATAGAGAATTAGTTGTTGTTAAAGAGTCGGCTTCATGACCTAAAATTAGGTGAGGGTCAATCTTTAAAAGTTTATTTGTATGAGTTTATTCTATTATGATGGATTTGTATAACATAGAAGTTAAACTTGATGATGAAGATTTGACCATTGTATTTTTGTGTTCTTTACTTCCTAACTTTAAGCATTTTTGTGAGACTGTTTTGTATGGGAAGGACGAGTTAGTCCTTGAGAATGTGAGATCTGACTTGCTATAACAAGAGTTGATTGATAGTCAATTCATTCGAGCCAGTAATTTTGGGGACTCGTATAGTGAGGGACTTATAACAATGGGCATGAATCAGGAGTAATGATTTCGTGACCATAAGAAGTCTAGATCTAAGTCAAAGTGTTGGCAGAAGAATATAGCATGTTATAGGTGTCAAAAGAAGGTACACATTTGGAAGTTTTATTCTAATAAGAAGTGCGATGATAAGTCTGGTGAGTCATATGGTATGAAGGATGATGCTGCTATATCTTATGATGATTTTGATGGAGATGTGTTGATGGCCACTAATAGACAAACTAAGATTAGTTATAGATGGCTCTTTAATGTTGGGTGTTCTGACTATATATTTCCCAACCGAAGTTGGTTTCAAACGTTTGAGGTGACTCAATATAGAGTTTTCTTGATGGGAAATGATGCTCCTTGAAAAGTTGCTGGTATTGGGATGATGAAGGTAAGGATGCATGACAATGTGGTCAGGACTCTATACAACTTGATATATGTCCCTAATATGACCAAGAACCTCAACTCTATGAGTTCCTTGGATTGTCATGGATACCTGTGTGTTATTGAAGATGGTACCCTGATTATGAAAGGGGCTCTAGTGGCAATGAAGGGAAAGTGGGTCAGGATACTGTATGAGTTGGTGGGTCCCACTATTGTGCGGATAGTTGTTGTGATGTTGACAGATTTCAGATGCTATGAGACTTTGACACATGAGATTAGGGCAGATGAGTGTTAGAGGACTTACTGAGCTCTCTAAGAGGGGGTTGCTAGATGGATAGGGTATAAGTACTATAAACTTCTATGAACATTGTGCGTTTTGAAAGTAGATATGGGCTTGCTTTTCAATAGTTGAGCATAGTATGAAAGCACCTCTTGAGTATATCCATTTAGATTTATGGGGTCCATCGAGAGTGGTTTCCAAAGGTTGTTTGGGTTACTTGCTCACATTTATTGATGATTTCTCTAGAAAGGTATGAGTTTATTTCTTAAAGTATAAGAATGATGTGTTTGTTAGTTTTAAATGCTAGAAGACCTTGCTACAGAAGTAAACTAGAAAGAAAGGTAAGTATCTTAGGACAAATAATGGTATTGAGTTTGTTGAGTAGAGTTTCACTAATTTGTATAAAGACCATAGGATAGTGATACATTACACTTGTGTTGGGAGACCATAGAGATTGGGGTTGTTGAGTGGATGATTGATTCCCTATTAAAAAGTCTCATTGTATGTTATCAAAGGGAGGGCTAAGTAGAGAGTTTTTTTGTTGAGATAGTTCACATGGTAGCATACCTAGTGAACCAGTCACCAAATTGATCCATTGAATTAAAAATACCTAAGGATTTGTGGTCTGTTAAGTCAGGTGATTGCTCTAATTTAAATGTCATTTGTTTCCTTGCTTATGATTATGTGAATGGTGATTAACTTGGGCCTAGAATAAAAAAATTGTATCTTTCTTAGCTTTACATTCAAAATGAAGGGGTACATGTTATGAGACCCAAATGCATAAAAATTATTGACTAGTAGGGATGTTCCATTAAATGAGTTAATGTTTCTTCGAAAGATCGAGTATTGTGATGGTTATATCTAAGGGGTGGAGCAAGATAATGCTTCAGGCCAAGTGGAGGTTGAGGTCGAGTTAGATGATAGAGACCCATTTAGTAGACCCACTATTTCTAATGTAGGTACATTTAAACAATAGGTGGAGGAAAGGGGTGTTGCTCTAGATAAAGCATATAGGATTGTTAAGCCTCCAATAAGGTATGATTTTGAAGAATTACCTAGCTATGCTTTATCTAGTACAAAGATTGTTTTTGATGTGTATGAACCAACATAATTCTTAAGGCTATTTAGAGTTCTAATTCTATTGTGTGGTGTGTTGCTATAGTGGAGGAGATGGATTCTTTATTAAAAAATCAAACATGGGAACTTGTGAAGGCACCCAAGAGGAAGAAGATAGTTGATTGCAAGTGGGTATACAAGTTCAAATAGAGATCTCTAGGGATTGAGAGACCAAGATATAAGGATTATTTAGTTACATGTGGATTCAATCAGATTCCAAGCATGGACTATAATTTCTCCTATGGTTAGACATATTTCTCTTCATACTTTGATTACACTTGTGGCTATGCATGATCTATAGTTAAAGTAATTTGATGTTAAAACAACATTTTTTCCATGAGCTTGAGGAAGAGATTTACATGTGTCAGCCTAATGGGTTTGTTGTTGAAGGGACACATGATCATTTGTGCTTATTGAAGAGTTCACTATATGGCTAAAAGCAGTATCCAAGATAATGGTATAAATGCTTTAATTTATTTATGGTTGAGCATGGTTTCTTTAGGAGCGAGTATGATGAATGTGTGTACTTAAAGGATATGGAGGATGGCTTACTTGTGTATATTTTGCTATATGTTGATGACATGCTTGTGGAAGCAAAAGATATATCTTATGTTGATAAGGTGAAGGCAATGTTGAAGAGTGAGTTTGAGATGAAGGATCTTAGAGCTTCAAAGAGGATCCTTGGCATGGAGATGATGAGAGACCATGGGTGGAATCTTTTATACTTGTCACAAGATTGCTATGTGAGCAATCATTGGCTACTCACTTTAGATTGTCATTTTTAGGTTTTCCCAAATCCAAAGAGGAAGAGTAGTTCATGGCTATTGTTCTATATGGAAATGTTGTTGGTTGTATCATGTATGTTATGCTGTGTATGCGACTTAATATCACTGAATTTGTAACACCCCCAAATTTTGAACCACAAAATTTCATTTTAAAGAAAATGTTGAAGTGTTTTTAAAAGAAAAACTAGGGAATGTTACCACCATATCAACCATGAGAGAGATGCGATCGTCTCTTAGCTCATGTCCGATGTAAGATAAAATGGAACAACCATGAAAGATAATATAACAATAATACAAAAATACAAATAGTGACAATGATGAAAATAGCAATAATATATATAGAAGGGAGTATAAGATTTTATGAAACCCAAATATAAGATCAAATCCAAGAGTTTAAATAACTAGAAAGAATTAAAAGTATCCTAATGCAGTGGGTAAAAGTACATCTAACCGGTTAGTCTAACTCTTAACTAAATAGGAAGGTAACTCTCAAACTTCATGTGATGGCCAACTACTAGCCCACGATACCATCCTCAACATACTCTAGTTGAGAATTATAACCCTACAAATCTCTCTCTACTCATTAGACCAGAAGCCTGATCGTTACAGTAACTACATAAATATAGTATGTGTACGTTGAAGTATTGGTGATTACCTAAAACATGATAAGGGATCATGCCGCACATTCAAGTCACATAGTAGCATGGTGATAAGAATAATAACATAGTATAACACCTAGGCTCATGATATAAATATAACAAGGCATACTTACATGGAAATCATGGAATAATAATAATGCAAATTGTGCATTAGAACCACATAATGTAAACCATATTATAATAATCTTCCCTTAGTGACCACGTAATTTTTAGTTATTAAGAGCTTGTTTGGTTTTATTTTTAAAAGTAGTTTTTTTTTATAAAAGTAATTATAAAAAGTAATTTTAAATTAATTAATAGTGTTTATTTTACTTTTAAAAAGTGTTTGTAAAAAATTAATTAACAATAATTAGTTTTTAAGAGTAGTAATCTAAAAGTAAGTTTCACCTACTTCTGAAAGTAGTTTTTTTGTTATGCGGCATGTAACTATCAATTATTAAAAGTTTTGTTTATATCCATACATAGCCCATATGTTATACATAAAAGCCTTCACATCCACACTGTTCAAGTCCGCTCCACTTGCTCATCATCTGCTACCTTCGATAACTTAGTTCTGCCTGGCCAAACCCATAGCCCAACCAGGTGGCGCCGCCCGTACTTCAATTTGCCAATTAATTTTGTATTTTCTGACTCTAATTTCAAAGACGAGCTCAAGCCTTGATTTCCAAATTCTTGTTCGATTCAATTTATTTGCTCACTACTGCGAGTCTCCAGGTTCAAGATTCAGCACAGGTAGGTTCCAATGTCAGTTAATTTTAGTATTTTTGTAGTTTTATTTTAGAGATCTGTGAGCAGAGCAACATTCAGAAGCATGGGGCATACAATGCATGTCTGGATTTTCTAGACAACCTTATAATTTTCTAAAAAAAAAATAATCAAGAGAATGAAAGAAGAGTAAGCAAGAAGTTGTGTTACTCTGTTCTACCTGTTACCTTTTTTTTATGATCGTGAAAGTTCTGCTTTCATCAGAGAAAAGTAGTGGACGGAGCTGAGAGTGTGGCTTGTGAATGGAGGGGTGCAGTGCAGTAAAACTTGACGGAGTCTATGTTTGCAAAAATAACTTCTTTTGCAAAGTTTGCCTTCTCCCAAAGGGACCGACGAGGAATGGCGTCGTTGTAATCTGCGAGCTGAAGAAAATTCCATGACCGAGTCGTGTGTAATTTTCTGTGCTTGCTTTCCACAACCAACACCGCTCTCGGATTCTCTGTAGTGCACAATATACTTTCTTAATTAATCTATGAAAAAAAGAAAGTGTACTAAATTTTTATAAAAAAAATAAAAAATAAAAAAATAAAATCTACTCAAGTTATTTTAACTATGCATTAAATGTTTTACTATCCTCTGATTAGTGATTACTTTCATGGTTTATGTTACATGATTTATCTGCACATCAGTCTTCTTCTGGCTCTCCTAGAAGAAGAAAAAAGTGCTCCTTCTTCTTCATTCCCTTTCCAATTGTTTCTTTCCGTGCGGCGTCCTCGAAGTCCGTGCATCAGACCCTACTGCCTTCTTCATTTCGTGCGGCTCCCTGTGCCTCGCCACACAACTTTTTCTCTCTCTCCGTCCGTCTGCGCTCTCTCCTCTACTACCGCACACCCTCTCTTCAATTAATGTCGTCCTCTATTTATTTTGTGCGACCGATCCCTTTTTTCTGCGTCTTTTTTTTCCACGTCAGCCCTGTGGCGACTCTTCTTTTATTTTTTTTCTCTGCGTTCCTTGCTGCCGATGGATGTAGCCTCCTTTCCACATCAGCCCTGGTGTCACCCGGCATCTTGGCTTCATTTGGTCTCTTGCTTTTCCCAGGCCTTTGGGCCTTCGGCTTTTGGTCGTTGGTCCAAAGGTCCGGTTTTTTTTATTTTTATTTCTTTCCTTTTATTTAATAATAAAACATACAAAATAAAATTCAATAAATATTAATAAATAATATTTTATTCTAAATTTACTCAATTTATATCATTTTAGCTCAAATAATAATATTTATGCAATATTTACCACTTAAGTATAAAACAATAATTATTCACCTATATTAGTTAAATAAAATACTAAAAATTAAGATTATAAGGATATAAAATATATCAAAATATGAACTCATTAGACGACAACAAATTTCTGCAGCATTGAACCAAGCCCCTATCTTCGTATTGCCTACTATGAGAATGTTGATTGGATCTAGTGTTTTGGAGCTCTTGCGACCCCTGAACCACCCCAACTATTCCCAGCTAGCTTGTTCCGTTCCCCTTGGGTAGGATAGGGCAAGGCAAGGCATTAAGTATATATATAACGCAATGCTGCATGCGTGACTTTTTTTGTGTTTCAACTTCTCTGTTGTGTCCTGTCCATCACGACATGCACACCAATTCAATACAATAATATGTGCCCCTACCCTACATCCAGAGCATAAGATGGGCCATAGGGACTAATTATCGTGATGGGGGAGGAATGATAGATCCATGGCAGATGCTTAATTACTTTCCCCATCCTCTAAAATGCAACATGTAATGAGTTGGTTTTTTACTTTCATTTGATATCAAGTATTTAGGAATAAACAGAATATATATCACTGAATAGTTCATTTTAGATCGATTTCCATATTATTATATACTACTACCGAAACACTAGATCCAATCAACATTCTTACTACTACTAGACAAACACAACATATTTCTAAGAACCTTGGAGCTCTTGCTGCTCTACCCAGCTTAAAGGTCCTAACTTTGAACTATCGTTCAATAATTTATCTTGGGAATTGCTTGACTTTAGCAACTTGACTAATCTTCAAGTTCTTGATCTAGCAAACAACTCTTTTAGACCTCATTTTACTAGACTACGTAACAAAGTGGTCACTTTGGTGCTTGGAACCAGTAGATTTAGGTTCGGCATGAAAGGTAACATAAGCACGTTTTATCAGTTGCAGAAGCTAGATGTTTCTTTGAATGATTTTGTCGGGCCATTTATTCCATCATTGTTGGGGATGCCTTTAATTAAGTATCTTGACATTGCTAGAAATAAGTTCACTGGAACTCTATTTGGTAACATGTCATATGGGGCTGAGCTTGAATTCGTATATATATCATCAAATTAAAAAACTTACCATTCTATATTTAGGTATAATGGGCGTACGTAGTTGTACTTGAAAATGAATATATTCTATTTTTTCTCTTATTTAATTCAGTATTTTCCCTCTTTCCTTAATAATCATTGTTCATTTTTTTCCAACCCCCTACAGCTAATATGAGCTGTGTGTGGATTCTTTTTCTTCTCCCTTGTCTGCTCAGATCTATTTCAATTTTTTATAGACCCAAAAGTTGGCGGTTTGCATCTTCTAAATAATTGTTCTCATCATTTTTTTCTTGCAAATTATCTGTATTCTATTGCATCCAAATTTCTTAAATGATCTATTTAGAAGATAGTTACATCTTATAAATGATCTCTCATCATTGATAGCATATAAGTATATTTGTAGAATCTATGACATTTTCATCAGATATTGCACATTGGACTGAATCAAGACATCAAACCTTTGTTCAATTATGTGTTGAGGAGGTTAAGAAAGGCAATACGCCTAGCTCAAGTTTCAACAAGATTGGATGGTCCAATATTGTTGATGGTCTTACTAGGATTGAGAATGTGGGATATCAGAAAGTTCAAGTGAAAAATCATTTTACCTTAATGAAAAAAGATTATTTAGTATGGTTAAAACTTGAAAGTGAAACTGGACTTGGGAGAGACCCAATAACAGGTGCAATCACTTGTGGGGAGGATAGATGGAAGACATTTATTCAGGTAAATTATAGCTATTATTTATGTTCATATATTTTTTTAATAATGATATATAGTGTGTAATAATTTTTTTTTTATTCTAGCAAAACCCAAGTTGTAAGCACTTTCACAACAAGCCAATTACCCATTTAGATGAGCTTCGGTTAATCTTTAGCGGTACTCATGCAACTGGAGGACATTCATGGGCTCCATCTCAAGGGACTCATCCAAGTTTTGATAAGGATGATGAAGAGCTAAGAACAAGTAATGCAGATCCTTCTAAATTTCAAAAAGTCATTGAGATCGAGGGTTGTGATTCTAGTGATTCAGATGGTGAGACATGCCAAAAGGGAAAGTCAAGCAACAAGCATTCTAAGAACCAACAATCTAGTTCTCGTAAAAGAAAGGAATCAACTAGTGAAAAACTTGATAATAAGTTGCTACAATTATGTGAATCTGTGTTTAAGAGTAACTATGATCCTTCTTTGCCAACACCTCAAGCCTCAACAGCCCCCACCATAAAAAAATGTTTAGCTATTCTAAATGCCATAGCTGATGAAACTTCTGATAAGTTATTTATCCTCGACACTAATGCTTTTAAGGATCCCGATAACAGAGATATATGGATGTATATGGCTCCCCAAAAGCGTAATGTTTGGTTGGAATATTTAAGAGATCCATCTAAGAGTTAATCAAGAATGTTAGGTTGTTATGGTATTTTGTAAACGACTAATTTCTTTGAGAGTTTTTTATTTTCTATTTGTAAGACTATGAATTATGAATTATGTTGTTTATGTTGAACTTATGTAAATTTTTGGACTTGTGACTTTTAGTATTTTAGAATAGTGTACCTTTGATAGACTTTATCCGATCAATCATATGCATATCATATTTTATTGAATTAGTTTTGAAATATTCATGTTCTTTGATGGAAAACATAAGTGTTGTTTGTTGTATATAATTTTATTCATATATATTGGATATACATATAATACAAGTGATGCATTGATTTTGAATAGATGGATGATCGGAAAAAAATACTACTTTGTACTGCGATATTTACAAAAGAGAAGGAAGACATCTATTGAGAAGCAAGCTTGTTTGGAATCTTCTGAAATAGGTCACCAGTTTGTTCAACTTATATTAAATGGTCATGATAGGCTATGCCATGATTTATTTAGAATGAAGAAGGATGCTCTTTTAAGGTTATCAAGTTTTTTAAGATCAAGGAGGTTGCTAAATGATACTTATAATCTGATTGTTGAAGAACAAGTAGTGATTTTTTTATATACAGTTGGTCACAATGAAAGGAATAGAGTTGTGCAAGATCGATTTCAACATTCTGGAGAGACCGTTAGTAGATGTTTCAACAAGGTTTTAATTGTTATATCAAAGATTGTTGGTGAGATTATAAGGCCTCATCGAAGCCTTGATGAGGTCCCTCCTGAGATCATAAACGATTCAAGACTTTGGACTTATTTTAAAGATTGTGTAGGAGCGATAGATGGAACACATATCGATGCTTGTGTTCCAAAGAATGAACAAACAATCTATCGTAATCGTAAAGGAGTATGTTCCTAAAATATTATGGCAGTTTGTTCTTTTGATATGTTGTTCACATTTGTGGAAGCTTGATGGGAGGGTTTAGCTCATGATTCTCAAATATTCTAGCACTGTATTCGAGATTCCAACAAAAACTTTCCTCATCCTCCTCGAGGTAAATAGAACATTATTCTATATGTTAAGTATAAAATATTATAGTTGAATAATATGAACTTACATTTTATGCGGGTAAATATTATGTGGTTGATTCAGGTTATCCCAATACATCTTGCTATCTTGCACCATTCAAGGATACAAGGTATCATCTATCCGATTTTCAAAGAGTTGGCAGTCCACAAGGAAAAGAAGAGTTATTCAATCATTTACATTCGTCAGTACGAAATGTGATTGAGAGTTGCTTTGGTGTTTTGAAGGCTCGTTTTCCCATATTAAAGTAGATGCCAAATTATAGTTTGGAACAACAAATGTTTATTGTCATTGCAACAATGACAATCCATAATTTTATTAGATTAAATGGAATGAATGATATATTATTTGATGAGTTTTGTACCAAATAAATATATGAAGAAAACAATAGGAATAGAGATGTGGGACAACATGTAAAGGGTAGAGCTGCTAGAGAAATGAAAATGGTACGGTGTAGGACTGCAGATGATATTTACCATGCAAGTCATTGAACTATTTGATTTTATGATGTTTATTATAAATGTAAAAATATTTATTGCATAATATAAACTTTGATCGTTGTCATTATTTGTGTTTTATATTTTTGTGAATTTTATAAAGTTTGTTTAATGGTTGTTCATAATTTTTTTTAATAATTTTGTTATTTTTATTTTACAATTTTTAATACTTTACAATATCTTTATATTTTTTTTATACTTTTTAATGTTTCATCTGCTTTTTAATATTTAATATTACATAATTTATATAATAATTATTACCAAAAGATATATATATATATATATATATATATATATATATATATATAGGAAGATAAAAATTAAAGATGAAAAATAAAAAGTAATTTTATAGAAAAATAAAAAACAAACACTAATGATGTATAATAAGTAGTTTTTTAGTATTAATTACTTATATAATGAAAGTAAAAACAAACATACATTTTACTTATCAAATTACTTTTTAAAAAGTAGATTTATAAAAGTAATTTTGATCTAAAAGTAGTTATTAAAAATAAGTAATACCAAACGAGGGCTAAGATAATCTATTCGGTCACACCTAATTCTTTATCATGAATAAAAGTCATAGCAGCATAAACACATAGTGGGATACCACATCCACCACACGAGGTCATGATACATCAAAGAGGCTTTTATCTGGTGATACCACACCTGCAACTTATCGAGTACACCTGTCACGAGGGCTAACACAAATTGGAATACCACACCCACCACTTATCAAGTGAACCTGCTATGAGGGCTAACACATATTGGGATACCACACCCACCACTGGAGTCATAGTATGTCAAGGGGTATTGTAATAGTATACATCATCCACTGCACCTTGAATGCCTCCACCTTGTGGGTAAAAAGTTGGGATGCCACATCTACCTTAACAATGAATAATACAAAGTACCAAGGGCTTGTACTGGGAAACCTCACCCATTTGTACTAGACACAGATGTCATGACAACCTACTATAGTATAATACTATACCTCAAATATATGTGCATACGCCCTACAGACCGTAACCTAGTAGAGAAGGACATGGGTACTGAGTAAAAATATAACAATGAAGGGTGACTCACCCACTAACCCTAGGTTATGTATCTTGAGAGTTGGAGAAAAAGTCTTGAAAAAAATCTAAATCCATTAATTATTAATTACCAAGTGATATCACAAATGACTATTAATTCCATTAATATCTAAATTGGGTGTTTCTAAGTTATAACACCAAACACATCACAAGGCATATAAGCCACGAAGTTGGCGTTTAGAGGTGACACCAAAATTAACCAAATCAAGGCCTAAATATGGTCATTTTCATTTATATTAAATTTAGAGTAAACATGGATAGAATCATGATTAAAAAAAATTCATTTCATGGAAACATTAATATAGAAGGCCCAAACAAAGAAAAATAAATAACAAAAAAACATGAAAAAATACAAGTAGGCCAGTTGCTTAGTCCCTAGGACCAGTTGACTAGGCTAGTCAAACTAGACCTAAACAAAAATAAAACCAACAAACTAATTAATTAGTTGGTCTTGACAATCAACTATTCATAGGAAATAATTCATTGGGTTTGACTAGACCACTCTGGTCATAAGGCAACCAGTCAACTAGTTCATCAAACCAATCAGCTGATCTCATATTCAATAGATCAAAAATCACAAATTGAGACACTATTCACACAACCAGTTTATCGGTCCATCAAATTTGTTGACTGGTTTGGGAAAAACAACACTTTCGCTTATTGAATTTTCACCCAACTTTTCCATACTAAACTTAGAGTGCTTCTATATCATAAAATATATAAAAATGCATACCATATACATTGAATCACATGGATACATGGTAATATTGGAATTTAATGAAAGCATGCTCAAAATTGCCAAAATCATGCATAATAATAGGTAACTTGAAACATACTTAAATTTCAAAGAAAAAAAACTTTACCACATGCTCAAATCCAAGAATAAAATTAATTCCCAGAAACATACCAACAAAATTGAACCATAGCTATAAAAAAAAAAGGCCTCATTCATATTAAAGATAAGAATGCCTTATATCTAAGCAATTCTTCTAGCATAAAATACTCCTAACATGATGGTTATCTATTAATATCTTGACTCCTATGAGAATAAATAATCAAATCCATTAAAAATCCTTTTTAAAACTTAATAAAAACAAATTTAGAAGAATAAGGAGAATAAAATTGGCATAACACAACCTTTTATCAAAACTGAAATCAAAATCCAAAAAACAAGATCTTCAAATTTTTAAAAAATGTTAACCCTTTATTGCATAAGAGAAATAAGGTAGAGCTGAAGATAAGATTAGTAGAAGAAATAAGAGACAAGGATTTGACTAAAGGATGAGGAAACCGGTGGCAACCTCCATTTTCCCAAAAAAGAACAAAAGAAAGGAAAAGTGGATAATGTCCAACACTTGAAAACATTTTACAAAGGAAAAGGGAGAGAATTAGTGAGTGCATACGATAGAGAGTGAATTGAATCATGAATGGAGTGTATAGAAGAGAGTGGTGATTAACACTCTCAAGTAGGAGAGAGAGAAATTGGACTTAGATTGACTTTGGGGAACTGAAGTGTAAGGGAGGTAAGGTATGATTGAAAAGAGGTATAGCAGAGGTTTGGTAGGTCTGAGAAGAGGTGTAGAAAGTCAAACACATATCCATGGCTTCCAAAAGAGAGATAAAAGTGACAGAAAAGATAGAAGGTGAGATATACCTCAAAAAGTGCTTTTAGGAAAATTTTAACTAAATAAAATCATAGAGTGATCTAAATAATGTAAAAATAATCCCAAAGCACAAAGATATGTTTATTAACACAAATAGATTCTAATTAGGAATTTTCATAAATATTGGAAAAATAGTCAAATCAAAATAAGAAAAGGATCTGAAATTGTAGGACAACCAATCAATCAGTTTGAGCAAATATGTCAATTGGTTTATTGAGAAATAAAATTATTAGTTCCAGAGCATACCGAGCAATCAATTAGGCAAATCAGTCAATCGATGTGATTAAAATTCACAAATTTATTAAAATTTTAATCCATTTCCAAAATCAAACTATTTTATTTTATATAAACATAATTTTAAATACAATTTGAAGAATTTTAAGATCGGATATTACCCTAGATGTTAGTGTTGTGAGTCGATATATAACGAATCTAGGGAAGGCTCACTGGGAAGCACCGAAGTGGATTCTAATGTACTTGAAGGGTATGACTTCATATTGTATAAAGTATGGGAGATTGACTAATTTGCTAGTTAGGTTCGTGGATTTTGATTATAGTGAAGACCTTGATAAAAATATATGAATTCCAGCTAATAACTAAACCACTAAGATAATATATATATATATATATATATATATATTATCTTAGTGGTTTATTTATTAGCTGGAAGTCTTCCTTGTAGGAGGTGATGGCATTGTCCACTACTAAGGAAGAGAATATGGCTATGATAAAGGCTTTCGAGGAAGCCATGTGGCTTTGTGGTTTACTACGTGAGATGGGGTTTGGTCATGGTGCTCCGATCATTCAAGGTGATAGCTAGAGTGTTATCTATTTAGAGAAGAATTAGAATCATTTTCAAGAATAGACATGCTTTAGGTTCTTGTACTACTTATCCCTTCTAAGATGGACAAAATAAAGTGCACACTGACCCTCCTCTAGAATCTTCCTCTTAAGCTCCTAATGACTCTACAGAACACACCATTTGCCTTGAAAGCGAATACTACTATCATCATAAATCTAAAGCCCCACTACTTTACCCTCTGACATAGCCCACTTGATTAGCTCTAGCATGGTATCTCCTGGCTGACAAGCTCAGATCTCATTAAAGATGGTTGGTGTGATAGAGAGAGCGCTCATCCATATTTCTAGATCCTCAAACCCAATGTTCTCAATGCCCATAGCTTGAAGCTACTACACATTCCAGTCTGAAACCAACAAACAAAAATAGAAGAATAAGAAAAAGCTGATAGAAGAGAGAGGAAAGTGAGGGAGAAGAGAGAAGGTGAGAAATGCCTCAAAAAGTGCTTTTGAAAATTTTTTAGCTAAATAAAATCATATAGTGATCTAAATAATGTAAAAATAATCCCAAAGTACCAAAATATGCTTATTAGAACAAATAGATCCTAATTAAAATATTTCATAAATATTGGAAAAATATTTGATTTAAAATTAGAAAAGGATCTGAAATCATAGGATAATCAATTGATCGGTTTGAACAAATAAGTCATATAGTTTATCAGTAAATAAAATTATCATTTCTTGAGCATACCGATCAATTCGTTAAGGTAACAATTTGATTGGTTCACCTAAAATTCACAACTTTATTATTATTTCAATCCTTTTTCCATAATCAAAACCAACTTATTATATATCAACATAATTTACAATACAATTTGAAGGGTTTTATGATGGGTTATTACACTAAAATTTGATTATAATTGGTTATATAATGGCATGTTAATTAGCTTAATTATAGGTTTAATTATCTAGAATTAAAGATTCATTAGTTAGTTGTGAAATGTGGCAAATTATTACATGGTCATTAGTTATAATTAGGGTTATTTGGTGGGTGTTACAAGTTGTCCTAATACAACAAATGATTTTTTTCAACGAACTAAGGGTTTTTAATGTTCGGTTCTTAGCTTATTTTGGTGTGGATTATATGCCTATATGTAGGGAATAAATTCTACCCTATTATGTTGGAAGATTTGAGTTGATAATGGATAAGAGCTATGTATGAGTGTTTTCTCACAATTTCAAATATCTTTGTGATTTTAAAGTTGTTAATCCATTTGAAGAATCTTTCTTTGTTCATATTTTGTTTTGAATCATTTTAATATTCTTTGTGTGCTCTTCATATGATTAATTCCTTATTTTTAAGGTTTTATTTGTGAGTTCCTTTATCCATATCCCTTTCCAAATTCATTTTTGGTAGTCATTCTATTTGGAAATATATTCAAATCCATCTTTTCAATTTGATTTCATATAAGTTTGAATGATTTGTAGAATATCCATATCATCTCTTGAATCTCCTGAACTTCAATTTCCATAAGAAAAATGAATTACTTTCAAGCCTAAGTCACTCTTTTATTAGCTTTCCCCAAACTTGTAAAATTCCCTATTTCCTTAATCTTTTCTTCTACTGACTTTCTCCTTCTTAATCCTAGATCTTGATCTATTCTTCCTCTTATAATCCCTTCTGTAACGCTCTTTTTATTTTCTCCTAAACAAAAGAGGACTAGGCTTAGGAAAAGGTTCCATTCCTCATATTTTTTTTTATTTTTGAGAAAGGTTGTGGGTTTATCATGTTTTCTTGGTCTGTTAGTGCCGTTTAAATTTATTAAAATATTAAAAATGTTTTCTAAGTTTTATTATTCTTCCAAAGGCACTCAATTGGTAGAAATCTCTAGGCTTCCTAGTTGAATGAAGGTTCTCTTTCTCTCTCTTATGTATTTTTCTAATGTCCAAGGTAATTAATTCTTTCCTTAATCATGTAGTAAATGAGTATATGGGTTGTGTAGATCATAGAGTTCTAAATTTTTGTGTATGAACATAAATATATTAGTGTATGCAAATATATGCATATTTTAGTAGAGTGAGTGTAAATATAAGTAAAAATCACGTAAATAGGGTATTGACCATGATTCTTGATTTTTAATGAATCCTCAAGCATAAGTAGATATCAAATACATTAAAGTTATAAATTATAATTGCTAAGATACATGAATGATCAAAGAGTAGTGTTTTTAATGATTTGCAATTTCATGTTGAGATTTTGAAGTTTGATTTGGAGTATCAAGATCATTGGTTGTCAAATGTGCTTTGTTGGTTGATGTATCCCTAGAGCCCCCGTCAACTATCGTGCACTTTAGTTTACTAATTTTGCTTGATCCCATTGATAAGCTGACATGTCTCATTGGTTTATAGATTGTGAATATTTTCTCATCAAGTGTTTTGTAACTTATTGATTGACTTGACACATTGATCAAATTATCGTGTCCTTTAGCTAGTTAACTAATATGTCTCTTTGGTCGATTGATTGTTCTATTTTCTTATGCACTTTTCTTGAAATCTCTATTTAATTCCTTTTTTTGTGAGGTCAACTCACTATTCCTTAAGGCTTTTTTAGGACATTTTGATCTTTCCTCTTGGGTTTTGTTTAACTTAGTTGAACTCCACTTGATTTTTATTTTGGCTTTAAAAGTTCACTCCCATCTTTCAACATCAATACATGGACCTAGACCCTAGTTTAATGCAAAAATTTAATGGACTATGTATTAATATGAAATTGTCAAACCTTGTGAATATGGAGACCTTAAATGCTTAATATAAATACTTCAATGCTACATAATAGCCTTTAGGATGAACTAACCTAGAGTTGGCCATGGTTTGACTCAAATTTAAGCTTCTTCCTTATTTAGCCCTAATGAGAAATGATAACTATTATTAGACATTCAGATCATTAAAGTGTTAGAATCCTGATCATATGCCTAATATGCAAATCCTAGTTGCACTAAATGGAATGGATGGATTGATAATGAGTAGGAAAAAGGACCTTAGTAAATTCATGAGTTGTGCTCCCCATGAGATATAATGGAGTAGTGATTTTGTGGTTTGTATTATGCCATAAATAATGCCATGATTAAGAAATTTGTAAGCACTTAATTTGTTATCCTCCATGAGTTAAATGATCTTCTCAAATAAATGTTAATTAATTAAAGGGAAAGAATTCAATTGAGCCTGTGTATCTCTAAGTCTTGGAGTAGCTAATCGGGGGTAGCTTGTGTACTATTAGCCTTTAATCATTTGCCTATAGGTAAGGGAACCCAAGTGGGTTCAAGTAGATATCCTTCTATACTTACATCACTAGTGTACTTAGGGAGTGTCAACATGTAAGGGTTATGATACCTAGTGTTACGATGAGATTGTTCACTACCTTAGCTTATGAGTAGAAGTAGTAGATGATGATATTTTACTTACATCTGGTTACTATGATAACCATCAATATAATTAGATTGCCATGTCTTAGCTCTATGGTGGGAAGAGTGGTGAGCTCACTAAAAAAAAATACATGAATGAAATTTATATGAATATAAACTTAAAGAGATAATAAATGAGTTGGATTATAGACATGCCTTAGGTGACGTTGAGTTCTTAAAAGTCTAATTTTGATGTGCATTGAATATTATTTTGTTCCATGATTTCCTTAATCTATATGGCATGGACAAGAAACAGTGTGACCTTGCATATATGAACCATGTATATTTTGTAATAACTCTATACGTATCACTAATGCAATAATTGAGTCAGAAAATGACTAAAAGATAATGGTTCTAATCACCATTTTTTTATGATACATATAATAATGGTTGTAAAAATATTAGAAATTAGATTTGGATGGGAATAGTTGTAAAAAGATAATGGTTATGTAGAAAAATGACGACGGTTCCACATATCTATCAAAATAGAAAACAAAATGATTATATAGTAACATAAACAATGGTTACACAAACTACTTTCAATAATACTATCTAGTACTTACTACCATGAATGCTAACCATCATCCTTAGCATCAGTGCTACTATGAGCATTGATAATTGTCCTCATCACCACCACTTTTCACCATCATACTCCACTTTCACCATCATACTCCACAACATGATTTTTTTTTTATCATCCTCATCATTTTCTCTTTGGGATTTCAAAAATTATTATACACCTCTCATTAATTTATTGTATTTTGAGATTTATTTGTTATTTCCAAAAAAATTTCTAATTAAATGCATTTACACCTTAGTAATTCAATTAAAAATCCTATGGTCAACTTCTTGACTTGTTGATCATTGGTACCACTTCTCCTTTGACCCAAGATCTGATTGAAATTTGTTTCCTTGTATTAAACTACCTTTTGAGCCATAACCTAATCATCTTACACCATCTGACACAACTTTATGTATTAAACATCACTATTTTTGAGCCATAACCTAATCATCTTACACCAAAATACCCTCCATCACCTGACTTGCACTAGATCTAATATGAGGAGGAAGGCCTTTACCTTTCAATTGTACTCCTTTCACTCTTTCATTTGTGTAAAGTTGCCTAATACCATGTTTGGAGTTACTTATTAAAAGTAGTTATCCATGATAATTACTTATTTTAGAATTTTTTTTAGCCTAAAAAAGTTTCGAAATATGTAATTATTATAAATAATTACTTTTAATAAGTAGTTCCAAACAAACTCCTTTCACTCTATATTATGCCTAGATTTTCACAATCATCATTCTCTTTATCCCTTTTGTTTTTGCCTTGGCTTTAACCTCCACCAAAATCTCCTTCCTCATATATTTTATTTGTGCTTTGCCTTGGTGTTGTTGATGGTGTCATTTTGGTGGCTAACTCCTTGCATTTTCCCAACCCACTACTACCTCCTTGCCTTCTTTTTCTTGTTTTTATTTGTATACCCTCTTAATTTCCTTTATCTTAGCTCCTAAAAATTTATTTTAAGTGTTGGGAACTAAGGTTTAGTGAAAGGTAGAGGTAAATCTTATATCTTTTAGGATCAAGCACTTCACACCTAATAAATAATTATAAGATACGTTTTAGCCTTACATATGACATAAGTTAGGTATAAGAAGTACCTTTCATATATTAGATGTGATGATAACACCTTGCATTTTTATTTTTGGTTTCCATAAAATAAATTATTGTTAGTGATTTTTGAACCAAGGGATTCTTAAGAAATTAAGGGGGGGGGTATCAAGTAACTAATGAGTACCAAAGAGAAAATTCAGAGGAGAGAAGAGATAACAAAAGTACGAGAGTTACATTATAATTTGTGATCCCGTAAAATGGTTAAAATATCCCATATATATAGAGGTACAACAAGGGAATCTGAAGACGAAAAATATAGTGTGGTAGAGGAAAACAAGTGTTCCTAATTCTATACATACGACTAACCCAACCTAGAATCAATATAGCTACCAGCCTAGGACCGGTCAAAGGAGGAGATGCCGAAAGCTTTTAGGTCGACTCTCGTCTTTGGACCTACATTCCAAAGATGTTGTAATATTAGTTTCGGAAAGACCCATATCACTTGTTAAAAACAAAATATTTTTGTAAAGGTGGTGATGTTACACAAACATGGAAGGAACAAATCCCAACAAGAAGAACAAAAAAAATTTGAAGAGGAAGGTAAGAATTAGCTCGACGTAGGTTAACTCGATCAGCTTGGAAAAAGGAAAAAAGAAAGGAAAGAATGGGAGAATTTTATGTAGTTTGTGTAGAGTTGGAAAAATTTGACCTAACTCAACTTGACTAGCATAAAAACTAACCTGAAATAACCTAATAAATTCATCAAACCAATTAGACCCAAAACTGATCTGAAACTAACATGACTAGACACTAATCTAAATATAAGTGACTCAACCCGATCCCAACCCTTAACCCCACATAAACCTGACTTGTTATCAACCTGACCCATTATCATTCCAACCTGTTATAAACCCAACCTGACTCGACAAAACCAAATTCTATATTAACCATTTATGATATTAAAAAAATACACATGTCTCATTATTTATTTAAATCTTTTAAAAATATATTATTACTTGAATTTTACTTATTTTTCTTAATTTTACTGTAAACTTACTTATTCACCGATAATATTCTAATTTTATCAATTTTTTTGTATAAAAATAAAGTATTAATAAGTCATAATAGTAAACGAATAGCAATTAATAATACCTTATTAATCACATACTTACATGAAATTAAACTTAATGATTGCCTTTGAGGTTAATGAGTTATATTAATTTTGGTAGCTAATGTTTGATTTGACCCAAATCCAAAGTAATTTGATATAGGATTAGCTCTTCCCAAACCCAACCCAACTCATCAAAACCTAAAAAGACTCGATTCGTCAAGTTTACCCAAACCTACTCGTTAAATTAACTTGAATATAAAATCACCCAAATACGAGTTTGCATGACTCAAACTGAACCCAATGGGGATGTAAATGGGTGGGGTTTAGGGAGGGTATGCCCACACCCGCACCCGATAAAAAAATCCGTATCCAAATTCATGCTCATACCCCGAATGGGTATCCACTAACACATCCATATGCGTATCTGTTGGATATCTATTATTTAACGGATAACCTGTTTACCCATTGACGGATATTATCCAATAGATAAATCCATTACTTGATAGATAAACCCATTTAGAGTTAAGTCAAATAACAATTTTAAACTTAATTTATACTATATTTATTTTAGAATTATAGGTAAAAGGGTAATTTCATATATGGTAAACAGGTATAGATATAGATACACGTATGGGTGCGGATATGGATATCTCATACTCGTATCCGTACCCCCAACCTAACGGATATTTTTTCCTCCTCTATATCCATTTATCCATATCCATTTTAAGTATCCGATGAATAAAACTCATTGAATTTTAGGTAAAATTCACCCCATTTATATCCCTAGACACATCTCAACTCAACCCGATACAACAAGCTAACCCAAAATAATCTGAGCTCAACCTTACTTGAGCCTGAACTATCTCAACCCAAACCCGACCTGACCTAGTAAATTAACCCAATTCAACCCAGATATGCAATGACCCAAACCCAATCTCGACCCAACCCGAACCAAACATTAAGGCAACCCAAAATGACTAAAATCCAAAATAACTTAACCCAACCCAGTAAATTAATCCAATGCAACCCAAATATGCAACGACCCAAACCCAATCTCTACCTAACCCTAACCAAACAATAAGGAAACCCAAAATGACCCAACCGAATCCATAATTGATCCGCAAATAACCCGTAAGTTTGTGTATTGAATGAAACAAATGAAGAAAGATAGGCATGATGAGGCATTAATTAGCTGATAGGTGTATAAGAGAGAGGCGTAATTGACTTCCAACACACATGATTAACTAGTTATGGTTATGGAGTGTGACGAGTGTTGAGTGTGTAAGGTGAACATGTCATCAAATCATGGCCATGTACTTTTGGTCTAATAGACACTTAGAAGGTTAGTTATAACTACTTTTATATAGATAAATTGTAAAAAAATCTAATAATGGGGTTTTTTAAGGAGAATAATAGTTAAATCCTAAAAATTATGAAAATATGTGGAATAATTTAAGAAACTAAAATATGTAAAAATATTTGATAATGAAGTCGGTTAACAACTCAAATAAAGTAACATGGTCAAAAACGACTAAAGTCATCTAATTATGTAAATGGAATTTGATGTGATTTAATGAAACAAATGAGAGAAAAGATAAATATGGGCATCAAATGAGTGAATAACCAAGGTGAAAATATTTTAGAATGATTAGCAAGCCTGATCACAAAAGGTAATTATGTTTTGAAAAGATTGGGTATTAAAGTTTTATTTTGTTTTTGGTTGATGGGAAATCTAAGTTTGTATCTCTTACTTATGTGAAGATGATAAAGAGACCTAGGTGGTAGTGCCAAGCATAAAGCTTTTCTTTTGTGCTTTAGAGCTTGCATTTTTTGTAATATGATTTAACCTTTATGATATATATGTGCTAGGTGTTTTTATTATTTTATTTTTAAGCATGTTGTGTATTATCTTAAGAAAACGTGAATATATGTTTTATGTGTTACAAGCATGTGGATATGTTTTCTAATGATTTTATGTGAAAGTTGCTAATTTAAGTCAATAAATTTTCTCTTGGTTGTGATGCAAAATTTTATATGTGTGGTTAAAGTTTCGACATGTTTAAGGTGTCATATAAAACCTTAATATGTCTATTTTACTATATATATATATTATCCTAATTTCATTAAGTATGTAAAAAGTTATGACCAAAACCATATGAAATGTTAAATCTATCAAAATGCTAAAACATTGTTGGTCAAGAACAGTATATGTTTTTTTTTAACCTTATTTAGTATAGCTTATTCTTGCTATATGGTTATTGTTTTAATGTTGCATGATGTTACAATACATATGTGGTGCATGATGACCTATAACGTATGATTATTGTTTTATGATGTTATGCAAGAAAAATGGTTGAAAAATTATGTATGTATGAATGTATGTTAGTATATTTGTAGGATACTTGGCCTTAGGAATTTAGGAGGTGTCGTTGGTTGTTTTAATTTTATCCAAATATACTATTATAGGTATTTTAATATATATATACTTGTGTGTGACTTTGGTGCTAGAAGGATTAAAATTGGATTTAGGGTTTATTGGGTTGTTCTCGTCCTTAGGGATATTTTTAGTAATGACATTTGTGTTCGTTTGGTGTTTTACTTCAAGTTTAATACATAATATGTTAGCTTTTGAGTTTGTTTGCGACTTGACAATCTCCGCACACCCTTTTTCTACTAATTCAATGTGTGGACAAACTAGTAGATTAACTTGTCCCATGCGGCAACCTGCAAGTCAAAACCCAACTATTCTAATTGACGTCTCCGACGCATGCAAGCATAGCCACTAGTCACTAGTGATGAAGGACCGGTCCATGGATTTATTATTGCGAGCACAGATGCCGCATCTATCCTAGATATCCATTCTATCCTAGTGAGAACACCGTTATAAAATAATATCCAACTAATAAAAGTTGGTTTCTCCGCATGCTATCAATCTCTTTTATCAGCCCTATATTTAAAAATTTCAAAGGATGTACTATAATCTTAAAAATCAGTATTATAAGTGGTTTATTAATTTACTGATTGTATTAATGGTTTGAATTTATTAAATTAGTGATACTTATTAACTTAAAAAATATAAAAATTTAAACTAGATATGAATATGATCGGCTTTTAATATAATTTTTGATTAGTTTAAACGATTGATTTTTTGATCGATTCACTGATTTTTAATGGTCAAATCAATTTTTTTAATTAATTTTTACTTATTTTAATATCTTAAAAATCCGTACATGCAATCTAATCAATTTGTCATTTTTTTGAGTAGGACCAATCGATTTGATTAACTTTTTAAAGCTATAAAATACACTAATTAGATATTTATTTTTCTCACAATGTTTGGTGATAATATAGTGTACCACTACCTCACCACCATACATAATATGATATCATTGGCATCATTAATTATTTATTTAAATTATGGATAAAAGTAAAAATAAGTTTCAAATTTAATAAAACATAATATAAACTCACGTGAGCTCGTGTATATATATATATATATATAAATTTTAATCATATAATCGGCTAAAACTAAAAAAAGGACAAAAAAATAAGATGATACCATAATTTAAAAAATTAAATTAATATTATAACTAATTTATTTTTTCAGTGAAAGGGTTAATAGTTTCGACTGCCGAAATTAGTGATACGTATTAAGTTAAATAATATTAAATATATAAAAAAATTAAACTGTATATAAATTTGACTGATTTTTAATTTATTTTTTAATCTATTTTATCAGCTTATTTTTTACTGATTTTCTTTTCACTAATTTACTCAATTTTCGGTGGCTCCAAAATTTTAAAAATCTACACATAAAATTTAATAGGTAACCTGACCGATTTAAAGATTAATCGGTTGAATGCTGGTTCGATTTTTAAAACTAAACACGACGCAACTAGCCTTGTCTCTAGAACGGAGGGAAAGGAGGGAGAGCGAATTTCTTCCCTTGAGCTCTTTCTTCTCCGCTCTGCGAAAATTCCCCAGAATATCGCTCATCTATGATCCATCGGTAAGCCCCACTCTCCGTTCTCTTTCTTTCTCAAATGTCTCTTAGACCTCTCACGCTCTCATTCTTTGTTATATGATTGAGTTGATCTTCAGGCGTTTCTTAATCCGGCCACTTGATATGACATGCCGTTATCCTTTCTTAATTTTGGCGTCAACCTTTAATTGAATCTTTCTATCGAAACATTTCGCTATCAATGCATTTTGCTAATGATTAACTATCAAATTTAGTCCGATTTATACATCTGCGTTATGATTATGAAAATGCATATGGTTGTCGGAATATGAATGGTTAGCTGATTGTGGTTCGAACCCCGATTTTGGGTTCGGCATTTGTTTTCATTGTTTTTTCTTTTAATCTCCTGTGGGAAATTTAGGTTCATCTATTGGCCAATGAGCTTGGCTCCCAACTCCTTGAAAATTTTCTGTGTAGTTACCCTATCGATGCAATCGAGTTTCAACTAGTTCTTGGAATTTTGATTAAACTTAAAGTTGTTGAGCTATCTGTAGCTCCTTGATTTTTAGGTGTATATTGCTTAAAAATTCTTCTCTTGGTCATTTCTTAAAAAAGAAAAAGGTAGTAGCCAATGAATAAACTAAATTCCTTGGCTGGGGGGGAGGGGAGGGGTTATATCCAAGGGTGTTGATCGTGACTGATTCCATGCTTGATGTGATTGCCCACAATAAATGGGAAAAAAGGAAAGGAAATAGTTGAATCCAATTGTGTTCTACTGTTAGTCGAAGGCAAAACCGTGTTTAACAACATCTTGTTTTAACCGGTGAGGACAGCGTTTCAGTTGAAATAACGACTTTCCAGTGGTTGAAAAACAAATTTGGGTGAAATAATTCACACTGACAATCACTTATATAAGTTTGTTCCTATGTTTCTGTGATTCATATACAGCAGCATTTTAGAGGTATCCGATGGAGATTGAATTGGTAGAATGTGGGTCTGAAACCCCATGCGTAATATGAATAGCCTTGTAGGTATTGACTTGAGTAGTAATCAATCATGAATTATATCTTCACTCCTATCCAATTAGCGGGAAATATTGGTTTGTGATCCCTCAGATGAAATTATAAGTTTTTGTACAAAATCGCTGCGTATGGCTTTTATAGCGTCTACAAATTTCAGGTTCTTGAAAGAAACTTTGTGGAACCAAATTGTGGAAGGTTGCAGAAACATCACCTCTGTACTGAGGGTAAGAATATGAGGGTTTAATTCTAAATAGTTTATAGAATTTGCTCTTCCTTCTTTATGACCCTCACCATGTACTTCATCGTTCACTTTTTTTGTTTCCCTGTTTTAGGATGTGGAGTTTCCCAAATACCATTCCCAAGATCAGACTTAGGAAAATATCTACAGAACCAAATCTAGTGTATTCTGAACTTTCAGATGATGATGTCGGTTCAAGTGCCAGCAGAGAAGATGGATTAGAGTGCCCGATTTGTTGGGAATCCTTCAACATTGTTGAGAATGTGCCATATGTCTTATGGTGTGGCCACACACTCTGCGGAAATTGTGTCCTTGGGCTTCAATGTGCTTTAATGAAACACCCTGCACAGAAAGTCAAGATCCCATTCTTCATTTCCTGTCCGTGGTGCAACTTACTGTCTTTTCGGTTTTCATACAAAGGAAACCTCAAGTTTCCGAGAAAGAATTACTTTCTCCTTTGGATGATTGAGAATTTAAATGGCGAGAGAACAAACTCTTCGTTTTCCCTGCGTGGTGAGAACCGGTCTCTTCTAACTCCCAGGAGAAGTACCCTTCATGGTAATCATCCGTTTAGTCCCTGGAGGGCTCAGGTTTCTCAATCTCGAGGACAATTGGGTATGAGCAGCAGCAACAGCTTTATGGCTGGTGATAATAGCCATGCCACTAATTATATCAATGTGGAGAGGCCCCACCAATTCTCGCTTCATAAATCTCTTGATTACTTCATCAATATTGCAGCGAAGTTCCCATTGGTCGTTATCTTCTTGCTGATTCTCTTTTTGGTAATACCAGGAAGTGCAGCTATTTTGCTTTTGTACCTTATGGTCACGGTCCTCCTAGCCATTCCATCGGTTCTGATACTTTATTTTGCATACCCCATGATGGAATGGCTCGTGAGAGAAATAACCAGCTAAGTTTTGTTTCCTCAAGTTTTTTCGCATCTCATTTTAGAAATAAAACTGACTTCATCGTTGCTGTACTGTTATTGGACTCAACTTGTTCCATCATTCCATCTTCGTAATGATATTTTCATGTGATTGAGGCCATTAGTATGATATCTTGGAGTTAGATGTGCTAATTAAGCAACTCGCATGTCCTTTCGTTTGAATTCTTGCATTCGTATCCTTTATTTGTTAAGTTGCATAAAATGTGCGACGGTTTCATTTGGTTTTGCAATACAATGACCGCTAACATAGTTTGTCAAGGTTGAACTTTGTACCAATTGTCGATAGCATGGAACTGTCTATGGGCCCAACAAGACGGAGCACGGCCATGCTAGATGTGTCTGGAGTGTTTAATTTTACAAAAAGCATGTACTAGATATTTAGTAGTACGAGAATCGTGCTTTAGCTAGAGTAGTTATAATAGCAGAGGGTAAGTGAGAATCTAGTTGGATTGCTTTTCTTGTATAAAGGTTGGATATTTTAAGATGATAGTAGAATGGAAAAGAGAGGGAGATTTGTAAGGGTCGGGAAAGGATCTTGAATATATTAGGGCTAATGTTGGTAAATTAAGTGTAAAAATGAATTGATATATATTAATATTTTAGGTATGTATTTTAATCTTTTTTTTTTGAAGTAATTTTATTTTATTATTTAGAGAAAATTTTGTTGTAAATTATGATGCAATGTAAGGATATTTTAAATTTTCTATATAACATGTCATGAGTTGAAATTAACAGTAAAGTAGTAAACAAAATTCGATTATCAAACACACCCTAGGAAGGGTTTTAGTGTAGGAAGTTCTAGGCTCTTTCGAGTAAGAAGGCATCTTCTATATAAAAAGGTTACTCTCTTCGTTTGAAGGGATTTTAAGCAATCTACATTCAAGGTCTTTAAGTCTCTCCTATTCTTGATCTTTAAGCAACCTACCAAGTTTCCCTAAATGACTTGTTTTCTACTATATTTTTTAACTTATATTCTTTTTTGGGTTTGGTTGACTTATCTGTATCAAAAAATGATTGTGATAGGTATCACTCATGTCTCTCTAACAAGAGTTGTCCTATGACATGTTGTGCATTAATGAATAACAAAGTCATATTATCAATTTATCGACTTCATTTGGACGAGTGTTATTAAACTTGCAATCTAATTTGTAGAATTGGATGATTCTATGATTCTACCTTAACCTAGTGATCTAGATTGTGCATAAAGTTGGAACTAGAATAAAATCACACATATAATTGTTGGAATAACATAGAATCAACTAGAGTTGCGTTTCAAGGATTGATTTTACCAATTCTACATTTAGCCCATTTTTGTTTCTAATATTGCATTCATTCTGTTCAATTTCCTCAAGAAGCCCTTATTTTTTGTCTCCTTAATCTAATTCTTTGTTTGTTGCTTGTCGTTTTCCAAGTTCTAGTTCATCTTCTTCTACCTTTTTTTTGATCATTTTATACTCTATTTTGGTCCTTTGTTTCTTCTATTTTAGTACTTAATGCTTCATCTTGCTTTGTAAAAGTTCTTACCTTCCTTTTTATGCAACAAGTCTACCAACGACTTCTAGTCCCCAACCTTGAGCAGAAGCAACAACCAACAATGCCATCAATGAATGTTGAGAAATCTAGCACTAACATCAACATGTGTGTAGTTGGAGTTGCAATTCATGATCCAATAAGGAAAATATTCTTTGCAAATTTTGTTTGAAGGTGCACTTTTAGTACAAATTTGAGTTGATGATTTTTTAGGCATGTATAATTGAGTTGTATGGCTAGAGTTGATGCTTGTTATAAGCATTTTTAGTTTTAGTTTACTAATCATTGTTGATTGTGACTAGTGACCAATTTGTATTCCATGCCTAAGGTATAATCCTCCATTTTGTTTGAATTAGGTTCCTATTCTAGTTACTCAGTTTTTATTGGTTTTTAGGGGTGGTTTTGATTCAGGTTGAATTGATGTTGGATTTTTGGTTATGAAACTAATGGAGCGCCAAAGGCTATGTATGAATCACATTTGGTTTGTTCGATTTCTTTTGTAGATTTTGGAGTTAGATGGAAGCATCACAAGGGTCTATGTTGCTAATTTTTTTAAAATTTTGTATGTAACTCAATGTTCCTTTTTCATTTAATTATCAATAATTTGGTGTGTCTATTTTCTTTACTTTATTAGGTTCTAGTTGAATTCCTGTTTGATTACTATTTTGTTGAGGGCTTGATTTGGTTGTTCTATTGGTAGGGTTAGCTTATCTGTATGCTGATATAGTGTTGTTGATAATCAATAGGTCTTTTGGTTACCTATTATGGATGGTGTGTTGGGATGCTTTTGTGGGGTTTGGGTGCTGGGTTATGCTTAGTGTTGGTTTATAGTGAAATAGTTTAAATATGTACTTCATTACAACTTATTCGGACTACGTGAGAGAATACATTTGAATATTTAGAAATATATAACTTCACATATAAATAATATATTGCATATAAGTTATAAAGGAGTATATTTTTGCGGTTTTGGTAGATTATTATACTTCTATGAACCCTCGTCGACTCTTCATAAAATTCTCATTTGACAACCTTAATTAGGACTTAAAGAGCTATATGTAACTAAATCTTGGTCATTTACTTACACAAATGTCACTCCAATTCCTTTTTGCAAAAAACGGAAAATATTTAAATGATTGAAAATGACAAAACGATGAATACCACTTTCATTTAAAAGAATCATACTCTCAAAAATAACCCAAATTATTATATTGATGGGAATCAAGATAGTTTAAGGTTTGAAATCCAAATACTATGAAGAAAAATGCCTCTTATGGTTTGAAAACCTCCTTCTTACTCCTCTTTTTTACTATAAATGATGGCATCATCCATTGTGATATATAGGAAACAATAGGTTTGAAAATTTTCAAGATAAAAAAAGAATAACTTAATAAATAGAATAAATATAAAAAAGGATAAGAATAAATGTGTCCTTCTACTATACATTTAAGACATTCTCCTACAAAAAATACTTATAAAATCAAATTTATTTGGAATCCCATCAATTACTCATCTATATTTTGAAAGGATTTTAGATGTGATTAATTACTACACTTTTTGACATTCTCTCTCTTCTCTCTAAGTTTTAGCAATTTTAGAAGCATTGGGGTGGTTATGACTTGTTCATTAACAAGTCTAGCCGATGTCACTAAGTCACAAAATATGAGAACATGATGGATTCTTATTTGCCAGCCACTAACATAACCCAAAATTAGTTGTAAAACCAAACATCCATTGTCGACTATTGTCACTGGTAACTCCACTAGCTAAGATACACCTAAGTTAGAATGCTAGATGTGGTCTGCATTTAATTTTACTATGTTTCTAGGAGGAGGTGCCCAACCAAGTGCTACTCTTCTTCTACTATGTGTTGTTTATTGTATAAGAGCCAAAAAATAACATCCTTCATACTCATCCTTGTCAAAATTACCTTCCCTGTGCACTGCATAATGAGACCATATTATCACCATGGAAGATTCTCATATTCCACAAAAACCTAATCTTATAGCAAGCCACAATAAAGATCACTACCCTATAGGGAACAACACCCTCCACCAAACTTCTCGCCTTTCTGAGATTGACCTAAACTCAATCATGGATATTTGCATGGAATAAATGTGCTCAATTAGAGTTTGGAATATTTTGAGCCCAAATACTTCTAGCCATCGTAAAATCACGTAATTCATGCAAAGTGGTTTAAACCTAGCACCACAAAGAGAGAAAAAAAAACAATAGTTTATGAGACTTGTCTAAACATAGAGGGATTCATTACATAGTTATTAAAATTTTTATTTGATCTTAAAATTCTATAATTCTATGATTTTAAAATCCAAAAATTATTAAATGTTCCACGATTTAAAGTAGAATATTAAAAAAATCAAATAGTTGTAGCATCTTATGATCTTATGGTATAATCTTATGATTCTAAGTAAAATCATATGATTCTAAATAATAATAATGTTTTTAAACAATTTGTCTCTAAATCTATTTTCCACCTTATTCCAACTATATTTATTCTTTAATCCTCTAATTTTTTGCCCTATACTATCGTGCCACATGCCTTGAAAATGAGTTGATGTAAAGAATGTATCACTGAGATACCATTAAAATAATAAAATTGATTGTTGATGTAAAATGTTGACAAATGAATGTAATATCCATTTAAATAGAAAAATGAATATACTAAATTTTACAATATTATTAGTTATTAAATCCTATTTAGTTGAAAATTAATATTTTTTTCTTATTTTATTATAATCATGTTACCTTCATAATACAAACATGCTTTAGTTTATGGTCTACACTTGGTTTATATAGTAATTTAAAACATGTGCATATAACAAAACTTCTTACCACCCTTTTATTTTTTTAATCTCAATTCATCAAAATTTAAAATCCACCATAATTGTTTTTTATCTTATTATGTTAAATGATAGAAAATATTATCCTTTTATTGTTGCCTTCATTATCATCTATTTCCTTTATTCTTTGGATGTTTTTCGTGAGGATAACAATGTTGTATATTTTGAACATAATGAGTTGTATCCTTTCTCTACCCATAATCTCATTATAATTTTTATTTTTTATTTTATAATTTATTTATGATGTTTTTGACTTAATATGATTCTTAATGTATAAAACGACCTCACCAATTTATGTTATAAGTTGCTAAAACTCAATTAGTGACTATATGAGAGCTTAAGAGTATAACTTTGTATTCTTTGAACTTAAAAGATGTTATTTTATAGCATTAAGTATGCAAATTTCAAAAATTTATAGTTTCTATATAATCATATAATTTGATCCTGATCTTTGAAATTGATCATAGGTATAATATCGATTCTAACAACTTTTCTTTATTAGTGAGCAAATTCTAAATCAAGTTCAAATGTAGGGAGTTTAGGAAAACATTAGATTATAGGCAGGAGTAGGTGGTATTCATGAAAAGGTTCCCATTAGTAGTAAATGCCCATGAGAAACAATCCTCATCATCATCTTTTGCCTAAATTAGAGTACCTGCAATATCTTCTAACCTCTTCATAAGAAACTTGTTTTGTAATAGTTCCCATATCCAGTTACCATTCTTATCAACAACATCCCTAACTTTCCATTACCTTTCTTCAACCTTGCGATAAGCTAGCACATCTTGGTATAATGGTCCATCCCTTGTCCACTAGGCATCCAAAAAAGTGTGTTAAAACTAAAATAGACTACTCTTCTTACACCTTTTTTGAACTCTAAAACAAATCTTTAGAATATTATGCTAGATGGGAGAAACGGTTGGATAGCTTTGGGCTGATAGAAAATCATGGTTGTAAAGATATTTATCACAAAGTACCCTACAACACATACTTTGATGGATTAGTAAAGCCTTATTAGAAAGTTCTATTACGGAACGTGAAGCAAATTGGATATGGATTACCACACAAATAAATAATCATTGACAACCAAAAATTAAATCAATTGAGAAAGCATAAAGTAAATTAAGGACACAAATTTATGTGGTTTAGTTAAATTGAACTGCGTCAATGGTTGAAAAGAGATGGATTGGTATATTAATCAATCAATAGATTGCAAAATCATAGATGATTACAATAGATTCTATATCTTTGAATCAATCAAATGAAATTGATAATTTATGGGGTAAGTTGATCTCCCAAAACCCTAAAAACTTCGCTCTCAAATTCTTTCTATGAGTCAAGAATGAAGATAATCAAAAGAATACAAAAAGACATGAGGAAACACAATTAAAAAAATGGCATTAGGTTCCATGGCACAATCGTGCTAAGGCTACGCTGCCTAACCGTGCCACTTTCATCCTCTTGTCATACACTTGCATGACCATGCCAATCTAGCATGGGATAGCTGTGCAACTTTCCTTCTCTTAGGAAAAAGATGTGCACACCTATGCATCTATACCTATGATCATGCCACTTTCTTCCTCTTGTGCAAGACACCTACATGATCGTGCTTCATGGGTTAGTCGTGTAGGCCCCTCCCATACATACTTTGCTACCAAACATGATATACACACTCCAAACTTCAAATGCACTTGATTCAAGATAACATACATAGCAATCTCCACCTTTGAATTGAAGTAAAAATCCCCAAAACCAATCCATAATATCAACATCTCTTCTCTCTAACAAGAGCATAAAGCTCATCTTCTAATAAGATCCACCAAGTTTGCATAGGAGGTAAACTTAGCCAATGGGAAAAACTTGATTAACATATCAACCCCATTCTTAGTGGTATCAATCTTTTCCAACAGTACTTCATCCTTAGCAAATACACCAAGGATGAAATGAAACTTAACATCAATGTGCTTAGTTCTCTTTTGATAAATGCTCTAATTTTATGGTAAATGAATTGCACTCTAATTATGATAATACACAACAATATTTTCCAAATCATCAGTTGATGTGAGTTCATGAATTAACCCCCTAAGCCACTTATCTTCCTTGAAAGCCTTTATAAGAGCCATGTACTTTGCGTCCTTCATTGACAACGCTACTACATCTTGTTAATAAGCTTAACAACAGTCATTCCATAAAATAAATAAACCAACATTGACTTTTTATTATTGAGGACTCCGGTAAAATAAAAATCAAAGTAACCAGAAAGCCCAACATTTGTCCTCTCAAACTCTAAGCAAACATTAGATGTGCCTTGAAGATACCTAAGTATCCATTTCGCATCATCCCAATATCTTTTTTCCTAGATAAGACATAAAATTGTTGGCAACATTGATTGCTTGAGTAATATATAGATGAGTACAAACCATAACATACATAATGACACCTACCGTGTTTTTATAAGGAACTCTCATTATGTATTGTTCCTCCTCAGGGGTCTTGGGTGACAAGTCAGTTGAAAGTTTGAAATGAGTAGTCAAAGGACTAGACACAGGCTTTGCATTTTGTATGGAAAAATGCACATAAACAAATATACCACATTTGACTAAGATACAACTTCGCAGAAGGTCTATCTTGGTATATCTCCATACTAGTGATCTTTTGTGTAACATCAATATCCTTAATTTCAAACTCATTGTTCAATAGTGTCCTTAAAATATGAAACTCTGACTTTTTCTTGAATGTAATAAGCTTGTCATCAACATACAATAATAAATATATGAAGTAACCATGAGATAATTTTTGAAAGTAAACGCAACTATCATGGTCACTACAAACTTACTCATGAGTAACTATGAATAAATCAAAATGTTTATACAACTGTTGATGAGAATATTTTAGCCCATATAAGGGCTTTTTCAATAGATGCACCTTGTCTTCTTTCCCTTCAACTACAAACCCCTTGGGATGCTATATGTAATTCTTTTATTTAGGTTCCCCATCAATAAACACTATCTTGACATCAAGATATTCTAGCTACAAATCATCATGAGTCACCATAGATAGCACCACACAAATAGAAGTGTGCTTTACAGCAAGAGAAAATACTTCAATAAAATCAATGCCTTCAACTTGACTGAGACCTTAAGCAACAACTCTAGACTTAGAGTAAGGATCAATGAAGCCTTGAGAACCCTCTTTCTTCTTGAACACCCGTTTGCACCCAAAAATATTATTATTTTGAGGTGCATTAATCAAGACCCAAGTCTTATTGTTGTGTAACAACTTCATCTCTTGTTGCATCATAACCATCTACTTATCATAATTTGGAGATGAAATAGCTTCATAATACAACATGAGATCATCAAAAACCTCCACCTAACTAGAAAAAAACAAAGCATAAGACACATATTCAATATCATCAAATCTCTAAGGTAGTTTGATTTGTCTTCTTGGTCCGTCTCTACCAATAGAATGATACATAAAATACTAAATGAATCAGGTCTTGCTAAGAGTTGATGATGGAACTTGGTTTTAGCTCTAACAAAAGAGAAAATAGATGAGAGGATGAGATGGGAAAAGTATTTGATATTCCAGTAAAACTTGAAATCAAATACTTATAATCACCATTTAAGGTAACAACTCTTAAGATAAAGATTGTAAGATTTTTATAAAATTCAACAAACCATGCACTTGGCTGGTCGAAATGAAAACACATAACTTGGGGGCCTAAAACATACTCAAAGGCTGGTCTTTCATTCATATTTACACCTATATAAGAGTGTAAGAAGTTGAGAACATTACAATCAACCCTTAGGTAACCATAAGGGTTCAACTTAACCAAACTCTACTCTATTGCATGCTAACTATGGTCATTCAGCATTGAAGCTGATGTTTTGAGCCTCCCATCATCCATTTCCTATGCACTAGCTGTTACATTAGGTTTACAAGATAATAATTGGGACTTAGGAAACATAAATTACAAGAAAATGGAAAACTAGTAAATTACTCATGCATAAGATTAACTAAATGGAAAAATAAACCTTCCCTAAGACCCCCCTTTTGGATGGATGCTTTGGATATTTTTTAGGACATTAAATCCCCTTAATTAATTCTAATTAATTTCTTTAAAAGCACTAAAATTGAACTCTAAAATCTGTTACAAAAGTGAAGTGGTTGCATGTTTGTGATTTTTAGATAATGTGTGCTCGATGTGCTGATTTTTACTAGATGTTGGTGGAATCTTAGATGGACTTTCAAGCCATATTTTTTAGCCATATTCAAGCCATAATGAAGCTAAAAAAGGTGGTGAGTTGATGTCTTATAATTTTTGTTGCATTTTTTGCATGGTTCCTTATAATCTATCTTATATTTTAGTCCAAGTAAGGAGAGTTTTTTATTCTCCTAAATTAGAAAAATTTATGAATAGATTATTATTATTACATGAGGAGGCTGCTGCTGCATTATCCTCCCCCTCTTGAGAAGGACTTCCCTTATCTTCATAAGGCTCATTGTGTAAGCAAGGAAGCAAATCTACCACGTTAAATATCGTTGATATGTCCCCTAGTTGTAGTGGAAGCTCTAGCTTATATGCATTATTTCCAACTTGCTCAAGTACTTTGAATGGTCCATCACTTTGTGGCATTATTTTTCTCTTTCTCCTAGAAGGGAATCTCTCCTTTCTAAGGTGAAGCCAAATTAGATATCCTGGATCAAATATTTTCTCTTTTTGATGCTTGTTTGCTTTCTTTTTTACTCATCTCATTAACCTTTTCAATTTTAGACCTCACTTGCTCATGCAATTTCTTGAATTCGTTAGCCTTGTCGGTTGTTTCAAAACTGACTTGTGCTTCAATGGGGAGAGAAATGAGATTAATGGGGGTGGTGGGATTCATTCCATTCACCACTTCAAGAGGGGAACAACTAGTGACATAAGTAAGGGACCGATTGCAAGCAAACTCTATATGACTTAGTTTGATGTTCCAATCCCTCAAGGATTTGAGAACCAAACTCCTCAAAAGCATAGTGATGGTACGATTAGTTACTTCTATTTTCCCATATATTTGGGGGTGATAGGTGTTGTTAAAAAGAATTTTAGTATTGACCAACCTCCAAAATGTCTTCCAAACGTAGATAAGAAACTTGGTATCCCAATCAAAGACACTTGATTTAGGAATATCATGTAACCTAAAAATCTCCTTGAAGTATACATTTACTATATAAGAGGCATCATATATCTTGTGATAAGAGACAAAATGTGCCATCTTGAAAAACTAATCTACTACCATCATAATGGCATCCTTTTTCTTTTGTGTCTTAGGCAATACCACTATGAAGTCTATACTTGCATGATCCCAAGGATGATATGGGATAGGTAAAGGAGAGCACCTTGCCACAATTAATTATACATCCCCTACCATTCTAGGCCAATAAAAATATTCCTGTAGTACATCACAAGTTTTGTTAATACCAAAATGTCTAGCTAGTCCTCCTCCATGCACCTCTTGGATCAACAACTCTCTAATAGAACTCTTGGGAATGCATAACTTGTTACCCTTGAAAAGGAAGCCATCTTTAATTAGGTAGGGACTTGATCCTTTCCTTGATCTTCAAAGTATCTTGTAAAGTATTCATGTGCCTTGTAGATCTCCTTCAAGCACCCAAATCCTATGACTCTTAATTCAAGTAATGACAATATATAATACCTCCTAGAGAGGGCATCTGCTACAACATTATTTTTGTCACTCTTATGTTTTGCTACAAATGAGAAGGATTGCAAAAACTCTATCCATCTAGCATACCTGAACTTCAACTTATGTTGCCCATTTATGTAGGACTCATGATGAGTATGTAATATAAATTGTGATAGCCTAAGGTAATGAGACCAATGATCTAAATCCCTAATAATAATATAAAATTCTTTATCATAGGTGCTTTAATTAGATCTCGAGCCATTGAGCTTTTCACTAAAGAAGGCTATTAGCTTTCCTTCTAGCAGTAGAACCGCTCTAATGCCTACTCCACTTATATCACACTCAATTTCGAAAACTTTGTTAAAGTTGGGCAATTGTAGCACTAAGGCTTCACTCAGTTTACCCTTGATGACTTCAAAGGATTCTTGTAATTGTTTGGTCCATTTTAATTCTCCCTTTTTTAAACACTTTGTGATGGGTGCTAGAAGTGTACTAAATCCTTGGATGAACCTCCTATAGAAAGATGCAAGTCCATGAAAGGATCTAAAGTTAGTGATGGATGTGGGTATAGGCCACGTTCTTATAACCTCTACCTTTAACTCATCCATGGAAATATCATCTTTAGATACAATAAATCCTAGAAAGGTTACTTTTAGCATAAAGAAGTCACACTTTTCTAGTTTACTATACAACTTTATTCTCCTAAGAGCTAAAAATACAAGCTTTAAGTGCCTTACATGATCATCACTACTAGAAGAAAATATAAGAAGGTCATCAAAGTACACAACTACAAATTTAGAAATGAAAGGTCTTAGGACTTTATCTATGAGCCTCATGAAGGTGCTTGGTTCATTGAACAACCCAAATGGCATGGCCATCCACTCATATAAGCCTCTCTTGGTCTTGAAAGCAATATTCCATTTGTCTCCTTCCTTCATCCTAATTTGATATTAACCACTCCTCAAGATTTCTCATCATTATAAGATTTAGCTTCAAACATTCTATCACACCTCAATTCTTAATCCAATAAGTCTTCCGAATTATTTGACCCACCAAACTCCGAAATCTCTATTTTGATATAATGAGAAGACTCCCTTCTAATATGTATTATCCTCCCTTGGAGCCTAGGAGAATCACTAGAATAAGAGCTAAAATTACTAGCTTCTTCCCCTAGGTTCTGTTCCTCTCTTTCCACATTAAATGGCGGGACTCTTCTTGAGTGAGGAATGCTAGCATTCGATGCAAAAGATTCCAAAATGCCTAGCACTCTCCTCATGTCTTCTTGCAGGGCCTCTATAGCTCCATATCTTCTCAAGTTTTATGCTTCTTCAAGACTCAAACCTCTAGGAGCTTGTTGATTCTCCATGGTGGTTTGGAGAGGAAGAAGTGAAACAAGTGTGCAAAAGTGGGGTGAGAGTCGAATGGTGGGATTTTTTTTGTGGTGTTTGGTTTGAAGGGGGTATGGGAGGGTAAGCAAGGTTTGAATGGGGTAATGTAATACCCCATATTTTTTGAAATCTAATTTTATTAAGCCTAATGATTTTATTAACATAATTTGATGTAAATATTTAATTATTTTAATTTTGATTCGTTTTATAGAGTTATTGATGATTTCGAATTCATATTTGAATTTAATTAATCGTTGTCGTTGCGAATCATTCTAGATAAATTCGTTCACGACCATGATTTCATTATATTCTTATGATTTCGATTTTCGGTTAAAAATATGTTTTTCCTGTTCTTTCTCGTGTTTTAATTAAAAATATGTTTTAATTTAATAAATCGTTGTCATTACGAAATCGTTAATATTTTTGGAAATTTTTATATTAAAAGATTTTCAGAGTTTATTTATGAATTTCTTTCCGAAATTAATTCGTTTTACAATTTTTGGTTTGCGGAAAACTGATTTCGAAAATTATTTAAATTAGTCTCGGTTTATTAGAATTTGACTTAAATATTTTATTATATGCATTTAAATAATTTTTCGAGGTCTTATAATATATATCCGTAAATAATATAAACTTTTACGTTCGTTGGTAAATTCTTTCGAAAATGTTTTCGAAATTCTTTATATAGCTTTTCTATTAGTTGTAAGCCTTCAGATCCTTTTGAAATAAAATTTAGATAAAATCTTCCAATAATAATTTTTAAACATTTAGTATTTTATTTTATATGTGTACTTGTATTTAAAAAAAAAGAAAAAAAAGCCCAACCCATCGGTACACCCGACCCCCTCTTCTTTTCCTTTTCTCTCCTCTCTCCCTTCTCTCCTCTTTCCCTTTCTCGACTCCCCTGTGCTCTGCTCCCTATTCATAGCCCTAAACCCCAGCCTGTCTCATTCTCCTTAGCTCCTCCCTACTCCAGTCGACCTCGCCAACCACCGCTGGCCACAACCTACAACTGACGCCGCGCAGCAGCCACGACAAGTAGTAGTTGCAGCAGCAACTAAAGCAGAGCCACCACAGCAACTGCACGCAGGAGCACCAAATGCAAGTTGCGCCACCACCGTCCGGCTCCGTCGAGCGTCGCTGACCACCGGCGAGCTATTCTCGGCCTCCAATGAATCTTCTCTGGCATTCCCTTACTCGATTTTGTTGATTTTCGTTTGGTATAAATTTTTGAAAAACCCTAATATTGACTTGATTAATTGAGTATGATTTAGCTTGTGATAAGCTAAATTAATTGTTTGATTATGTATATATGTGCTGTGAGATTAATTTGGATCAGTTAATTGTATGGTTTAGGTTGGAATTCTGGAAAATTGAATTTTAGGTCGGGTTATGCCCAATTTTTTCGGATTCATCCGATTTGGCGATTTTGGATAAATTGATTATACAATATGTTTTTAAATGTATCTAATTTCATGTTGGAACTGTCAATTTGAGAAATTTATGCAGAATTAATCGTAATTTAATTCCTAGGTCAAAATTCATGTGTAATAATATTGGGCCACATAATTGAGTCGTTTCGCTCAATTGATTTTACAATATCTTTTGAAATATATTTAATTTCATATTGGAAGTGTTTATTTGAGAAAATTGTGCGTAATTAATCGGAATTGGATTTTTAGGGAAAAACTCTTGCGGGTCTAAATTAGATTATGTAATTGGGTCGTTTTATTCAATTGACTATATAATTTATATTATAATATATTTAATTACATTTCCGAACAGTCAATTTATACATTTTACAAGAATTGATCGCATTTGCGTTCCGGGCTCAAAAACCCTAATTATGCTGAATTGGGTATTTCTTTTATTTGTTTTGAGCAATTGATAATATGATATGTTATAAAATATGTCTAATTGCATTTCTAAACATTCAATTTAATTAAATTAATAGATTTCAACCGAATTGTATTTTCGGGCCTAAAACCCTTGATTTCAAGTGAGATTATGAAATTGGTTATTTGTATATTTGTTTTTTTTTTCTAAAATTAAATTTATAGAACTATCTGAAATGATCCTAATTGTATTCTAATACCTTTAATTGGAATTAATTGATTTGAATTACCTGAGTTTGTGTCGTTGGCTTTAAAACCTTAATTTTAAAAAAGGATCATCTTGAATTGGTTAATCGGAATATTGTTTTGTTGAAATTGATTTATCTAGATTTATCTAAAATTAGTGTAATTGTGTTTTAAAACTATCAATCTGAGGTAATCGAAGTGATTTGGTCGATTTGTAGTTTAGGCATTAAAAACCCTAATCTTCGGGGATGGTTTTATAAAATTGATTGTGCCATGTGTTTTTTATCTAATCGATTTCTATTTTTGGGTTTTAAATCATTTGATTTATATTTTAATCTTAAATCTTAATAGAGCTATGCTCTTGAGTCCTGAGTTTATGATACGTTTTCCAAGAAATATCGTTTGTATCCATTTGCGTTTACTTAGTTATAATATGTGAATTATTAATTGATAAGATAGTTTCTAACCTAGTTCCGATTTCTATCGGTGATCTAGGAAAACTTTCTCATGGATTGTCGAGCTTTCGATAGCTCTCCCTCTTTCTCAATTTTCTTAGCTAGCTTCCGATTTAGGTAAGTCATTACTTACCTTTACTTATGATGTAATCTGGATGTATGTCTGTTCGGAGTAGAAGGTGATAAGTATGCCTATCTATTATTTAATTATGTCAAGCGTATGCTATGTTCTGTGTGGTAATTTTATGTATGTATGAATTCATAGCTTCAATACCAATGCATGTTAGTATGACATTGAATATGATATGTATTTGAGTGTGTGAAGGGTGGAGTATGGATTTGAAACTATTTGATACCTTATGCTGTATTCTTATGTCATGGAATTATTCATGTGGGCTTGATTTATGGTCGGTTAAAATCCTTGAATAAGATACTAATAACTTAAAGTGAAAGATCACGTGAGTTGGGCTGAGGTATAGGGTCCGTTCCACCGGATGATAATAGTGGCTCAGGTGTCTTGTCCCTGAGAGGTGATTCAAGCCATTCCACCGGTTTAGAATAGTGGCTTAGGAGCGTTTTGCCCTGGAAGGTGTAGAATCCGTTCCACCGGATGATAATAGTGGCTCGGATGTGTTGTCCCTAAGAGGTGCTTCAATCCATTCCACCTGATTAAGAATAGTGGGGCCCTATACTCAACGTGAATAAAAGTATGATATCATTTAAGTAATGAATAAGACATTAATTATTTAAAGTGGAAGATTACGTGAGTCAGGACTAGGTGTAGGGTCCGTTCCACCAGACGATAATAGTGGCTCAGGTGTGTTGTCCCCGAGAGGTGCTTCAGACTGTTCCACTGGTTTAAGAATAGTGTCTTAGGAGTGTTTTGCCATGAGAGGTGTAGGATCCGTTCCACCGGATGATAATAGTGGCTCGGGTGTGTTGTCCCCGAGAGGTGCTTCAGACCGTTCCACCGGTTTAAGAATAGTGGGATCCCTGAACTCATCGTAAATAAATAAAATTAGATGTAATAATGATTATTATCAGATTGTTGGATTGGTGTTACTTAGCATGCGATCATGATTTCTTATACGCTTGTATCTTATGTGTTGTCATGTCTAGTAATGTACTCGTGAGCATGAATCCGTAATCCTATGTTTTGTTGTATATAATACTTGTATAATTGAGTATGAGAATTGTAAGCTAGAGTCTTTCATATCTTATGTGTTTTATGCTTCCTTCCATGAGTTTGGTAGTATTGATTTACTCAGTACCGGACCCGTACTGATGCTACCTTGGTTGAATGGGTCCTGTGATGATCCACTGATGGTAGGGAGTATACCTCTTGTGCAGGTTTAAGATCGGATACTATTTTGGGGTGGAAGGCTTGACTTGAGAGAGTAGGCAATTCGGAAATTTGATCCGTCGGGTTTTATCTTGTTTACTGTATTCATCTTTGGAAGTTACAAGTGTTGTATTTAAAATTTCAAGGGTATTGTAATTGGCTTTTAATTTCTCATATTCTAATAAGCTTTTAAAATTCAAATTTATTTCACAGGTTCTGCTGATTCATTCAACTATGATTTTATTTATTGAACTTATTCACTTGCCATCTGCCTATGGATATATCCTTGTGGGATTTTATCATCATGGCATAGATGTTTGAAATTTTTTTTGATAGGTTTTAGCCTTGCATCTAGCATGAGATAGATGGTAGACATTTATCTTATGTTAGATGTGGCGGTAACATTCCCCAAATTCTCTTCTTGCTTCCACTTTATTCTTTTAATTTATTTTTCAGGAGTGAAATTTGGGGGTGTTACAGGTAATGTGGGGTTTGGTGGTTCCAATGGTTGTAGGGTTAGATGAAAAGGTGACCAAAAAAAATGGGAAGAAAATTTGTTGGTGGTTGATGCTAGGGTGGTTGTAGTTGATTTTTTTGGTGGACAAAATGGAGGGTTTCGATGGTGGTTTAAGTGGTGGTAGGGTGGATGAAAAGTGCGTATGGAATAGGGTAAAAAATGGGGCTGGAAAAATGGTGGTAATGGTTCAAAAGTGGGGTTGGAAATGGTGGTACAATGTGTTGAAAAATGAGAGAAAACAAAATACCCAACTTTATCAAGCTTGTGCTTTGATACCAATTTAATACATAAAATGCTTAAGAAATTGGATCTTGCGAAGAGTTGATGATGGAACTTGGGTTTAGCTCTAACAAAAGAGAAAATAGAAGAGAGGATGAGATGGGAAAAGTATTTGATATCAAGTTTTACTTGAAATCAAATACTTACAATTACCACATAAGGTAACAACTCTTAAGATAAAGATCATAAGATTTTTGTAAAATTCAACAAACTATGCACTTGGTTGGCCAAAATGGAAACACACGACTTGGAGGTCTATAGTATACCAAAATGTCTCCTCTTTCGTTCATATTTAAATACATATAAGAGTGTAATACTATGGCAGGACTCAAAAAATTAGCATGGGAGCTGATGCTTCGAGCCTCCCATCATCCATATCTCATGAAATAGATGTTATGTTAGGTTTACAAGCTAGTAATTAGGACTTAGGAAACATAAATTACAAGAAAAAGGAAAACTAGTACATTACTCATGCATAATATTAACTAAATAGAAAAATAAACCTTCCCCAAGACTCTCCTTTGGCCTGATGATTAGGATAATTTTTAGTACATTAAATCCCTTTAATTAACCCTAATTAATGTCTTGGAAAACACCAAAAATTAACTCTAAAATATTTTGAAAAAGTGAAGTTGTTACATGCTCGTGATTTTTGAATAATGTTTGCTCCATGTGCTGATTTTTGCTGGATGTTGGCCGAATCTTACATGGCTTTTCAAGCCATAATGAAGCTAAACAATTTGGTGAGTTTTTTTCTTATAATTTTTGTTGCATGTCTTGCATGACTCCTTATAAGCTAGCTCATATTCTAGTCTAATTAAGGAGAGTTTTTATTTCTCCTAACTCAAAAACATTTATGAATAGATTATTATTATCACATGAGGGGGTGCTCCTGCATCAATAATATATAACTAGATGAGATTGAGTCCTTAAAACATCAAAACTTTCTACTAGAGATGACACCCCAAGAACAGCTAGATCAATTAAAATATGCTCCACCTCTTTCTTGACACTTTGCAATGAACTTGAATAATTTGAAACAAAAACATCCCTTTTAGGAGTTAACATAGTAGATTTATCAATTGTTACATATCTTGATATAATCAATTTTCTAGATTCAAGTTCCAAAAGCCAACATCCCTTAACACCTGAGCCATATCCCGAGAAAACACATGTCTTAACCCTATGATTTAACATCCCTTAATATATAGAATTATAGGTTAGCCAAAGAAAAACTCTTAAAACTGAATAATCGAAAGGTTTTCCATGACATACATTTTTAGAAGTCTTCAAATTAAAGGATGAATGAGGATATTGATTCACCAAGAAATAGGTAGTAGAAATAGCTTCTACCCAAAAAAGACACTTCTGCAAACTAGCATTTTAAAGCATGCACCAATTTGATGTGGCCTACCAACACAAGTGCAGTGATGTACAATGACATTATTCTTGAAAAAATCACTAAACACCTTATCAAAAAACTTCAAACCATTTTTGGTTCAAAGAAATTTAATATGACAATTAGTCTATTTTTCAATCATAGTTTTCTAATCAACAAATACATTAGATACATTATTTTTATGCTTGAGAAAATACACCCAATCTTTCTTAAAGCAATCATCTATAAATTTCAATAAGTACATGATACCATTATAAGAAGCAACTGATGAAGGATTCCATAAGTTAGAATAAACATAGTCAAGTAGTCCTTTGCTACTATGAGTTGTTATGTTGAAGTTGACCCTCTTGTATTTTTATTAAACATAATGCTCACAAAATTCTAATTTTCTTACCTTTTATCAATATAAGATACCTATCTTACACAAAGACACCATATCTTTATCTCCCATATGACCGAGTATTATATTCCATAATCTAGTGACATCTGAGTCACAATACTGCCTTGCAAAACTTATAAACTGAAAACTTTCTTTTCCCTCATAAGGACCAAAGCACCACGATTAATAGCGATAGCTCTACCTACAGCTGAAAATTTACACCCATCATCAAGAGTTCCCAAAGATATAAAAGACTCTTCTTGGGATCAGGAACATGGTGGGCATTTGATAATGTTTTTATCACTCCATCATAAATCTTGATTCTAATAGTACCAATGCCAATAACCTTACATATAGTATCATTTCCCAACAATAATTTCCCACCATCAATGGAATCATAGGTGGTAAGGATACATATGGTATGAGCAACTAGAATCCATAATTCACTTAGTCTTATCATCACTCCTATTAGTAGTAACATTTAATGCATCAGGATCACCATTATCACCCACAAAAAAAACTTTAGTAGGATTTTTGTTATCATCATGATTTGAATTCTATTGGTTCTTCTTTTTAAGCTTCTAAAATTTAGATTTTATGTGTCCCTTCTTATGATAATAATTACAAATCTTATTTTTTTTTATCTAGACTTAGATTGGCCCTTTTGTTTACCACCATTGAAACCACAACTAGAATATCATTCCATGGTTCTACCACACATAAATGAATCATCACCAGGATAATCAAGAGACTTTGATGCCAACTATGTATAAATTAAGTCTCTTCGCTATGAGGCCTCTCTAACATCATAAAGAGTCAAATCATCATGTCTATATAAGATGGTTTCATGAAAATGCTTATATAATAGCGGTAAAGGCCATAGCTAAATAGTAACAAGAACATCATCATTCACATCCTCATCAATAGTTTGTAAATTCATGACAATTGATGAAAAATCATCCAAACAAGGCTTTAAAGGAGTACCTTCTTGCATATGAAGATCGCGGAATCTACTCTTCAATAGTAGATGATTTAATATTCTTCATCATGTATAATGATTCCATTTTTGCCAAAGACCTATTGTGATCGTCTCCTTAGTAACTTCACGGAGAACATCATTCGATAGGTATAATTAGATTGTTGAAATATTCTTCAAATAAATTTCATCTCATTGTTCATCTGACACTATCGGCCACTTGTGAATATTTCCATCCAACGCAATTTGTATACCGCACTGACCAAAAATCGCCCCCATTTTCAATTTCCACAAACTAAAATCAATCGATAATATTGAATTTTGTTTCCATTTCAAAATCGGAATAGGAACATATACAAATAAACCCTCTCTGATACTACTTGTTATAGAATGCAAAATAGATCGAACAAGAATTTGATCTGGACAGTCACACAAATAGACAATAATTGACAACTAAACATAAATCAATTGAAAAAGTGTAAAGTAAATTAAGGACAAAAATATTTATATGGTGTGGTCAAAATGACTTACGTCCAAAGGTAACGAAAGATAGATTTTTATATTAATTAATCAAAGGATTAAAAAATTAGAGATGATTACAATGTGCTAATAATGAAGATAATCAAAAGCATATAAAAAGGCATGACAAAACACAATTAAAAAAAAAACATAAGGGCCAATGACATGGTCATGCTAAGGCTACATGACCTATCAGTGCTACTTTCTTCCTCTTGACACACACTTACACAATAGTGCCAATGGTTATGCCACTTTGTTCCTCTCATACAACACACCTATACCATTGCGCCAATGTTGCATGGGCTGCCCATGTAGGCCCTTCCCATATGAATTTTGACTCCAAAATATATATACACACTCCAAAAATCAAATGCACTTGATTCAAGGAAACATACACAACAAGTTCCTTGTAATGTAACCCCTAGCCCCTTTTTGTTTTTTGCAACACGCGTCATTCTAGTTCACAATGGTGAACTCTCTTCTTTCTTGTGAGGATCCCTAAACAAATAGCCTATTCAATTTATTAACATTGTCTTTAATATAAATAATAATTCTACTAGGTTGCATATTAAAATACAAGATTGTTGGAACTATGGATTGAACTAATGTCACTCGTCTTGCTAGTGAAAAAAGGCTAAGGTTATCAAGAATATGACCTCTTCCTTACCATGTCAACAAATGCATACAAGAAGACTTTCTTCCTTTGACCCATAAATAATGTTAATCTAATATACCAACATTGCTATAGAATAAGCCTTAAAAAACTATGGCAACATGGAAAAGATGATGTTAAAAAACTATTGTGTAGGCCACAATGGTTTAAACTAAAACCATTTATAACAAATAAAAAAGAAACTATAAAAAATTTTGAGGAAGGATTATGGTCTAAAGAAGCCATCTATTGCTATATAGATGGTGTTTTCCTCTAATCTTCCACCAATATTTTTGGAAAATTTTGACTTAGAACAATCACTTTAAAATATTAGTTATTTTAAAAATAAATACTCTTGTTACCTACACCATACATAATTCCCTACACACAAAACTTGCGTGTATTCAATAGATAGACATACATCAATGGTGTGTCTATTAACTCATGATATTAAATTTCAATATAACATAAATCAATTTATATTAAAAGTAATTCACAAAGAATTTTAACATATATGATAAAAAAGAGGAACTATTCAAAACATTAGGTCTCTAAGTGATTTTGATCAACTACTTTGGTTCTTTGTTGTCTATTTTGAAAAGTTTATTTCTCATGGGTATAGAAATAGTTCTATCATGAGCAAACACACATGAGAAACGAAAGACTATTATAGATAACAAAGGTACAGATATAATCTTTATCTCTATCATACTTTATATTAATTCAGCTACAACAACTAATAGGATTGTTAGAGCATTCATTACTTAAACTTTAGATTCCAAAATCTTTCATCGGTGTATAAAACGTAATTTTTTTACAAAGTATTTTATATGAACTCTTCATATATTTTCTTTACCTTTCACTATAATCTTTGTCATGATCATCATAAGACATACCTTTATGAAATCATCAAAGAAATAAATATGAATGCATTTAAACAAAAAAATTGATCACAAATGTAAGTTATTAACAAATAATATACAATTTCAACAACCAAGGCATATAATATTCATCTACGTATATTTAAGGCTCCTATACATATATTCCACTACAATTGCATTCTATTAAACAATAATAAAATACTCCCATAAATAAATTCAACTATGATGACATTCTACCTATCTATAATATATGGCTATCATAAATATGTCTAACTCTTTGGATCTTATTTTCTTATAAGAGAATGTGTTACTTCTATAAAATTACACATACACACATGTTGTACTATTATATTATCACAAAAATAGATTTTTAGATCTCAAAACATGAAAATCTCATTTTTAAAGTTAAACTAGTGTTGTTTTAGCTCCATAAGTCTCTTATTTATGCCACCTCATGTTGTTATACATAATTGCATTGATCTATCATCCATAAGTCATTTGGTAGACATTTTTTTCTCTTGGTTTAGAGAGAGATAAATTTATCTAGAATTAGTTTCTTGTGAGAGAATTTTTTTTTGAGAGATCTTGTGGTGATTATTATTATTTTCTCCTTGTACACAATCTCAATTTTCTATACATAATTATATCATCTATTTTCCCAATCAAGATCATGATTTTTTTTGTCTATTAAAGTTGGAACCCCTTATTCTATATGTAAGAAATATTATTTTCAAGAATTCATTTTTTTTTGTTTAAAGCTAGCCACCAATTCATAGAAGAGAAAACCAAAATAGGGGTGTTACCACTACTATCAACTTGAGTATGGTATTCATACCATTCTCATGCTAAATTAGAAGAAAAAATAATTCAAAAGGGAGAACAATAGAAGAAAGAATAATCTATACCATTCTCATGCTAAATTAGAAAAAAAAAATCACAAATAAGTCACAAAATGGAGAACAATAGAAGAAAAAATAATATAATGATGATGTTGTGGAGAGAAACTCTTAAGAATGTACTAAAAAAGGAAAATGAGACATAAGAGTCCAGAATATCTAGAATATAAAATATTATGTAGGAATCACTAGATAGCTCTTACTCTAAGGCCCAACCGAAATAACATCACTCCTAGCTAGGAACATCGGTATACTTATCAAAATCATCTACATTTGGTGCCTACAATAAGTTACCTATGAGTATAGTATTAGTACTCCAATGTATTGAGAAAACTAGAATTCCCTTATAAAGGCATCATACAACTCATATGGCATGTCATAAAAGCCATAAATTATGCTTACTTTAAAACATGTTGTCACAAAAACTCATACCAACCTTAATGAGAAAACACGATAATACTTAACATCCCATAATCTAATCCTTAACTCATACCAAATACAATAACCATATTCCACACTCAATTCAATAGGTTTTCTACCACAAGCTAATCTAATATAAATAATTAGCACAACTTATACAATTAACACATGTGAATTGTCAACCACCAATTGATATAATATAGATAGCCAATACATCTCAAGTATAGGTAGACTGAAACCATTAGCTGACTCAATATAGATAGTTAGCACAATTCAATATAAGGTTCATTAAAATCACCAGGTGAATTAATAAAGATGGCCAATACAGCTCAAGATAAGGTGGACTATAACTACTAGCTAACTCAATATAGATAGCCAAAACAACTTAAGATAAGGTGGACTAAAACCACTGGCTCATCAAATAGAGATGGTTAGCATAACTTAATAATAAACTAGACTAAAACTACTAGCTAATCCAATATAGATAACTAGAACAACTCAAGATAAAGGTGGAATAAAACCACTAGGTAGTTAACTAAGGGTATATAACACAAAATTCCATTATCTTCCACTTTTAACACAACATGTCTTATTCATGGCCAACACATCATCTCTTGCTACAACTTCACACTTAAACTATTTATTCCTATTTTAATAAATATTCAAGAAGGTAAAAGGCCAATTAAAGAAGTTAAACCTAAAGGTCAACCCTAAAAAGTGCACTAAAAATTCTAGGTAAACCAATTGACTAATCTCATAAACTAATGAACTAGTCTAAGAAATAAGCTAAGAGAAAATATTGTAAAATAAGCAAACCAATTGATTGGTATGGGAAAACTAGCTGATCGGTGTCATTAGCTGATGAGTCTCAAGCTATAATAATTAACTAATGCCATGCTAAAACATTTACCCACAACCAATGAACTAGTTAACTAGTAATTCAAAACCAATCCACTAATAAACCAATGGATTGGTTTTTCCCTACACTAATTGGTAAGTTCTATTGGAAAAAAAACATAATTTAACATTTCATTCTTTTCTAAAATAACTAAAACAAGCCAAAAATTCATGAAAATTTCTAAAATTTCATCATACAAACTTCATATTTCATAATATAATTTATTAAAACAAATAAGGATCATAAGAAAATCCACTCACATTTCTCCAAAAACAAACCAACACCTAACATGCTTTTTATATCCACATTCATGTTCCAAAACACTAAATTATGTTTTTAAACATAAATTAAATAATGGATTCATGCTTGAAATGACCATAACAATTATCATTTAATGAATTATTCTACATCTACAAGATCTAGCCGAATTTACCTATGAAGCAAGTCTTTAAATAAATAAGACTACTCTTTATCCAACTTCAACAACTAAGATTCTTGCTCATTTATTAAAAATTAGAGATAAGAATTTAGTAAATAATTTAGAGCTTGAAAAAAAGAATAAAATAGTAATACCCAAAACTTTATTAGTGAAAATTTTTGGTTTTTGTGGAAGCTGAATATAAAATAATTAGGTACTACTGTCATATCTAATACGAGTCTAGTTTACCATATAATTCTTGTACTAAGTATAAGGTAACACATACTGATGATTTAAATATGATAAATAGATAACTAGATGAATTTCATAGAATAGGCACAAAGGTTTTGAGATATCATTTGAGAACAATGCTAATCAAAATACAATATAAGGGAACCTAGAGAACTAAAAGTTCATAATGTATTTGGATAAAAACTCTAACTATCGGATATCCTAAACTCTAAGACCAAAGCCCAACAAGTCACTCTTCTAAATCAAGGGATAAAAGTCAGTAAAATCTCTAAGCTATTCATCAACACCTACATGCCAACAACAGGGTTGTCTACTTGTGACCTTATAAGAAAAATACTCAATCCCACTGCTCATCATCAAGAACTACCTAATAGATGCAACCACATTAAATTTCCCATAATTAGATGAATACTAAAATCATGTCATTAACACATTAAGTTCAAGGAAATGATAGTAAATACTCTCCCTTTTTCCTATAGGAGGATAAAGGTATTTGTAATAGTCCATCTTTTTGTAAATGTGTGAATAGGAAATTAGGCCATTTGTTGGTATTTGATTTTGATATGGAACTATGATTAGGTTTGAGGTAAAGTTGGATTTGAAATAAATTTGGAAAACTAAATTAAATAAGTTTTCAGATGGACCAATCGATTAGTGCCATGAAGTGATAGACTGGTTTCATGAACCGATTGACTAGTTTTTTGTTTTAAAATGGTTTTTACTCGACCAAACTGATTAATTGGTTATAGAACTGATCGAATAGTCTATATAATAGTCAATTGGTAGGGCAAAATGATCGAATGGTTTGTCAAGCTAATTATATTTTTGAAACTCAAATTTTCACAAAAAATTATTAAACTAAAATGGAACCTTGATAACCCATTCCAAATTGTTCTTAAAAGATTTTTGACCTTTCTCATGATGCGTTTGGCTTGAAATACTACCATAGATTAATCTAAGGTGTCGATTGGGAGAATTAAGGGGGGATATTACCTCATTTTTGTCTTCTTCCACCTCTATCCTCTACACATTTCTAGAATCATTTATTTAATTTTATACTCGATTCTACTTAGCTAAAAAACTCCTTCCACACTAACCTTCCATTTCCCCTCTTAGGTAATGCATTTGAGGACTAATCGACCTACACTCCTTAAGTATCACCATTTGAGCCCTAAAGGATAGGCCAACATATATTAGATGAAATATGTCCATTCAACTCAAATTTGAACGGTAAGAATTAGCGTTTTCTATTTCTGACCACACTTATGTTTTTTATCGATTTGTTGGCTATAAATAGTCCTAATTACCCCTTCTATTCACCTTTCTTTTGGCCACTAAAATACTTTTACTCTGTAGAACTCACTTTCTCCCTCTTCATTTCGATCGTTATTTTTGAATTCCTTTTTCTCTTCTGATCCTTTCTCTATCCCTCTTCTTTTATTTTTAACTAATAAAGAGTTAGATTTAAGAAAAATATTGAATGATTCAATAGAATCATCCTTTTTTTCCCTTTGTGTGTGGTATTTTCATTATTCCCTTTCTATTTCAAGTTCAAATTTGTAAACGTTATTAAATAATTTCTAAGTTAAACTTATCATTTTAAGGTTTTGAAAGTTGAGGATTTCATAGGTTGAGTTTTCTTGTTTGAGAAAGTTTTACCTATATCAAGTAAGTCATTCTTACTTCTAAAATATTTTGTAATTAAGCATGAATGTTATGGAACCCTTAATGTTTGATGTTATATGTTGATATAAGTATATAGATTTACAGAAATAGTATTGTATGGTTATACTATGCATCTTGAGAGAAGTGCATGAATCTCAAGGAAAGATTCGGTTATGATGATTAATGATGAAATATGCAACTATTGTGAGCTAAAAATGTGTCAATGTGATATGATAAAGAATTATAAGAATGAGCTACATGAAAATGACTATTTGGTGCTATTGGAGGGTAAACCGATCGGGTAATTAGGTCTAACCAATCAAATGGTTCTTAGAACAATCAACTGGTCTACCTAAACCATCGATAGGTAGGCTTGGAGGGACCTTGGTTTTGCTCTCTACTTAAATCCGTCAACTTGTTGGGTAGAACCAATCGACTAGTCTATGAGTAGTCGACCAATTTGCTCAAATCGATCGACTAGTTTGAGGAAGCATAGTTTGGTCAAGTCGAATCTATATATTGATTGGACCAAACCAATTGATTGGTTGGTGAAATGGATCGATTAGTTTGGCTAGGCCAATCAACTGCTTAGGCTAGTTTGTGTGAATTTTTTATTTCAAGGTTTGGATATGCTTTGAGATTGTGCATAGGATTGTTGTATAACTAATTAATGGATAAAATACATATATTACCATGGATCAATGACCTAATGAATGGATTAAATGGACTATGATTCATGACATACTTAGTGGGTGATGTAAAGGCTTAATAGTGAACCATAAAAGAAATATGAGGGTTTTTAAGAAAAAGGGTGATTAAACACGGAATGTGTTTTGGATGGAGTAATATAATGGGTATGGTTAATATTGTACAAGCATAAATGGAAATCCCACACATGGTTAAGGATGGCAAGGATTAGTATGGAAGAAATATGCAAATGTCTTGTTTACTCTTGGTATGGGCCTTATATGATCATGTAACCTCAAGAATAATGTACTAATCAGGTAAAGATAAAATACAATCGAGTCGTGTATGGGCTTGGGTTACCTGATCCTTAATTAGCTATCGAGGGTACATCTATCTTGATGTGTTTATTTGTGCCTTCGGGTAGGATAGCAATAGATCCTGGTGCCTTACCTACTCTAGACACTGATGATGCACTATGTGTTATAGTACTAAAGAGTCTGGTTATGTAGGTTGTTGGCTTCAGCCTGAAATTACGTCCACATTAGTTAGCTTTGACCTAGATTTATGTCTATTGTGCTTGGCTTTGGCTTGGATTTATGTCCACTATGGTTTTTAGCTTTATCTTGGACTTTATGTCCCTTATTATGGATAGGATTCCATGGTATGTGAGACCATGATATGGTGCACAGTTCATCCCTCAATGATGACTAATTGCATAATGATTGAAAAGAATGGGTGGATGATGATAATAATGACAAAAAGTTGGTGGATAATTATTTGAATAAATAATTGGAAAGAATGACCAAATGATGACATGGATAATCATATGGATAAGAACTGGAATAAGTAAATGGAATAAGAATAAAATGAGGACGTGGTAGAATTAGAAGATAAAGAAAAGGATCGAAAAAAAGAAATAATGATTGCAAAAATAATAACCTAATGGATTAAGCAAGTTGGAAAATAAATCCAAGTGTTCATAAGGATAACCTACTTAGTACATGTGCGTGACTACCTATGATATTGTAATATGAAAATGAGCATGATACATTTTGAGTTTCCTGAGTTATGCATGATAGTAAATCCTAATGCACTACCTGGTCATAATAAAGTAGGTACACATAATTATAAGACATTGGCATGACACATGTTAAGTATGATTTCCATGACATGTTAGAACCTTGTATGCTTGTGACTTCCATTGTGGAGGTAATATAGCTTACTCATTATGTAGCATATTGATGAGCCTATTTGCTTGATTTCATGCTCATTCCCATAAGAAGAGGGTCATGTGCAAGTATTTGGGGATGGCTAGTAGTAGGCCTACTTCATATTAGTTTTGGGGGATTGATAACATAGATATCCAAAGATTTTTTTACGGTCTATGATGGATCATGGTTTTGCGGTCATGACCTAACTTGCTTTCTAATATAATAGCCTTGTATTCCTAGCTAATCATTCTCCCTGTATTTGACTATGTCAGGGACCATTAAGGCCCTTTATTGTAAACATTTCTTTTAAATACTTAAGTAACTAGATCTTGTATACTCTACTTTAATTTGGTTAGTTTGGTTTTCAGCCTTGTATCTAATATAGGACAGGCAGCTGATGTCTATGCCATGTTAGGTATGGTGGTAACACCCAATTTTTCCTAAGTATGTTTAGTATTTTCTGCTTCTGCACCATTTTAAAATGAAATTTTTTAGTGGTGAAAAATTAGGGTGGTAGAGGTTGGTATTACAGCTTTTTCTTAAAAATGTGTCACTTTAAAGAATAATTAAGCTAATACTATAGGTTGGCATTAGAGCTTTCTTTTTGCTAAAAGAAAATGTGTCACTTTCAGGAATTATTGAATTGATATCACAAGATGGTATCTGACTTGCTTTGAAACCCTTTTAACCCTTGATATTTCTGGTGGATACTATAAGATACTATAAATGATTTCCCTACTATTTTAGTATTTAATTAGATGCTTAATTATTTCTAAACATAGAATATCCGTGAGTAAGAGTGGGTTGGGAATGTGTTGTAGATAGTTTTTATGATAGCAAGCCTTGATACTCAGTAAATTAATTTTTTTTTATGATTATTCATATTCATTAGGAATTGACGGCTACTAATCACCATCACGAGTGTATTGATTTATTTATTGAAACTATCGGAGCTTACATGGAAGGCCAGATCCGAGCACCACAACCACCACCAGTACCAGTAACCTCACAAGTTCTGGAGGACTAGCTAAAGAGGGCTAGGCATCATCACCCACCAATCTTTAAGGGCCAGGAGGAACCCCAACATCATGGAGATATGGGTCAGGGATATGGAGAAAATCTTTAGTGTATATGGTTGCCTTATGGACAAGAGGGTTGATGTGGCGGTGTATTATCTGAGAGGAAGGGAAGATACTTGGTGGAGGAGCGTCTAATGTAGGGGTAGAAAGCCTATGAGATGGTGACCATTCCTTGAGGCTCTTCATGTCTATTTCAATCCAACACACCTTCGAATTAAGAAGTACGATGTGTTCATGGCCCTTCGATAGGAAGGTATGACCATTGAGGACTATTACACAAGATTCATGGACTTGGTCTATCTTGCTTTAGAAGTTAAGGCTAATAAGGTGATGCAAGTCCACTATTTTATGTTCAACTTGGGAATTAGATATCAAGATCTCTTAGTGGGAGTTAATCCATCAGATATGATAGGAATGTATGAGGAGACTTTGGAGGCTTCCCGAGTCATCCTAGCATAATATGCTCAGTCGGGCATCCAAAGAAAGTTTAAGGGTCATCAGCATTAAAGCTAAAGGAAGAAGGCTTATTTAGGAGGAAGTATGCCACCTAAATATGGAAGGATCATGGGATCAGTACCCCAAGTTGGAGGTCTGTCTAAGGGTCGTGCCGAGGAGAGGCATTACCACTAGATCACTAGAGAATAGACTATAGAGGTGATAAGGTCATGTGCTATGGCTATGGCATGGTGGGGTACAAAGCTTATGAGTGCCAAGTTAGAGGTGGTAGTATCTAGAGGAGTCAGTCTAGAGCTTAGAGTATTAGGTCTATTTAGTAGCTACAACTGCAGACTTAGAGAGTTCTGCCATCACTAGCTAGTGTTGCTAGTTGAGCTAGTATATCAAAGGCCTCACCCTTTTCAACAAAGGCAAGGATCAACTAGTGCCACAAGAGCCCTTTTAGGAGGACGCTTGAACATGATGAGGTAGGCAGAGGAATAATGTTAGGCTAGTGTGGTAACTGGTATGCTTATTATCTCTACTTTTCTACCATATGTATTATTTGTCTTTGATGCATCACACTCCTTTTTGTTATCCATGTTTGTAGCTAGGGTTTCTGTGTCTCCTTCTAGTAGTATTTTCACTTCTGTTGTGTTGCCTTCTAGGGATGGGATTACATGATCTAGGTTCTATAAAGGAGTGTCCTTGATATTTGGGGGAGGGCATATAATTTCTGTAGGATCTAATAGAACTTGAATTGCATAACTTTGACATGATCGTCGAAATGGATATGTTGGCAAAGTTCTAGGCATTGATTGATTATGCACAAGAGCATGTGGTTCTACGAGGACCAAAAGGTGTTAAGATCTTGTATCGGAAGTGTGAATCTAATCCATCCATAAGGATTGTGTCAAAAATTTTGATGAACAACCTTGTTTGTAAAGGGTATTCGCTCTACTTCTGTAGTGTTTAATATATCAAAGTAGTTGAGATGCCATTGGAGTAGACAACAATGGTCCATGAGCATCTTGACGTATTCCTTGAGGAGATTTCAGGAATGGCACCCATTTGAGAAGTTGATTCCACTGTGGATATGTTGCTAGGGATAAAACCGGTATCTAATGTCCTATAACATATGACACCTGCAGAGATAAAAGAGCTCAAGGCCCAGCTGGGGGCATTATTGGGGAAGGGTTACATCTGACCCATCATATCACCACTTCTTTGTGAAGAAGAAGGATGGGAGCTTGAGGTTGTGCATCGATTACTGAGGGTTGAATCAGGTTATGGTAAAGAACTGTTATGTGTTGCCAAGGATTAATTACCTATTCAATTAACTCAAGGGTAATAAGGTATTCTCCAAGATTGATCTTTGATCAGGTTGCCATCAATTGAGGATAACAGAGTAGGACATTCCTAAGACTGCTTTTTGGATGAGATATAGCCATTATGAGTTCACAGTAATACCTTTCGGACTCACCAATGTGCCAGTAGCATTCATGTCCCTCATGAAGTAGATATTTTTACCATTCTTAGATTAGTTTGTTGTAGTGTTCATTGATGACATCCTCATCTACTTTTGGGATTGACAGGTGTGTGAGAAAAATTTAAGGTAGACTTTGGCATTGCTAAGATCACACCAACTGTACGCCAAATCTCAAAGTAAGAGTTTTGGTTAGATCAAGTGGGTTTCCTTAGGCATGTAACCTCTACGAATAGAGTGGCAGTGGATTCTACCAAGGTTCATGTAGTTTCAAAATGGCCAGCACTAACTTCTGTCAAGGAGGTGCACACCATTTTGGGATTGGTTGGCTACTACCGTAGGTTTGTGGTAGAATTTTCTAAGATAGCACAGCCGTTGCTAATTTACTAAAGAATACTACATTTTTTCAATGGAATGAGAAGTGTGGTGAAGCTCTTGAGGAGTTGAATAAGTGCTTGACTTCAACCTCAATGCTCATGTTGCGGAGTAGGTATGATAGTTTTGAAGTATACAATGATGCTTTTAAGCATGGTTTGGGTTATGTGCTGATGCAATATGGGAGAGTAGTGGTGTATGCTTCTAGACAACTAAAGCAACATAAACAGAACTACCCAACGTATGACATAGAGCTTGCCACAGTAGTGTTTACCCTTAAGATTTAGAGGCATTATCTCTATGTAGTTCAGTGCAAGTTCTACACTAACCTTAAGAGCCTCAAGTACGTCTTCACATAATGGGAGTTGAATCTAAGATAGCACTAATGGTTGGAGTTGGTCAAGTATTACGACTTGGAATGAACCTACCATGAGGTTAAGGTTAATGTGGTGGAAGATATGCTTAGCCAAAAGACGTCGCATTCCTTAGGCATGATCGTGTTGTCAGATCATCTATGTTGAGAATTTAGAAAGATGGAAATCTAGCTAACCACGATTGGTAGTCTAGAGGAAAGAATGAGTGCACTCACCATTACCCCTACGATATTTGAGGATATCCTAGCTAATCAACTTGGCAATGTTAAACTTGAGAGGAATTGGAGTATTATTGAAGAAGGTAGAACTGAAGGATTTAAGATCTATGAAAAGGATAGTGTCAAATACTGAGGTAGGTGGTGTGTACCATAAGGATATGTTGAACTTAAGGGAAGGATCCTTGAAGAAGGACATTGTAATTCTATCTACCCTGGATGGGAAAAGCTATATAAGGATCTAAATAAGGTATATTGGTGGCCTTGTATCAAGCAAAAAGTGGTAGTGTTTCTTGCTTAATGTTTGACTTGTCAAATGGTTAAGATCAAGCATAAGAGACCAATAGGTTAGTGCAACCACTAGAAGTTTTGGAGCAGAAGTGGGACAAAATATCTATAGACTTTATGGTTGGTCTTCCGAGGACCCCTAGTAGATTTGATTTTATTTGGGTTATTATAATACCCCAAACCTTTATTTTAAGATTAAAGAATAAAATAAGAAATTATTGAATAATATTTAATTATATGTACCCTTTTTTATAAATTAATAATGATAATAATAATAATAATGGAAATAAAAAAGAAAAAACTGATGTAGGGGCAAAGTTAGTGGAGACTAATTTAATTAACTAACATAAAATAAATTATAAATAAATTACAATAATTTCTAAATTAATAAAAAAAAAATTATTATTATTATTATTATTATTATTATTATTATTATTATTATTATTATTATTATTATTATTATTATCCCTAAAACTCCCCAAAACCCAAAACACCCTACCACCTAATTTGTTTTTTGTTTTGTTTTGTTTTCTCCTTTTCTTTCCTCTTTTTCTTTCTTTTCTTCTGATTTTCTTCCTTTTCCTTTTTTTCTTCCTTTCCTTCTCTTTCGGTGGGCTGGGCTATGCCTAGCGATGACCCAACGCTTCTCCCCCTTTCCTTCTTTCCTTTCTCCTTTCCCTCAGCCCAATTTTTCTTTTCATTTTTCTTCCCCCCTGGCTGGCCCAACCCAGTGCACACAACCCCCTCTTTTCCCTTTCTCTCCCTCTCTCTTTTTTTTTTTACATTTTTTGCTCCCATCTTCTTCCTCTAACCTTCGCAACCCTTGTGCGGTGCTACACTTCACAACATCCTCCTCCCCTCTCTCCTACCTCCTTTCCTCTTTTGGGCCTATAGAGTGTGTAGTAGGCATGTATCCTACATGGTTTCCCTCCCCTTGTGAGCTCTCTCTCCCCTCACCTACTCCCCTACCCTTGCAAACCTACCCTAACCATGTCTCTCTTACGCACCTATATCATTGTGCATGCTGGTCAACAACCACCAACCCCCTTTGTCTTATTCCTCTCCTTGTCCACATCCTCCCTCTCCTACACCTATAAAAACCCCTCCCCACTCCCTTCGTCCTTTCCTTTTTGCTCAGTCCACCTCCCTAACCCCTTACTTCCACAGCCTGAATGGATGTTGTTGGTGTCACCCCTAGGTCGTGCCCCTGTCTCCACTCCCTCCCATACTCTACCTTGCATCACTCTGCACCTACTAAATATCTCTCCTCTAGTTCTTTCTCCATCCTCTTCTCTCCCCACCCATGTAAAGTGGGCAGCTCAAGCTACCCTTTTGCACCTTGCGCCACCACTAGCGCCACCCTATGCCGCCACCATCACTAGTCTCACCACCCTGCCTCCCTTCTTGTATAAAAAGACCCTCTGCCATACCCACACCTCTACCTCTCCCTTTCTCCCCTCTCTTCTCTTCCTATTTTTCCTCTCTTCCCTTGGGAAATGCTAACGCTGCCACCACCACCACAAACCTCCTGAGCCAGGATGCCCCACCAACCAAGAAACCCTACTTTCCTTTACTTTTTCCAACCCTAAAAACCCCTCCTTTTCATCTCCGCAACCATCACCTCCACCACCGTTGCCACGGCCATCCCCACCTGCTGTCCTTTTTGGTGACACCTTTTTCCCTCTTACTTGTTTAGTGTATTTTATTTCCATAAATTATTATTATTATTATTATTGTTGTTGTTGTTGTTGTTGTTGTTGTAGTTGTTGTTGTCGTTGTCATTGTCATTGTTATTTTGGTTAAGGAAAAAGGAAAAAGTGGTAGGAAGAAAGTGAAATGACCTAGTTGATACTCTCATTATAGGTATTGAACAAGCATTTCCCCGTGAGGAGGTATAGGATTCTTGTTTCAATATTGGATCCCAACTAGGTAAGGATATAGTGAAGATTTGGGTTGTGTTATGAGTCTCGTGTGTAAGAGGTGTATTGGTATGGTATGTGTAAATATGTGTATGTGAACTAAGTATGTGTGTGGTGCAGCTTGGCTTGTAATGAGCGAAGGTATGGTGAGCATGATTTTCATTATGTGTTATATATGTGGTTAGAACTTGCTATAGATGGACATGTTCATATGTATGGTTGAAATATTAATATATGTATGCCTAGATGCCTTAGGTGGGACTTGAGTGGCTATAGGAGATTAAAGAAAATAAAGAGGGTGGAGTGAGTGGAATGATATGTGGAGAATTTCCTAGGTGTCTCATAAAATATAGTAGAGAAAAAAAAAGAGAAATAATAATATGAGTGGTTTGGGTAAAAACTTGCATAGGAAGTGTGAGCCTTGCATGGCGGTATGTAATTTTCATGGAGGAATGATTTACATGGGGAAGTCCTGTTTGGGGATTAAACATGGGGAGGAAAGTGTGTTTTGGGTTTTTAGCATACTTGTGAAGTTTTAGTATGTGGGTTGATGGGAAGCTACAAGGGGGTATAAACTAGGATTTTGGGGAAATAACCCTAAGGATAGAGACGTGTTGTGGGGAGAGGCTGAGGAAGTTGGTTGAACATCAATGTTGTGATGAGGGGTGTATCACATAGAGGGTGTGAGTTAAGCCAAATGGAGGGTAGATCAGTGTAAGAGAAGAGAGTATGGAAGAAGAAGGGGGAATATTAGAGTTTTTAGGAGTAACCAACTAGGATGTCATTTTCATATGTGAAAATTGAGGATTTGGGTTGTGAGGTTGGAGTTAGGGCGAGTATGGTGATGGTGCTCGAATTAGGGGAGATGTGGGCTGACTAAGGAGAGGAGAGGCAAGGGGCCAGATATATCGAATTAAAGTTTTGAGGGAAACCTTAGTGGGAGATGGTGAGCACAGGTGGAGGGAAAGGAGAGTAGGTCTTGGCCCATGTATATGAAGTTAAGGGAAGGGGTTTTAGGAAGTCTGGGTTGGTAGCGTGGTAATAAGTTGGGAGTTTCCATTGGGGTGTGCATTTCTAGATTGGTGTTACTTGGTAAATAAGACATGAGTAAAATACTAATCACTTAAAGTGGAAGATCATTGAGCCAGGTACAGATGTAGGATGATTACCAGTCCACTAGTTATAAAGGCTAAGAGTGTTTTGCCCTAGAGTTGTATATGTATACCGGTTTACTGGTTATAATAGTGGTTCGTAACGTTTTACCCTAGAATAGTTATTTTTAGTATACTGGTTATAATAGTTGGAGTCTTGAGCTCAATAAGTTAAACCCTTAGATGGTAATAATTTATAGAAAAGATAATAACCACTTACAGTAGAATGCCATATGGGTTGGGACCAAACGTAAGATATCCACTGGTCTATCTGTCATAATAGTGGTCAGGAGCATTTTTCCCTTAATTTGTATATATTTACTAGTCCATTGATTATAATAGTGGCCTAGAGCATTCTCCTCTAGAGTAGTTATTTCCAGTCCATAAGTTATAATAGTGGGGTCTCTATACTCACATAATATAATTCAAGAGATGTATAAATATTGTTCTAATGGCCTAAACTCTAATCGGGTAAATGATCTAATAAAACCAACTACATGCATGATATCTGTATTTTGTGTTGTTGTGCCTTGTCATGACTATATTATTACCTTACGCAGTACATAGCATATTAATCACCTTTATCATGGGTGCTGCTCATTCCCACAAGCAGTGGCCCCTACTGAGTTTGTGCAGATAGGCGATGAGGCCCTAGAGGACTTTACTGCTTATAATGAGCTAGTTGGGGCAGAGTGATATCTTGATGTACAGGGGTTGGGGACAAAGAGGGTGCACTCCGGACTACGTTCCATTTGTAATGGGATGCTACTTTGTATTTTATTTTTCTGATGTATTAACTCTAACTCTTATATATCCTAGCTTTTTTTGTTATTGAATGTTAGACTCCTTCATGTTTTAATGGTTTTCTATTTCTGTTCCTTATGGTCTTTTAATCTTGTGATTAGTGTGAGTCTAGCTAGTGGCCAGATTTATCCAGACCATGGCAGTAGTACCCCTTTTTGGTGTATGATTTTCCTTAAACGAACAAAAATTTTCAACTGTAATTTTTTAGTGGTGTTACATTTATTATGGATCATCTGACTAAGTTGGTAGTGTTCATACCAATGAAGGTGACATGAAATATGGAACAGTTAGCCAACGATTATTGTAAACATGTTGAGAGACTACATGGAGTCCCTAAATATATCATGTTAAATCAAGACTCTAAGTTCTTGTCATACTTTTGGGAAAAAGTTGCAAGCCACATTTGGGACTCAACTTAAGATGAGTACTAGTTTTCACCAAGATACAAATGGTTAGTTAAGGAAGACCGTTTAGACTTTAGAAGATATGCTTTGGGCATGGGTGTTAGACTTTGGGGGCATTTCGGATGATCACCTAGACTTAATCGAGTTCTCCTACAACAACAGATACCACACTAGAATCAGGATCATACCTTTTGAGGCCTTGTACAAAAGGAAATGTCATAGTCCTTTATAATGGAATGATATTAGCGAGATGCTCATGTTGGGACCCAAGATGATCGAGGAGACAATGAGGCATATCCAATTGATGCAGGAATAAAGGAGAGTAGCCTAGGACTGATAGAAGAGCTACGTAAATCTAAGAAGATGAACCAATGGTTATGAGGTGGGTGAGAGAGTCCTTTTTAGAGTCTCTCCCACTAAAGGAGTCATGAGATTGTCTATAATTGGGGCATACGAGACTATGGATCATGTTGCTAAGGTTGTCTATCATTTAGCCCTACTGATGGAATTGTCACGTGTGCACAATATCTTTCAAATTTCCTAGTTAAGGAAGTATGTACCGGATCCTTTGCATGTTATTCTATTAGAGTTGCTAAAGCTCAGTGAATCTTTAACTTATGAAAAGCAATCATTGGTGAAGGTCTTTTGGTTACAGCATGGTACCAAGGAAGCTACTTGGGAGGCTGAGAATGAAATTTGAGCCAAGTACCTAGAGTTATTTTCTTAGCATGTTACCTTAGTGTAATACTTTTTCTTGGATGCATTGATTCTAATGTGTGACTTGCTATGTGTTAAAGAATGAGATTGGAATGCTTATAGGCTTCGGGGATGTAGCCTCTTTAATGGGGTAGTGTTGTAATACCCTATCTTTTGTAAATATGTGAATGGGAAATTAGGCCATTTATTGGTATTTGGTTTTGAATTCGAACTATAATTGGGTTTGACATAAAATTGGATTTGAAATGAATTTAGAAAACTAAATTAATTAAGTTTTCAGGCAGACCGATTAACTGGTTCATCGTTTTAGAAAAATAGTTTTTAATTGACCGAACCAATTTATTGGTCTGTAGAAAAGTTGACTGGTAGGCTAAACTGATTGAATGGTTTGTTGAGATGAGTATATTTTTGAAAGTCAATTTTTTGAGAAAAATTATTGTACTAAAATGGAACCTTGATAACCCATTCCAAAATTTTCCTAGAAGATTCTTGGCCTTTCTCATGATGCATTTGGCCCAAAATACTTTGTCAGATCGATTGGAGGAGTCAATTGGGATAATTAAGGGGGGAGATTACCTCCAATTTATCTTCATCCACCTCTCTCATTTACACATTTCTAGGATCATTGCTTTGATTTCAGACTTGATTCTACTTAGCTTGGAGATTCCTTCTACGCTGAACTTCCATTTTCCCTCTTATGTATTGCATTTCTAGACCAATTGACCTACGCTCCTCTAGAATAACCATTTGAGCTCTAGATGATAGGTCAGTATATCTTGGATGAAAATTTTCCATTCAACTCAAATTCAAATGGTAAGAATTATGATTTTTAATCTAATCCTTACCACACTAATGTTTTGTATCACTTTTTTGGCTATAAATAGCCCTAATCTCCCCTTCTATTTGCCTTTCTTTTATCCACTAAAATACTTTAACTCTCTAGCACTCACTTTCTCTCTCTTCACTTCAAGCTTTACATTCAAATTTCTTTTGCTCTTATGATTCTTTCTCTAGCTCCCTCTTGTTTTCCTTGTAAAGCAAGAAAGAGTTAGATTTAAGAAAAATGTTCAGTGGTTTAGTAGAATCATCCTCTTTTTTCCCTTTGGGTGTGGTATGTTCACTTTTCACTATCTCTTTCAAGTTTAGATTTTTAAAATTTATTCAATGATTTATGAGTTAAACTTGTCATTTTAAGGTTTTGAAAGTTGAGGATTTCACAGGTTGAGTTTTCTTATTTGAAGAAGTTTTGCCTACATCAAGTAAGTCATTCTTACTTGTGAAATGTGTTGCGATTAAACATGCATGTTATAGAAACCTTAAATTTTGATGATATATGTTGATATGAGTATATAACTTTACAAAAATTGTATTTAATGGTTAGGTTATGCATCTTGAGAGAAGAGCATTAATCTTGAGGAAAGATTAGGTTCTCATGATTAATGGTAAAATATGCAACTATTGTTAGCTAGAAATGTGTTATGCGATGTTAGAATATGTTTCAATGTGGAATTATAAAGAACTATAAGCATGATTAGCATGAAAATAACTATTTTATGCTATTAGAGGGCAAATCAATCAACTGGTTTGGTTGAACCGATCGATTGGTTCCTAGAACAATTAATTAGTCGATCTAACCCATCAATTGGTAGGCATGCAGGGTCCTTGGTCTTGCTCTCTACTTAAATCCATTGATTAGTTGAGCATAACTGATCGACTAGTTTTTGAATAGTCAATTGGTTTACCTAAACCGAACGATCGGTTTTAGGAAACATGGTTTGGTCGAGCTAGACCGATCAACTGGTTTAGTTGGTTTGTGTGTCTTAACTTGGATATGATTTGAGATTGTGTATGGAATTATTTTATTACTATTTAATGGATAAAATACATATATTTCCATGGATCAATGACCTAATAAATGGATTAAATGGACTAGGATCCACAACATACTTGGTGGGTGATATAAAGGCCCAATGGTGAACCACAAATGAAATGTGATGGTTTTTGAGGAAAAGGGTGATGAAACATAAAATGTGTTTTGGATGGACTAAGATAATGAGAATGGTTAATATTAAACAAGCATAAATGAAAATCCTACACATGGTTGGGGATGGAAAGGAACAATATGGAAGAAATATGCAAATGTCTTACTTATTATTGATATGGGCATTGTGTGATCACGTAACCTCAAGAATAATGGATTAATCATGTAAAGATAAAGATAATTGAGACGTGTATAGGTTTGGGTTACCTGATCCTCGATTAGCTACCGAGGTTAGTTTGCCTTCTAGCATTTATTGGTGCCTTCGGGTAGGATCCCAATAGATCTTATTACCTTACCGATTCTAGAAACTGATGATGTATTTGGACGTATTGATACTAAAGGGTTTGGTTACATAGATGGTTGGCTTCATCCTGAACTTATGTCCATATTAGTTTGCTTCGGCTTAAACTTATGTGCACTATGGTTGGCTTCGATCTAGACTTATATCCACTGTGTTATTGACTTTGTTCTAGTCTTTATGTCCCTTAGTATGGATAGGATTACATGATATGTGATGCTATGGGATGGTGCATAGTCCATGCATCAATGAAAAATCATTGGATAATGATTGGAAAGGATGGGTGGATGGTGATAATAATGATAAAAAAAAGTTGGTGGATAATTATTTGAATGAATAATTGGATAATCATTGGAATTAATGAGCAAATGATGACCTGGATAAGCATGTTGATAAGAAATGGAATAACTAATTAGAATGAGAATAAAATGAGGATGTGGTAGAATTAGAAGATAAAGAAAAGGATTGGAAAAAAAAAAGAAATAGTGACTACAAAGATATAACCTAATGGATTGAACAAGTTGGAAAATAAACCTTAGTGTTCATTTGGGTAACCTACTTAGTATGTATGTGTAACTACCTATGATATTGTTCCATGAAAATGAGCAGATACATTTTGACTTGCTTGAGTTATGCATGATAGTAAATCCTAATGCATTATCTTATCATGATAGATTTGGTACACATAATTATATGGCATTTTCAAGACACATGTTAAGTATGATTTCCATGACATGATAAAACCTTGTATACTTGTGACTTTTTTTGAGGATGTAACTTGGCTTACTCAATACGTAGTATACTGATGTACCCGTTTGCTGGGTCACTTTCTCATTCTCATTAGCATAGGGCCATGTGTAGGTATTTGGGGATGACTAGTAGTGGGCATACTTCATATTTGTTTTGGGGCTTGAGAGCGTGGATATGCAAAGGTTTTTGAATGGTCTATGACAGACCATGGTTTTAGGGCCATGCCCTAACTTATTTTATACTATAATAGCCCTACATTCCTGGGTAATCATTCTCCCTCAGTCTGACTATGCCAAGGACGGTCAAAGCCCTATGTTGTAAATGCTTCCTTTAAATATTTATGTAACTTGATCATGCACACTCTACTTTAATTTATCCAGCTTTATTTTCATCTTTGTATCTAATATGGGATGGATGACTGACATTTATCCCATGTTAGGTGCACAGTAACACCCTATTTTTTCTAAGTATGTTTAGTATTTTTTACTTCCGCGTGATTTTTTTTTTTAAATATGATAATAAAGAATGGGAGTGTTATAGTATTCAGACTCTCTAATACTCTCTCATCCAAGATAAAACATGCTTTAGGCACTAGTATACCTCTAATATTTAAGTATGCATAACCCATATAAGTTAGTGGATTAGTCAAATTAGACTAGAGTTCTTTAGTTTCATTAGGACTAAATAATTAATTTTAATAATTTAAAAGTATTTGGGTCTAACTTATGTGTTCTTTCACTCTAAATATTAGTGTCTTATTAACACATTGATCATCATTGTACACATATCAAATGCATTAATCAAGTTACTTAGGCCATTGTACTTCCACTTATATTATCATTGACTTCTTATGAGATAAACTACTTATCATGATTTCCAATTATTATGAATTTATTATAACAATTCATAGCATCCATCACTTATAGTGTATCATTAATAACACATTAAACATGCTACGAAAACAAGGAAATACATAAGCATAATCATTAAATAAATAAAGGAATCTTTTATACGGTAAAAGACTAAACTATTTTTATAAACCCTAATTTTACATATACACCATAACTTCATCCATAAGGCTCTCTGACTCACCAAATTTAACACCCTAACAAAAAATAGTATTAAAAATGTCATATAAAAAAATCATAAATTAACTCTAAATTTTGACACACAAAATATAAATTTTACCATTTTGGTTATTATTTCCACATTAAGCATTTTCTCATAAAATCATACCTTATTCTTTTCATAATTTATCAAGGTAATTAACAATCATAATCTTCATATTTTTGCCCATATATGACCTCTACAACACTCAATATCTAAGATTTGACCAAAAGACCCTAATGTCCTTATTTCACCTAAACTTCTCAAATTTTAAATTTTATTATTTTCATAACTTCAATTTTCATCATCCAAAACTTAAAATAATATGTATCAAATTTATTGTAAAAATATCAAGGGACATAATGGCATATATAATTTCTTCAAAAATTTACAAAATGACCATTTTACTCCTATAGTTAAGAATACCATAAATTTTACCCAGTTTTACACACAACACCATTTACATTATTCTCATCCTAAATATATAATTTACCAAAAATTAAAATAATCCACAATACTTCCAAAGGTCTATGGTCGAGACCTCCCCAAGGTTTACAAACACCAAATTTTGATATTTCAACATAATACACTAGTTACCATACCTAAACATATTTTAATCCATTCATCCCAATATTTAAGAATAAAACATAGTATACTGTCATACTTATAATCTTATGGAAAATCTTGGTAAGGCATAAGCTTGGTAAGGCATAAAATATGACAACTTATCATAAAAACACAAAATTATAAAATTAAGCATTTAGCCTAATAATACATGGATTTAAATTTAAGATGAAGCGTAGAATAATTTTGATTAGGAAATACAAAAATCACCAAAATCAACATTTACCTTAACTAGAGATATATATTCCTTACCGAAGCTACTTCGATCTTTTAACACAAAATACTCCTATGCTCCTTCTTTCACCCATTGATCCTAAAATAATAAACAAATAATTTAGACAAAGGGAAAAACAATGGGTTAGAATAGAATAAAAGATATTAAAAGAGATGATAGTAACCCTTGGAATTTGAAAATGGGAGCTTGGAAAACCTTCACCAATCTACAATCTTAACTCTCTTTTTCTTAGAGGAAATCACTAAAGTGTTAAACTTAAGATTTTATAAGTTCAAAAAAAGAAGAGGAAAATGGATAAGGGGTTTGACACTAAGGAGAGAGCACACGAATAACACAGCCAAGAACAAGAAAAAGAGGAAAGATAAAAGACCAAAGTTGAATTAACAAAAAAAAAATTGTGAAGTGTAAAAATGACCAACCAAGGGCACACCCCTATAGGTTGTCAAAAATTAAAAGGGAGAGGAAGAAATATGATGGGGGTTTCTTGTAAGCAAAAGGAGTGATGTGAGTTATTATTATGGGTAAGACAGGGTAATAGAATTGGTGAAAAGTGATTGAGGTGATTATGATTAGATTTTAGGTTGGATGAGTAAAGATAATGTGGGATTTTATCATGGGGTGTAAAAGGTAGGGTTGTGCAAAAAATCCGATATTCGAAAATCCAATTTGATATTCAAAAAATCCGATCCAATATTTCAGATAACCATTCCGATTTTAGTCCAAAAGGATATCTGACAATTAGATATCCAATTTTTTATTGGATTACAAATCCAAAAAAATATATGATATTTTATTGATTATTTTGACAATACATCATATTATTGTGTTTTTATAGTTTTAGGTTTTAAAATTTTACTTATTTTTATATTGTAAATATTTATAATAATATTTTAATACTTTTTTTTAGATAAAATAAGACATTTATATGAATATAGATATGAATATTGATTGATTATATACGATCTTTATTTTTAAAAATATTCTAGAAAAAGTTATTAAAATTAATAAAATAGTATTTTCATATGGATATTGGATATATCCGAATCCGATCAATATTTTTTGGATATCCGAGAGGCGGATATCCATTCTAAAAAATGGGTAGTGGATATTCAAAAAAAATATCCAAACGGATACAGATATCCGATTTCGCACACCCCTAGTAAAAGGGTCAGATTTTTAAAGTTCTCATGACGAAGAAAGTTAAAAATGATTAAAAATAGTTATGGTAAAGTAGAAAGTCCAATGAATGGTTTAAATGGGAAATTCATCAAGTAATCCCTAAAAATCATGAAAAAATTAGGAAATGTGAGTAGTGAATTTAGGAATCCAAATATATACATATATCAGATATAGAAATTGATTTGAGGTCAAAATAAATTAAGAAAACCCAAAATAGTAAAATATTTCCAAATTTGGTTGATCGAGAAAATGTTGACAACCGACTGCTTAAGGCACTATACGATAAGGTTTGGAACACTAACGGTTGGGCAACCGAAGGTAAGGCATGATTGAATAAAATCAAAAATAGGGCTTTGAAGGGTAGAAGGTAAGATGAGGGTTGAGAAGCTTGTATAAAGTTCCCACTCAAGGTTTAAGGTTCAGGGGATCAAGCGACTAATCACTTATAAATCGAGGTTACAAAATTTTGGGTATGGCATCACTATCTCTTAAAATATACTTCATCCCTGAATTTAACATGTCAAGGTTAGGGAAGAAGAGAACAAAGATTTAAATAAAGATGATAGCAATAATTAATCTTATATAGGTAAGTACTAACTACTAGGTAATACCCCCTTAAAAAAGAGAGACCCCAAACTTAATACACATGAACTAAAAAGTTCTCCATACATCTAGTGCATGAATTCCTTTGTCTTTGAGGTTTCCTCCTCAGTGACTCTAGAGAACCTTCACAAATGGAATTGAGATCATGAGGGTTTGTTGCACCTTAATGTTGAGAATCTATAAGGGTACCTCTTTATAGGTCAATAATCATTGAGATCGATCTAGTTAATTCTGATCACACGAGATGGATTTACTACGTACTCCTCAACAATGATATGTGGAAGACATTGTGGACTAAGACTAACTTTGGATAAAGTGTGAAGTTGGAGGCAACCCTACAAACTTTATCTAGAATTTTGTATAACCTAATGAAACATGGACTGCGCTTTCCCTTCTAGCCAAATCTCTACACCCCCTTGACGGGTAGACTCTTAGAAGAACTACTTCCCCTACCTCAAAGTCATCACTACATTGTCTCTAGTTAACATAGCTCTTATAATGACTCTGAGATGCCCCTATCCTATCCTAAGTCAACCAAAACTACCGTGTCATCTTATCAATCATATCTTATCCCTGAACACCGACCCCATTTATGTTGCTCCAACAAAATGCTGTTTGGCACTTGTGTCCATACAGTGCCTCAAATGTAGTCATCCCAATGCTAGCATAATAACTATCATTGTGCGGGAACTATACAAAGTATTTTCAATCCTCCTAACTACGTCAAAAATCTAAATCCCAAGCTTGGAGCATATCCTCAAATTTTGGAACATCATTTATGTTTTTCCATTTGTATCTAGGTGGAAGGCATTACTCATCCTCAAATTTGTTCCTATATCAACACAACTTTGTGGCACACATCAACATCCTTTTAGTGGATTCTACTATCCTCATGAAACCAAACACCCTCAACACTACCATCTTATATCTTCTATTGAATCCATTAGAGCTCGAAATCCGCAAGTTACCCTACTTGAATCTCATCAACACACGATTGGCTTAATTTTTAATGCACTCATTTGGACCTTTTACTCTATTGTTGGATCATGACTATCCCTATCTCACCAAGTTCTTCAAGCAACTGATTAGCCACTACACAATAAATCAATGATTGTGATGCCTTCCTATTCAAGGAATCATTAATTATATTAGCCTTTCACTTGTGGTAGATTAACTAGATATCATAATCCTTCACCAAATCTAACCATTTCATTTATGTCATATTCAACTCCTTCTAAGTGAATATATACTTGAGACTATGCCTCTTCAATTCCTAAAATATATCCTGATACATGCCATCCCACTAGAATATGAGAGCCTTCTTAGAAGGTTCATCATGGGATAATATACCTTTAAGAAGCCTTGGATAAAATACTTGTAGTATCCTGCTAACTATAGGAAGTTATGAACCTTAGAAATGTTGGTTGGTGCTCTTCTCTCCATAACTATCATAATCTTTGTTGATTCCATAATGAATCCTCCTGATAACACCACATAGACCAAAAAGCTACCTCTTAAAGCCATAATTTACATTTAGAGAGCTTGGCATATAACTTGTACTCTCTAAGGAGTGACAAGATAATATGGAGATCATGCCCATACTTCTCTCTACCTTAAAAGTACACAAATATGTCATCTACGAATACCAATACAAGCTAGTCAAGTACGACTAGAAAATCCTCATCATCAAATCCATGAAAACGGTTAGCATGTAGGTGAGCTCAAATGGAATCACCAAACTCATAGTGCCTATATTGTGTCCTAAAGGTTATCTTCATGATGCTTATCTCTATGATGTGTAGGAAGTGGTATTCCAACCTCAAGTTGATTTGAAAATATTGTAGCCTCTGAAAGCTATTAAAATAAGCCATCAACTAGTTTATACCTCGATAATCAATGCACAGACAAAAACTCCTATCATTATTCTTAACACATAGGATTGGTCCTCCCCATGGAGACACATTTGAAAGAATGTACCTATGAGCCATCAACTCCTCCAGCTATGACTTCAACTTCTATAGCTATATTAGTGCCATCTAGTAGGGTGCTATCAAGATATTCTCTACTCTTAATACTACCTAAATGGTAAAGTTCACCTTATGCACTACTGGCATCCTTTGTATCTCTTCTGAGCAGACATCAAGAAACTCTCAAGTGGTTGAAAGATTCTCTAAGATAGATATGTTGGCGTTTAACTCCTGAATGCAACATAGGTATATTAGGTAACCTCTTTGCACCAACAAACAAAGTGTGTGGGAAGATATGATCTTTTTCATAGGCATAGGATTAAATTTCCTATAGAAGACCTTAGCACCCTAAGGTCCCTAAAACACTACTCTCTCCTACATGTAGTCTATTAGTTCTCGGTATCTCTCCAACATATCACCCCTAAGATCATGTCATTAGATTCATCTTAACCAAATCTAAAAGGAATTCCACTCTACTTATCACTAAGGATGTTTTTAAGTTGATTTTAGTACAATCCAACCTATCCACTATGGCAAAGCAACATATATAGATATACTAGTAGATGGAGATAGTGAATCTATAGCAACAAAAGTGGTAGATGTAAATGAAAGCGAATCACCCAAATCAAATAACATATGTACTGGAAACAAAAGGTTTAGAAAGCATACTAGTGACTAAGATCAGTTGTTGATTAGCCTCTGCCTAATTGATGATGTTTAGGTTCCCGCTTAATAGAGCTCCTTAGTATCCTTTATGATACCATCCAACAATATGAGATTATCCTCCTTCTACTTGAGAAAATGGGTGAGGCTATGGTGGCCTCCCTAGGGTTAACATTGGTTGTGGCAAATAACCTCTACTATTGTTGCTATGGTTTAAATTCCTACTACTAATAGCATTTTTTTTGCCACAAGAGTTCCCTGTGAATGATACTAACCCATTTATTATTGTGGAAACTTAAAGGCTTTATGCCCCCATCAACCTATAAACCAAACACTAAACTAATATACTATGACAATCCTTTCATCAATGATCTAACCCAAAATAACAAAATGCCTCTACTACTTTTAATGTATTAATTAACCCCCCCAACTAAACTTTAGGTAGAAGAGGCTAGTGGTCGATTGATAAAGGCCATAGACAATAGGGTTTGGAATGTTGTTGGCCGTTAAATGAAAGGTAGGGCCTAATTGATTGAAATGAAAACTAGGGTTTGAAAAGGTAGGAAGGGAAAGTTGGGTCTAAAAGGTTTGGATAAAGTGTATAGCCATGATTAAAGGTTTAGAGAGGGGAATAGGAGATTGATCACCTAGAAATTAAGGTTGTAAAATTTGGGACAAATAGAGAGAAGAAAAAGGAAAATGAAAAGAAAATAAGCAAAAGAAAAAAAGAGCAATGAAGTTTTCTTAGAATAGATGAAAAATGGAGCTTGAATGTAGATTGACATTGTTCAACTAAGCAAAAATTAAAAGGAGAGTGGTCTAGGTCTATACGAAAATGGTAGGACTAAACAAAATTAAGTGCAATGAGAAGAGTGAGAAGGGTAGACTGTGTTGTAGGATATGAACATGGAGCTATGAGGGTCATAGATCAGTTGAAAATTAGGCCCTAAAAGTTAGGGTTTGAGACTAGAATGGTACAATGATTAGAGAGATAGAGAGAGAGGGAGAGAGGGAGAGAGGGAGAGAGAGAGAGAGGAAATTAAGGGGAAAAGTAAAAAAAATGGTAGATTAGGTGTAGGAATCATGTTAATAGGGTTAAAAAAATAGAATATAATGAAGGTTTAAAACCTTCTAAAAATCATTTATAATCAACATATAACATATTTACAAATCTAGGTGAATGATTTGGAGAGATTCAAAGTAAAAACTAGAATAAGGACCATGAGTTCTAGTAGAATCAACCAACCAAGTCATTATAACCAACAAAACAAAGCAACATTTTACCAATCGATTGGTTGCTTAATTTGGAACTCATTTTCATAATATATTTCCCTCTAAAAAGTACACAATAATAATTTGTATATATGGGGTATAATATCAGTACCCCATTTGAAACAAACTTCATCGCTAAATTTAAAACCCAAAATAAAACATTGGGAAAACATTTTTTTACTATGATCAATCACTAAGAACATACATATAACAAAGGGAAGGTACTAACTTATGGGACATGCCATCTATAAAGAGCTTAGGATGAAGACTCTACATTTTTGCCTCTATATCCTTGGTATCCTTCTCATATCCATAACAACTTCATAGGATCTTTAGCATTGGTATGGACCTCAATCAAACCTACATCGTCATAGTGCCAAGTATCCTCAAAAGCCTCTCCTTGAAGGTAAACAACTCATAAAGATTGATTTCTTTGGTCAGATCATGTGATATGGATATGCAATGTACTTCCTCAATTATGAAGTATGAAAGATGTTGTGGACGTAGGCTAACTCCACTAGTAAATCTTAACAATAGACAAGCTTGCTAAATTTCTCCAATATCTCGTACAGATAGATATATCTTCGGCCGAGCTTTCCTTTCTTTGCAAAATTCTTGTAATTTATTAGTAGAAAGAACTTAACGAAAACTCTATCACCTACTTTATATTCATCCAATCTCCACCTTAGATCACGTAGCTATTCTGGTTACTCTAACCTACTAAGATTGCTGGAAAGGAACTAAGGCTCTTAGCTGATAGTGACCCCTCTAGGTCGTATCCCTTGAAATTGAGTAACACTTGAATAACCTGTCCTAAATCTAGCCATAGGCTTTACATAGGATCAACACCCCAACACATCCTTATCCAAGAATATATACAACACATTGTCTATAATAGAAATTCTAATCCTACCCCTAAATTAATTCTCATAACTATTCAAACTTGTAACCCCTCTAAAATCTAAGCTGGCAACGAGTACTTGGTTGTACTCTTCGATCATTGTGCTAAGGCTTATGTTTCCCTTATCGAGTATAAAACTATGTTCTTGCACCAACCTAGCAACATTACATGCCTTATCATAAATAATACTTAGATCTTGGTAAGTGTTGGTTCCCATCAGCTATTGAATACTTAACAACAATCCTTTCTTAAAGTCTAACATGACTACGGCAACAACAACCTCAATATCTCAGGTGAACCTGAGAAGCCTTCTAAATTAGGCATAATATATTTTTTTTTAATTTTCCCTTGAATGAGCAATAGAAACTCCTCTAACTTATCTGGCCTAAGGCTTTTAAGATAGTGGTGAGTCCATATATCTACTTTGACATCCTCCTTGGAAATATACAACACTCCTTAGGTATGATGACCAACCTACCACATGTCTACCACTACTCATAGAAAGTAAGCTTCCACACTAGCTTTCATCTTGGGGTAATCCATTGTCTCAGAGGCTCTATTCATGTCATGAATCTAAGCCTAAAGAATAATTAGGTTCTTGTAACCATGGTACATAAGAGGGTGATGATTGGTCACCCTACATAGCTAATCCATACTAATAACCACCTCATAAAGCAGGTGCGGAGGTGGTAATAGAGGTTGTGTTTGAAGCAAAGGTTGTTGAGCCTGCTATTCGACAAAATCTAATATAGAGATAAAAAAAACATACTTGAGATCGGTGTAACTTTCATCCTTGAAACATGAACTATGAACATTTTGAAACATTCAGGGTTGTCAAATAGAAACCATCTATAAGTTTAATAATCACTACCTTACTTTAATACAAGACTACCATCATATAATTATATGAAAGGCCACCTAGATTTCCCTGTTAGAATCCTCACAAGCTAAACCAAGTTTCAAAATACTTAGGTAAGAACCCTTTGAAATCAAAAAGATTAACATTAAACTAAGAGCTCGAATACCAACTTGTAACAACAAAATGTTCAAGAAATTTTTTTATTCAAAACTACTAATTTGAGAAAGAAAAAACATAAAATGTAGAGGTTTTATACCTCATCCAATGTAGAAGAGGCACTTCCTATGCTTAGTCTATGTTGGATACAAGGAAAAAGTAACCTTGTAGCTAGGAATTAGATGTGGGAAGTACTTAATTATACCATGATATAGGATATGAAAAAGAGAGAAGGAAATATGTATAATCAAAATAGAGGACTAAGAGTTTTATAGAAAGATAGAGATATCTAGACAACTACACCCTTTACCAATTCATTTATGCACTCATCAAAGGTAATAAAAAATAGTATTAATCAAAAATCTTGAAAAATAAGGTGAATCTACTCATGGAAATGAGTATCACCCATAAAAAGGATAATCAGAATGCTATGTACTGAGTAAGGTGATAATAAATCATGGTCACACATGTCATAAGATTACAACTAGAGATAAACATACATATAAATTAATACATGATGGAGCCAACTTATTTATTGATTCTAGGTCTCAAACTCATAATGGCATGATTGATATCCATAATCTTGTTCACATTGAGTTCAAGGACCCTGCTATTCTCAACTAATAGAATGGTATCAATAATATATAACCTTAGGAAAAAATTCTCCTAGCCACTATTATCAATTGGTGGAATGATATTGATATTATAAAACTCAGGAAAAAATGCTCTTTGCTCGTATTCTCATCTGATGGAAAAGAATAATACAACTGATCCTAACCCACATGGTCTTTTACTTTAATTGATTAATATCGTATCAATAATTTCGGTCATTCCGAATGATTTATTTCAATTTGAGTTTAGGGATTCCACTATTCATAATTGATGTAATGGTTTGAATAATATACACTCCCAAGACATAATGCTCTCGGCCACTACTCTCATCCAGTGGAACAAATAGGTACAACCCCAAGGCATAACTAATCTTGGCCACTATTCTTATTTAGTGGAACGGATAGGTATAACCGGTCCTGACTCATATTCTTTCATTATAAATGACTGATATCTTATTCTTGGTTATTTATTTCACAAAAAACATGCAAAAATACATATAGACATGTAAGTCACATGACCCAATATATCTTCCCAAATATAAAATATATTCCCCTAAGAAATTCAAATTTCATAACTTAGGCATAACTTCTTCCTTCGTGCTCATTTTATACCAAATTCCATACCCATGCTTAAAATATTATTAGTAACAACATAACCAAAAATCTAGGTTTAACTCAAGTGTCTTACAAGTGTGATAATAATCTCACTTTAGGGTTACTATTTACATTTCCCCTTAAAATCCTAATTTCATAAATTAATCATAACTTTTCCCATAAAACTTATATACTCACCAAATTTAAATTAAATTCCCAAAATATTATTATTGACATCATATACAAAAATTGAGGTCCAAATTTCACTTTTTCCACCTGCGATAATAGTCTACTTTTAGGATTACTATTCATATTTCCCTACAAAACCATAAGGTCACAAATTTATCATAGCTTTTCCCATAAGACCTATATGAATCCAAAATTTAATATGCATTTATTCCTACAATTCCAATATTAACAACATGTCAAAAATTCAAGGTTAAATCCAAAATCCCACACATGTGATAGTAATTTCACCCTTAGGATCACTATTCCTAATTAATGCCACTTTTCTCATTTATTGGACTTAGACCATTCATATTTACTCCAAGAATTTCACATAATATACTTAAGTTATTTTGAGCCAATTGTCACATTAAAATACCCAATATTCCTATTTTTAACCCATATTAACCGAAATTCCCCTAAGACAACTAAAATGCCTTTATTCCCATAAAAACCTTATGAGTCCCATTATGAATGATTTTTCAACCTCTAATATATATAATCATATTAAAATTGCATAATCACAATTAGATATATATATATCGTATACCCTAACTCATGCCAACCCACAATATGCAAAAAACACATGTTTCCACAGCTTTCTTAGTTTTTCTTTTTTCAGAGAACACCACATATCATGTAACACCATTTTCATAATAATATTTTCCTTATAAAAATTCCAAGAATGATATCTTATACCAATATATACATATTGCACATAAAATCTCTAGCTATGACATATATCCATACTGAAGCATCTCCGGCCTTTAAGCACATAAGACATACGATTCCTTCTTCAATACCATAAAAATATCACCTAGAAGACAAAATACACAAGATTATACTTAGAGAAATTAACTAGGGAAAACTAAGGCCCATTCTTTGCCCCATTCTTTTTCTTCAAACAACCCCCTTCCCTCTCTCTATTTTTTTCTGTTTTAATTTTCCAGCCTACCACTTCCAACCATGACTTTCCCCCAACTCCCTCTCTCAGCCTTAGCTCTCCTCAACCCCTACCCTGACCAGCTATCCTTGACAACCAACCTCCCTCACCCTCATAGTCCCCCATTACCCAGCTTCCTTTTCCCCCAACTCCCTTCCCCCTCCTCCCCTGCATGCACCTTCCCCATGCACAACATCATCGACCCCCAACCTCCTAGCCATCCCGTACCACCTTCATCCAACACCCTACAGCACCCAACCACCTTCTCCATTTCCCTCTACACTTCCCAACCACCCTAGTAGAAGCACCACCCACACACCACAACCCTAACCCCAATCAACCCAACGATCCACAACCATCACTGTCGCCCAGCCCAACCATCTCCACCCTTCCTCCACTGTAGCACTTCGCAGCCAACCACATCCACAGCTCCAGTAGCCTCCACCTCAAGCCATTTCCACCCTTCCTTCTACCTTTTCCATAGCCTTCTACCGCCATCCCATCACCACCCTACATCGTCGACCAACATCACCGAGCCATCTCCCATCCACCTCCTCCATTTTCCCTCACCCTCACCCTCGTAGCCAACCCCCGGCAACCAAACACACCATTGCCACACTTTCTGCCATCTTCTCATCCTCTATTCCAATAGCCAACCACCACCTCCGATAACACCACCCCATCATTGTCGACCACCACCACTGCCACCAGTCTCCACCCTTATTGCCATCTCTCCCTACCTCAACCTATCTAGCAGCCAATCCACTCCCCCTCGGGCGAACGTACGCTCGGCTGACACTACACGCATGGAATATGAGTGAATTGACTTTGGTTTTAATAATTTGGTACCCATTTTAAATGTAAGGGTATTATGGTAATTTTAAAAAATAAATATTTTTATATTATAATTATTATTTTATCCAATAGATATTAATTTGGTAATTGTGGTATTATTTTTTGTACGAAAGGTTGATTAGCTAGATCCGATAACTTTAGTAGGATACCACTATTTTTACATTTTTGTTGGAATTCTAGTAATCGTTATACTCTACTAAAATAATAAATATTGCATGGTAGCATATTAGGGTTTTTATGTATGAAATGTGTTAAGCCTGATTCATTACGATATAATTATGTATTATTAATTATTATTATGAAAATTAAAAAAATGAGCATATTATCTTATCGGGTATGAATGTATGATTTAAATGATTATCATGTCAAGAAAATATTTTTTATAATAGGAATGTATAAAATAATAGATTGAGCATGCTTAAAATATAATTCTGGAATTATTATTACAAATAAGTGTCCTAGGGGTAATTTGGTCATTTTGAGTATGTTATGATTTTTATCCTAAAAGGCCTGTCTCATATGTATTATCTGTTGTTGAGTATGTGAGCATGTGTTTTGGATGGATTAAAAGTGCATAATAGGATTTTATGTGTAAGTTTATGTATAAGGACAAAAGGGTCATTTTCGGCCTAAAGTGTCTAGATGTGAATAATTGAGCCTAGGATGGCCTTAGTATATTTTTAATGTTAGCCTTGGTATTGAAATTTATTATGTTTGTCTCAGATGATTAAAAATAAGCAAAACGGTTAAGTATGGAAATTAGATTTATTTGTATTGTATGCGATTTTGTGGTGACCTTAATAAAATACTGATACTTAAAGTAAAATACCTCGAGATAGGAAATGATGGCTCCTTAGGAGTCGCTACCCTAAAGACGTGGTTTAGCCCAAGGTTGATATTATGGATTTTGGCTGGTGAGCCTTATTGCCCCAGTCAGGACCTACATCTTACGCTATTCTATTCCACGAACTGATAGGGGGTATGCATACTTATGTATTAGGTGTCCTTGTCAATAGGGTAATGTATTATCATAGTGTACTCGTGCAACCAGGGTACCTTTGTGTCCTTGGATTGATAGTCAGCAGGATACTATGTTACCTTGGTGCACTGATATGACTGAAGTACCTTTGTGTCTCCTCTCGGAAAAGTAAATAAAAATAGAAATGATTTGATTTGATTTGATTGAAATAATGATTATCAGATTATTGAATTGTTTGGTATCACCCTTCATGCCTACCTATGGTTTCAATAGCAGCCTTTTTGCCTACCTATGTTGGTATTATATTTCTGAGCATACCTGTGATGTTATAGATTTTATTATATTGTACTTGTAAGTATACTTGGGATGATATGGATCTTAGTATATTATACCTGTAAACATACCTCTGCTGTATATAATCGATTAGGATTGATGTTGAGACATGAATTATGCTGTGAAGGTTAATATTATGGTGTAGAGTTGGGTTTTAATTATTGCTTTAGAGAGTATCTCTGGTATGTTCATTGGTAAATTTGGTTGTTTTAGGTGAATGAATATGAGTAGTACATAACCTTGATGGAATTTGATTATCTAAATGATTATTATATTTCAATCCTCGTATGTGTATGTATATGTCTTATACCATGTTAGTTGTATGCCTTTCATGTGTTCCATATTGTTTTATTATATTAGTTTGATATAAAGGGTTGCTTAGTACAATTAGACGAAAGGGTTCATTCTCATGGGCCCCTGCCTATTCAATGGGTAGTAGACTTTATAGGTCAGCCTCCGAGTTCAGTCAAATGCTGGAAGTTCGGATTTGAGAGCATAGGAATATCCGGTGCCTCTGTTGCTATCTTATTTCCGGTTGTATTTGGACCCTTATGTCCTCCTATAATTTCTCTCTTGAATTTTGTAAGCAACTAATGTTGTTTTTAGTTATCACGGTATTTATCTAACATTCTCTCTATTTTGATTTCTGTAATCATGTTATTAATTTAAGTGGAGTAATGATTTCAGCCTTAGCACTTGGTATGAGAATGGTAGAGGAAACCGGACTTGTACCAAGTGTGGCGGTAATACCCTTTATTTTATTATTTTAGCTTCCACGCTTAACTCTACAAACGAAATGTTTTAGCAGTAAATTTTGGGGTGTTACAAGTAGCACCAGAATCTAACCACCAAGTGTTTCTAGGTACTGAAGCTAAATTAAACTCAAAGCATACTAAAGCAAAGATTGTACCTTTATTCATGCACCATGTATGATACTTTTGACAGTCCTTCTTTACATGTCTAGTCTTTTTGCAAAAGAAGCAACTATCTTTTTTCTTTCTGTTGTTTCTTTTGGAATGGGCTCTTAGGAGTAGCTTCATTCTTTCTTTTCATGCCCTAAATTTTAGGGGGAAATCCTACATAATCACTTTCAATCTTATCTTACTTGAATCTTTCTTCCTTTTACACACAATATGAAATGAGCTCAGGAAGAGTACATTTATCCTTTTGGAAGTTGTAACTAACTTTAAATTAGTTGAATTGTGCAGTAATAGAGATCAATACGAAATGCATGAGTACGTCATCTAATAACTCAAGCTTTAGTGCTTTAAGTTTTGAAGCAATGTTGGATATTTCCTTGATGTACTCTCTAATATTTCCTTTACCTTTATACTTTCATGAAATCAAGTGCCATAAAAGAGAGCTTATTTCTGCCTTATCATTTCTAGGAAAAAAAATTCAATTTTAGTAAGGAAATCCTTAACATCGATGATCTCATCAAAGAATGCACCCCTGAAATCCTTTGGAATGTTGTGTTTGATGATCATAAGACCCATGTGATTAGAACGATCGCACTTCTCAAAGTATCTTTTCTCATCAAAAGAACTTTCAGTTATCAAATTAGTTGCTTCGCAAGCCAAAGTATATGGTTTAGATCCATGCAGCCAAGGACAAATATAACATTGTCCTTCTATTTCTTAAAATTATTTTCCTTTGGCACACAAATGGAACATAATTTGGGAGATATAATAGTAGCAGACATAGCTATATAGAAAATATAACAATAGCATAAATACATGCTTGCAAAAAAATGCATAATAAATAGTTAATAAATTTAAATAATAGTAATCCCATAACAAGAAATAAATACAACATTAATATCAAGTCTTTGGACAATAATATTATCTAGAAGTGGTGTTCTTGTTGTAGTAATCAAACACTTGTAATAAAACATGTCAAATAATGTGATCATCTTTGGATTAAATCATTATTCACATAGCATCCAAATAATTACCACATATTTATCACTACATGTATGTATAAAATTCTACCAAATATTTTAATTTCTTTGTTTCAACAAATTATCTGTATGAATAAATATATATACATAAATATCTAATAATTTCAATAAACTAATTTTCACAAAAGAGGTCAGATTGGCAATATACTGTGTCAATTAGCCTATCTACTAATATTAGATAACCAATAATTTAAATAAATTTATTTCTCAATTTTATTCATAAATATGGACCTATAATATTAAGATCAACTTTATTTAGTTTCAATATCCAGAATAAAATATTAAATCTAACCTTATTAGCATTACAATAAAATTAATGTCAAATAACACACATAAAAGGCCCACATAATAATTTATTAGATTACAACAAAATAGATATCTAATTAAACTAATTAGGATAATAGTATTATTTAATTAATATTAATATTTAAATAATATAAAATAAATGCAACACCCCCATTTTATCAACTAAAAATTTTTGTTTTTGTGGAAGTGTTGATTAATAAATTAATAGGTGTTACCGCCACACTTAGCATAAGTTCAGCTCATCGTCTTTCTTATGCTAAGTGTTAATGCTAAAATAAACTCAACTAGAGTAAATAAGCGGAAATAGAAATAATACATAATAGAGTTACAAATAAATGTTGAAGTAAAACAGTATAACCAAAGTATAGTATGGCACTTAAAAGTCCAAAGAAAAACTTATCGTAACAAAAACTAGCACCCAAAGGTACAACTCTAGTTCACACTAACTCTAAGACCTAAAGGTCCATTCTTAAAATGGACCTCTACCCAAGGAATCCACTTGTCCTACCTGCGCTTAAAAGCTTTATGTCATTCTATGGCCCTCACATAGTCATATACAAAAGTAGATTAATACGACTTTCTCTAAATAAGTAAATTACAATACCTCATAGGTCGCAACATACCAACATTTAACATAGTCACACAACAATCGAAAAGCATACTTAAGCTCAAGGAATGAACCATACAAACAACAATCATAGAGAAATATATATCATGGTCCGATTCTCAACTCACAGCAAAACATACTAATACACTTCTCATCATTTCAAAGTGTAAAGTCATATTCAATTAGTTAAATACGTTCCAATCATAGTTGTAGGCACTAAGGAAACTACCACAAGAAATTAAAAATAATACTAGGCTAAGGCACTAAGTGACTACCAAACCAACATATCCAACATAAACTAAGGTAGGGTAATAAGGCAACTACTAAACCAACAATCCATCACACTACTAAGGTAGGGAATTAAGGTAACTACCAAACCATCAATCTATTTTTTTTATTTATTACACAACAAACATTTCCATTTTACTTCCTTACTCAAGAGGGATACAAATCAACCTAGGGACATAGTTGTACCTAGTCGAATTGATACCTGAAAGTAACACAATACCCATACCTCAAACCTAGCAACATAACCATATGTCTGGTCATATCGATGCCCAAAAGCAATACAGTATCCTCACAACCTTGGTCACATAATCCTTAAGTATTGATATCCCCTATAGGGCCCGTGATCACATATAGAGTAGAGTAGGGCCTTAAAAACTAGGGCACAATGGTACACTCGTGAACAAAAAAGGAGGTCTAACACCTCACCTCTAAGGAAGCCACCCCTAGGGAGCAACCATTCTCAACTCGAGGACTTTAACTTTAGTTATTAATATCTTATGAGGTGATCACATAAGTTACATACTACATAGAAATTTTCTTTTTTCATACTTAACCCTTTTCTCCTTTATTTCCAATTTTTTAGATAAACCCTAAGTTCATAGGCCTATGTCAAGCCAAGTCAAAGGTAAGGTCAACCTATCAAAAGGTTAAGGCCATCATAGCACTCATATATTTATACATGATACATTAGGTCAAATTATTGAAATACGCTTCAAAACCCTAATTTCCATATTTTATTCATTTTTTGTATCAAACATTATTATCATGAGAGATTTGTCATATTCAAGCAAGAAAGCAATATTTCACTTTTTTTCTTAACCTTTTTTTTATAAAATTAAGAATTTATTAAATAATAGAATCATTACAACTAAGTTCCCAAAACTTATCTAAACAATTCCTAACATATAAACTACTCAACCTCACATGGGGAGCCGAGTAACTAGCTGAGACAATACAAATAATTTTCTTAATAAAATCCCTCCATTTACAATTGACTTGTAAATTTTTTTTTAAGTTTCTTGTATACCAACATTCATATATGCACATAACACACAAGGTGTGGGCCATTTGGATCTTCCTTTTGAACACCCTTATTCTTTGAGCTAGAGTAACCATCATTTCAACCCACCTTTGGGTTGGACCTCGCAAGCCAACAGAAGCATAAGAAATATTTAATAGGTTCTTCATACCTAGACATACAAAGAGGAGATGGGAAAAAGATTCATTGGCATCATAAAAGCAGCAAGTTGGATCCTCCACATTTGAATACCGACTAATAACATCCTTAGTGGGGAGTCTGTTATGAGTAGCAATCCATAATAAGAGCTTGTGTTTAGGGCTAGCATTATTCAACCAAATTGATCTCCACTAAGACACTTGAGAGCCTCTATGCCTTAGTTGTTCATAGACAATCCTAATTTTATAGGACAAAGCAGGATTGTTGGTATAAAATACAAGCTCAAGGGCTTCTCAAATCTTGAAGATCTTTTTTACAATCCAAGATGCAGGGGTAGGAAGTTTAGTACTCCAAATAGAGCCACCTTTTATATAGAAACTATGTATCCATTTTACCCACAAACTATTTGTGTCCTGAGCTATGTGCCACAGATGTTTTCCCACTACTACTATGTTCTAAACTTGAAGATCCAACAGCCCAAGACCTCCCTCTTGTTTTGGTAGACAAATAGTAGACCAGGCAATCAATGCACATCTGGTTGGCCTAGATTTTCTAGTCCACAAGAAGTTCTTGCATAGACTTATAATCTTGAGGAGGAGTTTTTTGGGAAGAATAAGGATTTGACTCCAATACATCTGGATGTCATATATAACTAATCTAAGGGGTTGTAATCTTCCAACATAAGACAATAATTTTTTAGGCCAATGTTGAAGTTTGCTTGTGATTTTCCTAATTAAATCCATCACCTGATCAGAGCACAACCTCGCAAAAGAAAGAGGTATTCCTAGATATTTAAAAGGCATAATGCCTTCAGGGAAGGAAAGGAATTCAGTTATTTGATGCTTCACCATCTTTGTGACCCCTCCAAAATATATAGAACTTTTCCTAGGGCTAATATGAAGGTCTGATGTGTTGCTAAAGCTTTAGAACTAATGTATAAGTAAGGTAACAAAGTGTAAATCACCCCTCCAAAATAGCAGTAGGCCATTAGCAAAAGATAATTTAATGACGTGTAACCTTTTATATTTTGGGTTCCCATGAAACCATCCATAGTTTATAACTATTGTAGCATCCTAGACAGGCACTCAATGGCAATGACAAAGAGATATGGGGAAAGCGGGTCTCCTTACCTCATCCCTCTTTGTGCTTGGAAGGAAGGGAGTAGATAATCATTAATAGAGAGAGTATACTTGACTTGGGTCACACATGACATAATGAGTTTAACCAAATGGGGGGAGGAAACATAAGACCCAAAAGAACCTCCTCTAAGAATTTTCAATTGATGGAGTCATAAGCCTTCATCACATCAACCATCATCATGCACCTTGGGGATGCATGTTTTCTCCCATAAAGCCTAATGAGTCCATGAACCAATAATATATTATCACCAATCACCCTACCTTTGACAAAAGCTGATTGTGAAATACTGATAATGTTAGGTATGATAGGTTGAATCCTTTCCGCTAATATTTTGGATAGGATCTTGTAGAGAACTAAGCAATAAGATATTAGCCTAAAATTTGTGAATTTATTAGGGTTTTCATTTTTAAGAATAAGAACCAATACAATGGAAGTAATAAAAGAAGGGATTGCGCCTGAGAATAATATTTCTTTGACAAAAGCACATATGTCCTCACCTATAATGTCCCAAGAAGATTTAAAGAAGCCTACAGTGAATCCATCTAGGCTTGGGGCCTTTGTATTGCCTATGGAGAACAAGGCATCTTTGAATTCAGAGAAGGTGATTTGCTTGAGGAACTCATGCTGATGATTAGGACTAAGAGTAGCTCCCTACTGAAGAAGAGATATATCCACCAGCTTTACATTGGAATTAGATGACTCAATTCTAAGGAGATCATTATAAAACTTAGCAAAAGCATCTTTGTCTGCCTCAGGGTCTGTGGCCCAGTCTCCATTCATTTTCTAAATCTTTGAGAACATTCTTTTGTTCTATCTAGCCTTCATAATGGCAAAACCCCTAGCCGAAGCCACTTGATGCTAGATTTTTGTTTGAAGAAACTCTCCTCACATTTTTCATAATACTCATATTTTTTAAGACAATCATTTTCCTCAAGTTGTAAGACACTACAGGTGGGATTAGCTTTGGTTAAATCTCTACACTGATATCTTAGATGATGCAAGGCATTTTTTATCTTAGTAAATACTGAGCAGGGATGATGACTGTGCCAAACCTTAGTGAGAGTATTAAGAAAATCCTCATCATAGGTCCACATGTCAAAGAATTTAAATCTCCCCTTAGGATGAGGCTTGGTGTTGTTTAGGTTCACTATAGTAGGGAAATGGTCTAAGAAGAAGGGGGATTAAAACTCCATAGTTGAATTTGTATACCTTTCAAACCGTTTAATTTTGTCCAGAACCCTATCAAGTTTACACATTATTTTAAGATCCCCAAGCTGTCTATTATTCCAAGTGAAAGTGTGGCCAATATAATGTATATCCTCTACCATGATATTCTTCATACATTATTTAAACTCCTCTATATCCCCAACAGCAATTCCTACACCTTGAAATTTCCTATTACCATACAACACCGCATTGAAATCCCCTAATACTCGCCAGGGTATATCTATGATGATCGTGGATTCTAACCAGTGCCAAAGGTCTCTTCTGTCACTTCCTAGGTTGTGTGCATAAATGAAGAAGATACAAATGATTCTACTAGTGGATATACAAGTAGCCTTAACTTGGATACCTTGAGCATAAGAACTAAGCAGTTGCACGTGCCATTTGTTTTTGTCCCATAAGCACCAAACTCTCCCATTATGATGATGGGCATAGTTGTCTACTACATCAAACTGAGTTCCTAGCTTCCTCCTTATAAGATCAACTTTGGAGGATTTTATTTTAGTTTCTAGTACACCAATTAAAGAGACATAATTAACTTTGATCTAATTCCTTAATTCCCTCTGCTTGAAAGGTTTATTAAGGATTTGGATATTCCAAGAACTTGTCGTATTAACAATGATTTAGGTAAAGTGTCCTCGACACCTTGTTTAGCCCTTTCTTTTACCCAACCTGGATCAATATCCAAAGAAACAAATATGTTGTTGATAGGTATACTTGAGGATGTACACTCTTGTGTTTGGTCTTTCATTATAATTTGTTGTGAGGATTGTCCAGGATCCTGTTGAGGTTGTCTAGGTCTCCACAATGACTACTTATGGCATGCTTTAGGAAAAGTCCTGTTAGACACCAGATTAGATTGAGTCTTCTATTGAGGGTCCCTATATTGTTTATACACATCACCTTGTTGGTCTACATACGCCTAATCCTTTACAAGATTATTTCTCTGAGGGTAATACCTTTGGTTATGTCCAAATGTATTACGCAAAATACAAAAGGATGGTCTCCATTCATAGATTATTGGTTGTGTAATAACTCTTCCATCAAGATCTTCTATACCAATAGATTCTACATATTTTTTGGTAACATCCACCTCCACTAGTGCACGGGCAAAAGAAATCCTTTCCCCTGAAGTTTTTATTCCATCCAAAACAAGAGGTTAGCCAATATCACTAGTTATCCTACTAATGGAATCTGCATCCTAGTAGTCAAGTAGGAGGTTTGGTAGCTTAATCCATAATGGCATAAATTGGAATTAGTCCTTGATAAATTGAAATTACCTATGCCATTTTATGAGAATGAAAGGGCGGTTCAAAAAATTCTAGTATGGGCATTGAAGAAACCAGTCCTCATCCTGTTCTGACTTAAATTTAAAAACCACAAAACCTTCATCATGCAGCCACACTTGGGGATGTTGTATCGAGAGCCACTTAGATCGTATGAAAGCCATAATTTATCCCATACTAGGACGGATTCCAATAACATACCCAACAATAGAACCCTACCAATTCTTGCAATTCTCCTCATCCTTCTCCTTATAGATAAATACCTTCCACCGATCACTAGATAGAGTAGGAGGGAAATATGAAATATTGGTGGAAGCATTAAGAGAACGGTTACCAATTGCCATATCCTTCCAAGATTTCTTCCTAGGATTAGGATTTCTTTAGAAAATTCTATATCATAAGGGGTAGGCTCCTGAACTGTGATCATAGGATTAGGTATATGAACATGGCCCAAATCAATGCTTACTTGATTCAAATCATGGGATATGCGATCAGAATTGTCCCCTAATTGATAATGTACCATATCAATTGATTCTAAATCACATTCAATTGAGACATTATTTTGAAACTTTGAATCTGTCAAATTCAAATTCACCTTTACATTAGATGAAAGAGGTAGGGAGGACTCCTTGGCCAAATCCAGCAAAGAAGATTTCTTTGCATCAATCATAGATTGATTACCTTTCGAATGTATCGATCCTTTCCCTGGTGATTATCTTGGCCTTACCGAATTAGCAGATTTCCTCATCTTGGCCATCTGCGAGGAAAGAGGAGAGAGCTCACTTGCAGGAATATGTGCAACCTTACTATGTGTAAATATATTTCACATTATTTTAGCATATAGGTACTCTTTGTATTTTGGCGATTATCTATATTTTTCACTTTTTATGCATTTAGTGGGTTGAGCCCACCAAAACCCTAATCATGCAACTATCACATATCACCTCTTTCATGCAGCATACACATGTACATTTAAAGCATGAAATATCATTTAAATAGGCATGTTATCATCATAGTACATTTAGGAGCATATCTCTAACCTTAGGCCATATGAACTAGAATGTCTCATAAACTAACCCTAATCATGCGCATACATATACATGTGAACTATTATAACCTTCCATGCATGAACATTTATGAGGCATATACCATGGTATTTGAATCATAACATGATAATAATGGAATCCCTAACAAAATCTTAGACATATAGTCATAAAACATTTGACATATTGCCATGCATCTAACTTAATTATCATTAATCCTGCATATAATCCTTTTAGCTTATTATCATATCATCATGGATGGTAAAATACTTGAAAAGCATAAATCTTAGCATGATTCTAGGTTTAAAATGTCCTAGCATGATCGCACATAATTTTCTACCATCCTATGAGTGATTGGATTTAACTATAATCAAACTTATACAAAAATCCTATTACTTAGTCAGCCAAATAGAGAAACCAAACCAAACGATGCTTAATAGGGGCGTAGGCCTGAAGGAATAAAATAATGAGCTAAACACATAATATAGAAAAAACTACTAGCAAAACTAGTCTAGTGCCTCTAATAAATTGGTTTGGTCTCAATTTCAAAATCCAGGCTTGACTAAAATTCCATTTTTTTAATTACTAAAATATCCTTAAATAATTAAAACCCTAACTACCTTCTAATCCTTCTAATTTCTCATGACTAACCACCCGTCAACGTTTCCTATTCCCAATAACTACCACCACCCACTAATGCCTCCCATCATTAGCTACCGTCACCCACCATAAGACCCAAAATATAGGACCATAAACATCATTAACCGAAGCCACAAGCAATGCCGCAAATCATAACAGTAGCCCCGACCAACGACGAATGGCAATATCAAACAACGACTAAAAAAGAACTAACCAAGGTAATGATGGTAATGGGACCACAGTGGTAGTCTAGCTGACAGACATAACTCAATACAAATGGGTAATGGTCAAGGTAAAGGGAAAGAAAGGAGAAAAACAAAAAAAAAACACACAAAGATGAATGAGGGTCAATAATTAGAATAAAGATGAAAATAAATTGAAGAAAACAAAAATAGTGAACAAAATAAGAGAAATTTTTAATCCATAATGAAGGCTGAATGAAACAAACAAAAGCTAAATAACACCAAAAATTAGAGTTGAACAAAAAAGATCTAAATTTGAATAATATCAAACAATATATAATTATATTAATTTTCATATTCAACTTATTTATCTTGATATATTAAGTAGAAGCTTTGATACCAATTGATAAATTAATTTAATCTATAGATCTAATAGGATCCAGTGCCAATTCATCAAGATTATAATAATAATAATAATCATTTAGAAGTGTACTTGAATCCATAACGTGAAAATGACTAATGGATTTAGGACAATGACAATACCACGATCTTTTGTATTAGACACACGCTCGTCAGTCTCTAATATCAATGGGAATCAAATAGGATGGAGTATGTGTGACCCAAGTATATGTGACCTAGGGACCACGACTTTATATATAGACAACTAACATGTTATCAATCATGCTATTCTAGTTTGATCCATCAACAATCTAGAATACCCAAAGTCGCTATACATGTAGGTCTACATCAAATTAGATAAAGTAAGCCCAAATAATTTATACATAGAAGTGATCACTTATATATGAGATTAATTAATACGAAAACTCACAATTCCTATAGCTCACTTATAAGCCCAATATTTAGATAATAACCTAACATCTATTCCATATGTGATCAATGTTTTCCCTTCTTATTGCCATACTGTTATCACTCATCCCTTGCTCTCACTCAAATACTCCCATATATATACAATCGATGAGCTTCATCTCCTATAGCTATAATAGCTCTGAGTACAGATTTGCTTAGTTCAAAAGGATGTTTAGTTAGATAAATATTAATCTATCAACCTATATTTAGATTTAGTGAAAGACGTAAGTCATCATATGGTAAATACATTAGGGATTCTTTTTGGTTAAGTAAGGATCAAGTGTAATGGTTTGATGTTGAAGTAGAGAGAGCTCATTTGCTATTGCTACCAAATAGTAACATTCCTTTATCAATTTCACCACATTATCCTTTTTATATGCCTAAGCTTTCTTTACAAAATTAAAGTTGAAGCTAAGGTCACGGTGCTATTGAGGTGTCACAACCCTTTATGTTAGAGACCAAACTTTGAGGTTCTCTTTCCCTAGACTTTACTACCTTTCTATCAATATGAACATCGAGCTTAGTGATGTAGCAGTATGGCTAGATAGGGTGTGGACTTGGACCTTCCACTAAATATGTTCATTGTTTTCTTGAAATCTTGAATTGATAATTGATTTATTGAAGGTGTAAAGCCTATTTGTCTAAACTAATAGATTCTAGTAAGGATATAATGGTGCTTTTTATCTTAAGGGGAGTTTATAGTAACATCTATGATAAAAACTATAGCAAAGTCCTTGTATCTTGAGGTTTCAAAACTAACAGCAAATTTCTCATTAAATCTTTTACCATATCGAATTGAAGTATTTATTTGGTTGGTGCTAGGAAGAAAGACTCCAACTCAGATGTTTTTAAAGGAAAGAGGTTTACTATCTCCTAAAAATTCCTTCTACATTTTTTGTGATATATACGAGGAGATAGCAACCCACTTAATCCTATATTGTATCTATGTAGAATGAATTTTCCTTAGTGGATGGAGTTAAATAGTATGCTAGGGTGTTTTCCTGAGAAACCTTATCCAACATTATGATATATAATGCTTACTTAGGAGAAAGGAGCTATGTGGAAAAATATATAAAATGGCCTTCTATGTTATTATGCAGTCAATTTGAAAAGAGAGAAATTAGAGGATTTTTTAAGGAAACACAAGCCAAAAAGTAGAGGTATTAAGCTTAATCTTTCTAAGGTTAGGGTGGTGGGTGATATCATGGATGCAAGGTTTTCCTTATTCATCTGAAGAGGTGGTGTAGATACCAAGTTACTTGCTCAATTTTACTCCATCCCATAATAATTGGAAGTTAATTTTCTAAGAAAATCAATGACAAGCACCTGTTTAGGGTTGGCTAAAATGGAATACCAATACATCGATATCTAATGATTTAGGTAAGGATTCAATCGAGGGTGTTAAGAGATTGGCATGGTAGGTGGCTTTGTATTTTTTTTCATACCTATCATGTTCATGGAGATACAAAAAAAAAAGAGAAAAAAAACTAAATTTTATGGAATACATGAGGCATGAAAGTTGCTCAAATTATAGGCTTGAACAAGATACTTCAAAGTTGAAATAGAATCATACTTAATGGATGAGGTTATATGGTGCAAAATCCAACAGAGGGAGCATGAGATATTTCTTTCCAACTTAATTTCATTAATACTATATGTTCTCTATAGCCTAAATTTGGAATTGCTTTTGAAATCTAGGATGTGAAGGGTCCAATCTTTTGTTGCATTGTTATTGGAGTGTATAGAGGGGGCATAAGGGAGGTGTTTTTCTAATTATGATTTTTTTTTACTACTACTAACTTATTCTTTATTCTAGAAATGAGACTAGATTTTGATTTAGGATAGTGGCTATGGTCTAGATCTTGGCATCTATAGGAAAGCTTGATGGTGTGGTAGCTAATGTTGGCATCTCTCACCCGGGGTTTTATTGCAAGGCTCATGCAAGATGATGGATAGCTATGATCTAAGAGGCCCTATTTGAAATGGGATAGTTGCTAGTCCACAATAATATATGTTGGTATGATCTTTTAGATGATGTTGGTTTTATGAAAAATTGTGCTTAAGATAGACAAGCAACATAGCCCTTGATTCAATGATACCATGGGATCCTAAAGGTAAGATACAACTCCCAACATAATATCCAATAGTCCTTGCTAGTCTTTGTGTCGCTATTTGATGAGGATGACTAGTATGGTCAATTTAGGTGCAAGTTGATGCATGTCATTTATCAATGGTGAGATTGGCTCTATCAATGATCAGATAATAAGGGGCATAACTTTTGACATGGATGGGATGTTATGGAGTATATGGCTCTAAATACAGTGAAATAGAACATAATAGTGTGGGTGAAAGGTTTGTTGAGCTAGAAAGGGTAGGAAAAGGATGATCTTATATAGTTGTGCTAGTATTTGCTTTTACTAGATAAGGGTGTCTTTGTACTCTAAAGCCGGTCGGGAACTATAATATAGCAGCAGATTTGGTTTTGAACTTAGTACTATATAGATGTTTCTTAGTAAGTGGTTGGTGGACTACTTCATAACCTTCATAAAAATTAAGGGCATAGTTTTATAATGATGCTTTTAGTAATGCCGTTCTTTATAATAATTTTATTTACTTATAAAAAAAATGATTGTTTATATCTTTGTCGATAGGAATCACGAAGTTTATGTATGAGACATGGGTTATGAAGAAGTATGAAGTGAAGGATTCAAGGATTAAATTAGCTAAAATTAAAACAAGGGGGACATTCCCATTTACCTCTAACTTAAGACATAATTAGATCAAGCAAAACTAATTAGGTTGACCCAACCTAAATAACTAGATTTGCCGCACGATTTAGACCCTAAAAATTAAATTTGATCTCAATTAAAAAATCTAAAAGAACCCAAATCAATTTGAATCCAACCATAATTTAGTTAATACTATAGTGGTCTATATCTAAAGTGACTAAAAGACCCAAAAAGAACCCTAGCTGAATTTGACCCATACCCAAACAATTTTTTTTTAATGACCTCACCTAAACTTACCCAACTCAAAATGACCCAACTCAAACTCTACCCATACTCAAACATAATTTCAAACTTGATCTAAACTAAGGCCAAGTTTAATCCTCAAATATAATATTTTATCCCATAAAAATTAATTTATAAACACCAATAAATTATCATATAAATATATTTACATAAAACAAAATATATAACCCCTATAATAATAAATAAAATAAAATTAGATCATAGAAATTTCTCTATTAATTATTATAATGATAATGATTATAAACATTAAAATTATAACTATAAATATAATAATTATAATATATATTATTATAATTACTATGAGTTTTGACTAGACATTTAAGTATAGCATAACAGTGTGTTGATTCATGTAGTGTTGGATATATTTATTATAGTACGGTATTTTATGTGAAAAACATGGGAGTACCATATTAATAAATATATATTGTACTTCTGAGATAATCTTTTGATGTGTTTTGAGAAAAAGTTGGAAGTAAGAAAATAAGTATAGGTGTCTCATATTTCCTAAATATAGACCATATTTTTTTCTTTATTTATGAAATATGTTATTTTTCTCCATAGGTTTTTGTCTTCTATAAAAAGAGATTCTTTGAAACCCTAGCCATCAAGAGTCATGTGTCCCAACTTCTTCTTCTTCTCCATAGAACTCTCCATTCAAATAAAATTGTAGATTTGTGTAATTGGTAGATTGATAAATTTAACCATTCTATAATTATACAAGAGTGTAAATAAAGATCACAATTATTTCTAAATTTTTATGTTTCGTGAGTGAATTCTCAGTTGTTCATAATCTTGCTAATGTCAATTTGGTGTGGATCTATCTAAATGCACAGTAATTCCACAAAAAAATAGTATTAGAGTTGTGTTCTTGAAGAGATTCGGTTATCAAGTGAGTATAATATTTGATATTGAGAAGTTTAATCGATCTATTAATTTTAGGTTATGGAAATTAAAGATATAGGCAATTCTAATTTGGAACGAATTGGAAAAAGCTTTATCCAAAAGTTTGAATAAGCCAAAATCGATGACGAATGAGAGATTTGAAGAATTAGATCTAAAGGCCCTCTCTGCCATACAATTGTATTTGTTGAACAAGGTATTGTGGGAGGTGGAAAAAGAACTAACAATGGTTGCCTTGTGGTTGAAGCTGGAGTCAATGCATATGATAAAATTAGTAAAAAATTGGCTACTATTGAAGAGTCAGCTTCATGACCCTAAACTAGGTGAGGGTTAATCTTTACAGTGTTATTTGGATGAATTTGACTCTATAGTATAGATTTGCATAAAATAAATGTAAAATTAGATGATGAATATTTGGTTATTATGATGTTATGTTCTTTACCAACAAGTTTTAAACATTTTTTTTAGAGTGTTTTATATGGGAAGGACGATTTAGTCCTTGAGAATATGAAATCTACCCTATAACAATGAGAATTGATTGATAGTCAATTGATTTGAAGCGATATTTTTGAGGACTCATATAGTGAGGGATTGGTAGCCAAAAGAGGCCATAAGAGCAAGGGTCTAGTGAGCGTGAGAATTCCAGATCTAAGTTGAAGAGTTAGCAAAAGAATGTGACATGCTATCAGTGTCACAAAAAGGAGCATGTTAGTAAATTTTGTCCTAACAGAAATCCTAATGTTATGTCTAGTGTGTCATTCGGTACAAATGATGATGCTATAGTTACCTATAGTGACAGTGATGGAGATGTATTGTCAGCCACTAATAGATAGAACAAGATCAGTGATAGGTAGATCTTGGATTGTAGGTGCTCTTACTATATGTCTCAACTAGAATTGGTTTCAGATGTTTGAGGTGACTCAAGGTGGAGTTATCTTGATAGGCAATGATATTGCTTGCAAAGTTGTTAGGATTAAGAGGGTGAAGGTGAGGATGTATGACAGCATGGTTAGGACATTGTCCAATGTGAAACATGTTCGGGAGATGACCAAGAACCTCATCTCTTTGAGTTCCTTAGATTGTAATGGGTACCAATGTGTTATTGAGGATGGTACCCTAAGAATTACAAAATGGGCTTTCATGGAGATGAAGGAGAAGTGGGTTGGGACATTGTATGAGTTGGTGGATTCTGTTGTTGTGGAGATAGTTTTTGTGACATCATTGAGGTTGTCAGAATCAGATATTACAAGACTTTGTCATATAAGAATGGGACACATGAGTGTTAAGGTTCTAATTGAGCTCTCTAAGAGGGGTTACTGGATGGACAAAGTACATGTACTATGGAATTTTGTGAGCACTATATATTTTGCAAGTACAAAAGGGTTAGCATTTCTACAACTAAGCATAGTATGAGAGGGACTCTTCAATATATCCATATATATATTTGTTGGGTCTAGCGAGAGTGGTTCCCAAAGGTGGTCCGTAATACTTACTTACATTTATTGATGAATTCTCTAGAATTGTATGGGTTTATTTCTTTAAGCATAAGAATAATGTGTTTGGTGTTTTAAAATGTTGGATGACCTTGATAGAGAAGTAAACCAAGAAGCAGGTTAAGTGTCTCATGGTAGATAATCGTCTAAAGTTTTTTTAATAGAGTTTTACTAATTTCTACCAAGATCATGGGATACAGATACACCGCACTTGTGATGGATGACAACAACATAATGGGTATGTTGAGCAGATGAACAGAACCATATTAGAGAAGGCTCAATGGATATTATCACAGGGAGGGATAGGTAGTGATTTTTAGGTTGAGGTAGTTCACATAGAAGCATACCTGGTAAATCAATCACCAAATCGATCCATTGATTTGAACATACTAAAGGATTTGAGGTCTGGTAAGCCAACTGATTACTCTAATTTACCTGTCTTTGGTTACCCTACTTATGCTTATATGAATGATGGTAAACTTGAGCCTAAATCCAAGAAGTGTATCTTTCTTGGTTTTAAATCAAATTGAAAGGGTACAGGTTATGGGACCCCGTTGCATCCAAGTTCTTAGCAAGTTGGGATGTTACCTTCAATGAGTATGTGTTCCTCTAGAAGACTGAGTCTTGTGAATGTGTCACTAAGAAAGTGGAGCAAGATAGTGCTTCGGGCCAGTTGGAGATTGAGGTTTAGTTATATCACAAAGACCCTTATGAAATACCCACTATTCCTAAACCGACTGGATCTAGGATGTAAGTGGAGCAAAGAGGTGTTGTTCCAAGTAGGGGATCGAGGTTTGTTAAGCCTCCTGTCAGGTATGGTCATGAAGAATTGGCTGGCTATACTTTATTTATTATAGAGATGGTTGTCGATGTGCATGAGCTAGCATCATTCTCAAAGGTTATTGAGAGTATTGCTTTTGTTAAGTATTGTGATTCTAGGGAGGAAGTGATGAGTCCTTATTGAAGAATCAGACATGGGAACTTGTGAAGGCACCAAGGAAGAAAAAGATTGATGTTTGCAAGTGGGTATACAAGTTCAAATGGGGAGCTTCGGCTATTAACAAACCAAGGTATAAGGTTAGTTTAGTTGTATGTGGATTTAGTCAGATTCAAAGCATGGACTATAATGAGGTATTTTTTCATTTGGTTAGACATAATTCAGTTTGTACCTTGAGCTTATGGATATACATGATTTTGAGTTGAAGCAATTTGATGTTAAAACCTGTATTTTTTCATGGTGAGCTCAAGGAGGAGATTTACATACAATAGACTGATGGTTTTATGGTTGAAGAGATGTGTGATTATGTGTAATAGTTGAAGAGATCACTGTATGGTTTGAAGTAGTCTCCTAGACAGTGGTATAAGATATTTGATCAGTTTATACTTGAGTATAGTTTCTCTAGGAGTAAGTATGATGGATGTGTGTGCTTGAAGGATATGGGTGGTAGCTCTTTTGTGTATCTTTTACTATATGTAGATGACATGCTTATGAGGGGAAAGATATGTCTGATGCTGATAATGTGAAGGCAATGCTGAAGAGTGAGTTTGAGATGAAGGATCTTGAAGCTACGAAGAGGATCCTTCGCATGGAGATCATTAGAAACTATGAGCAGAAGCTTCTGTACTTATCACAAGAGTCCTATGTGAACAAGGTGCTGGAGAGATTTTATATGATGGATGTCAAGACGATGAACACTCCCTTAGATACTCACTTTAGATTGTCTGCTTTAGATTGTCCCAAACCTAAAGAGGAAGAGGACTTCATGGTGACTGCTCCATATTTGAATGTTGTTAGTTGTATCATATATGCTATGATGTGTAACCGACCGATATTCCTCAAGCAAAATCTAAGAAAGGCTCACTGGCAAGAAATAATGCGAATGCTTAGGTATTTGGAGGGAACAACATAAGCTTTTATTGAGTATGGGAGATCAACTAATACGCTGGTTGGGTTTGTGGACTATAATTATGGTGTATATCTTGATAAAAGGAGATCAACAAGTGGATATGTTTTCTATCTTGGTGGTTCAGCTATTAGTTGAAGGTCTTTCTTACAGAATATGATGGCCTTGTTTACTAGTGAGGCAGAATATATGGCTTTGACAGAGGCTTTTCAGCAAGCCTTGTGGCTTGGTGGTTTAGTATGAAATTTAGGATTTGGTCATGGTGCTCCAATTATTTTTGGTGATAGCTAGTGTGCTATATGTTTAGTAAAGCATCAGAATTCTTTCCATCGTCAAATGAAGCATATTGACATCAAATGTCACTTTATCTAGGGTATTGTTGCTCCACAAAAAGTTGTGTTAGAGAATGTGAATACTTTGGATAATCCTGTTGATATGCTAAAGAAGCCACTAACCATGGGTAAGTTTGAGTATTTCTTGGACTTGATTGGTGTTCATAGGCCATGAGGTCCTTTGTTAGGCCAAGGGTTTTATAGAGGTCTTTACATGTGATGCGTCACAAATATTACATCAAAATGGACAATTGTGAGTTTTGACAAGGTTTTTGAGCATAGCATAACATTGTGTTGATTCGCACAAATGTTGGAGAAGTTTAGTATAGTATGGTGTTTTATATGAGAAGCACAAGGGCACCGTGTCAATAAATACGAATCGTGTTTCTGAGATAAACTTTTAATGTGTTTTGGGCAAAATTCAAAAGTAAGGAAAGAAACATAGGGTTCTCGTGTTTTCTAAATACGGATCATATTTTTTTCTATATTTCCAAAATACGTTGTTTTGTCCCCTAGGTTTTTTCTTCTATAAAAAGAAGACATGTTCAAACCCTAGCCGTCTAGAGTCGTGCGCCTCAACTTCTTTTTCTCTATAGAATTCTCCATTTAAAGAGAATTATAGATTTGTATAATTCGTTGATTGGTTTGTTTAATCATTTTATAATTATATAAGAGTACGAATAAAGATATCTACTTTTTCTAAATTGTTATATTTTTTGATTGAATTCTCAATTATGCATAATATTGTTAATCACGATTTGGTTTGGATTTTTTTAAATCCATGCTAATTCCGCAACAATAACTATAGTAAAATTTATATTTGTATTTCTACTAATAATAATGAATATTATATTATATATTTGATAATAATAACAATAATTATTATAATTAAAATGATAATTAAATTATTATAATAATTATTATACTTATGTATGTAATAATGCTTATAATTTTATTTATAATAATAACTATAATAATAATAATAATACTAATAATGATAATAATAATAATAATAATTTATTAATGTGTTACAATTTATTCAGGAATGTTATATATCTAAAATTTAAACCCAAACTAAAATCTAAATTTTTCTAAAAGTATATATAGTAACACATTAATTTTAATTTTTATTAATAATTAAATGACATAAACTACTAATAATAAATTATAAAATAAAATTATGACATAAAAGTATAATAAATTTATTATTAATATTATTTTTATTATAGTCATTATTATTATTATCATTATTATATAAAAAAATATTATATTTTTTGTGTTCTAATTTTATTTTATTTTGTATTATTATTAGTTTGTATTAATTAATTAATAATAATAATAAATAAAATGAATATACTACTATACATATTGTTAATAAAATTTGATTTTTAGTTTGAATTTAAAATTTATATAGATAGCATTATTTTAATTTATTGTTAAACATTTTACTTATATCAAAATTAAGATGACACGAAGTTCGGGCGGGCATGGAATAAAACTTTGGGACCTGGTAGTTGCGAAAACTCCTTGCATTTCATAATGAGCACAGCACCTAGACCTCCACTCCTACACTACACTATAATTCGATAACGATCCATCTAGCGTGGCTCAATATCCTTAAATAATGTCGTGTAGGCATTTACTTCGATCAATAAACGAGAAAAGCGCAGCCGACCTCTAGATGTGGTCACATAGCCTGCACAGATAGCTGTACCTAAGGCTGTTTATAGTATAATTATTTAATATTTTAAAAGTTTAATCCACAAATGTATAAAATTTTAGATATTTAAAAATAATATTTAATTTTTTATTTAAATTTTAAATCAGATATTAAATATAATAATGTTATGAGAATAAAATTTTAAATACAAAAAAGTTATTAAATCACCAATATATTTAATATTATTCAATTTATTGATTAAATATCCGATTTACTCAACAAATATTTAATATTAAAACTAAAATAAAGAAGGGATAAGTGAGATCTATCGACACATATATTATTTTTATATTTTTGTATAAATATCTACAAAAGAAGTATATTAAAAATATAATTTCAACTAAATTAAAATTTAACCAAAATAATAAATCAAGTAAAAATTACACACACACACACATCTAAATTTATTTTTAAATAATTATATATAAAATAAAAAGTTAAGAAAAGGTATAAATATTTTTTTTCGGATCAAATATTATATGTATTTGTCAGATAAGATATCTAATTTGTTTAACTTTTCGTTTACTGGATCGGATATTTGATTTAAAACAAATCGAATAACTTATTTGTTTCTTCAGATTGAATCACTTCGGATATCGAATCGGATTAGTAGATATCAAATAGCATAAAAAGCTCTAACTGTACCAATGTACTATTAGACCACAAATGAAGAGGAAGGCCGATAGCATTACCCACATAGGCAAATCTCAATTGCCACTATTCATTCCCTTGTTTGAAATCTGATCTCCATTGTTCGAAGATTTGATAAAATAAGGAGTTATATTATTTTGAAGTATCTAGAACACTATCTTAAAGGTAATATTGCTGCAACAATTTATTTTAAATTTTATATGGACTAACATTAACTTTCTTAGAAGGAATTCTATTGTGGATGTAACATGTTGTTTCAAGTGCTTCACCCCATAAGTTGAAAGGTAAATTAGCATTCATAAGCATAACATTTACCATATCCACTAAGGTTATATTTTTTCTTTTAGTCAAACCATTTTGTTAAGGATTGTAAGGAGAGGATGATTGATATATTATACCATTTTCTGAACAATACATAGATAATTCAATAGAGAAATATTTAGATCCTATATCACTACAAAGAATCTTTAATTCGTCTCCCCTTTTGATTTTCCACAAGAGATTTATATTCCTTGAATTTACTAAATACTTCATCTTTAGTTCTCATTAAATACGCATAAGTAAAACGTGAGCTATCATCAATGAAAGTTATAAAATATCTATTTCTTCCTCTAGCAAATATGCCACCCAATTCACATATATATGTATACATAAGATCTAAAATTTGTGTATTTCTTTCAACCTAAGGAAATGGTTTCTTAGTTATTTTCTCTTGAATGCATATGTCACACTTTTCATTATGGTCACGCTTAAAATAAATATATCCATATTTTTACATGTGATCTAGATAACGTAAATCATGTCTTGATCTAGCGTGTCATACAAAAGAAGAATACTCAACATAGTATAGTGAAGAACAATTCACTTTATTATTAATACTAATTTTAAACATTCCATCACGTGTACCCCCTTTCCTATGAATAAAGAGTTATTTTCACTATGACCTTGTCAAATTCAACTCTAATTTTGAAGCCCTTCATACACAATAAATTAGCATATACAAGATTTTTTCCATTATCGGGAAGATGAAATACATTGATCAAAGTCAATTTCTCTAGTTAAGTAAAATCCAAGACAACCGTTCCTTTTCCCAAAAGCTTTTCAACATTTTTGTTTCCCATAAGAACGTCCTCTTAATATAATAATTCTTCATATGACTTAAACATCAACTTATTACTACACACATGAACGGTTGTGCCTGAATTAAGCCACCAATTTGATGACTTACTCACAGTGGCCATAAGAAGTTCTGTCACCATACCAATTTGCATTTTAGATACCACTGCCACAAGTTCTTTGACTTCACTTTCTAAAATATTGGCCTTCTTATATTTTATATCATATTCCTTCTTCTTGATTCTCTATTCATGAATGTAGTGCCCTTTCTTTTCACAATGGTGACAATGCCTATTTTTCTTCATATCATTAGGCATCTTGAAGGAATTTCTATTCTTGTTAACTTTTTGGTTTTCCTGAGTTTTCCCATTTTAATTCCTTCTATTTCCATTCTCACTAAAATAATTCACTTTTGAATTCAATAACAACAAATCACAGGAATAGGATTCCGCCTCCATTTGAAGTTAGGTTTGAAATTGTTCTATAGCTATGGTTTCAAGCAAATATAGAAATTTCTTCATGTAATCATTCCAACTAGGAGGCAACTTAGATAATATTAATTCTACTTGAAGTGAATCAGGAATCTTAACTTTAATGTCACTAACTTTAAATACTATAATTTCAAGTTCATATACTTCATCCATCATAGGTAAATCATCAGACATCTGAAACTTAAAATATTTCAAAGCTAAAAATTTATTTGTACCTTTTTTTCTTGTTTTTATATTTGGCTTTGAGGGTGTCCTATGTCTCCTTTGGTGACTTCAAATTTGAATATAAATCATACAATCAATTAGTGAGGTAGTTGGGCATATGACCGCTATAAACTAATTCATCTTCTTCACGCTTCTTTCTTTATGCTTTAGCTTCATCATTATCATCTGACTTTGGTTTTGATAACTTAAGTTCACTTGCATTGAGCACATAGAATATATTCAAAGAAGCAGGGAGAAATGCCATTTTATCTTTCCATCTCATAAAATTGTTTCCATTAAATTGACTCAAGTTAATCAAATGTTGGTTTGCCATTTTGAATACCGAAGTAGAATATGTCATCATAATATTACCTTTAAATTTTTAGGGGATTTGAAAAAATAATATGGATTTATATTTATTTGAGGTGTGTAGGATAATATATTAAAGGTAATATTCCCAAAACAATCTACCCCTAGGATACAACAAAGCATTTACACGTGTATCTCTTGATAATTATATTAATAGGCTTTAACTAAATATCTCAAAATTTATTTTCTTTCATCCTACAATTATGGGGTATTTATATCAGTGTAAGAGTTATAATGAAGAGTTATATCCCTTTTCAAATTTCACGACTCTTCATTCAAGTTAACATAACTCTTTAATTAAATTAATTAATTCCAAAGATTATGGATTATTCTACACGTCCCCATTGTTCTCTATCATTTTTGTCAAGCAAAACTTAACATATCTCGTTTAACCATATGCTGCAACACCACTATTACGTTAGATCCCCAGGAAACTTTGGATTTGCTGCGAAAGAGCCCTACGCAACACACCCGTGGGCTACGTCCACACCACATGCAAACCACCACCATCAATGCCACAACCTCATGCAACCTACCTCCACTTGCATCCAAAACTCACACCATATAAACCCAACCTACATAAGTGTTTCACAACCCAACCATACCTACATGATTACCTCATGCAAGTCACCCCTTGGTTATGATCATAACTCATGCAAAAACCTCCATTTGTGGCACACTTTCACATAGCTTAGTTTACTTTGATTTTTTCTCCTTTTTACATCCTCGTTTGCCTTACCTTTTCCTTGGTTGTTTTCTTACATTCTAAATGTGTATTATTCTTTATTTTTAGATGATTTTTTGGTATTCTCAGAGGAGGCATCTTAGGTTTTCACTTGATTAGAGAATAGTGTCAGTTAGGTTAGGATACATTTCATACTTTAGGTTTTTTGGTGTTATGGGTGGACTTTTCTTTTTATCTCATGCTTAGTGTTATTATATGTTGCAATTCATGTTGTTGATTTCATTTGATAATATGTATTTTGGAATTATGAAAAAGTAAGCATTTCATAAAAGCATGAATCTATGTCTATTGCTCGGGCAAGCTTTGTCTTGAAACCCTCAGTTTGATGGCATGGTCCATTAGATTGATTTTGTTACGAGGATGATTTGTAAAGTTGGATAAGGATTGTCATGATTATATGTGTGTGTGTGTGTGTGTGTGTGTGTGAGAGAGAGAGAGAGAGAGGTTTGAATGGGTATTTGAGCATAGTATAATATTGTGTTGGTTCGTGCGGGTGTTAGAGAAGTTTAGTGTAGTATGGATACTTTTGTGAGAAACATGGGGTTACCTTGTTAATAAATATGGTCCGTATTTTAGGTAAAATTCGAGAGTAAGAAAATAAATATGGGACTCTCATATTTCCTAACACAGATCATATTTTTTTCCCTTATTTCCAAAACACGTTGTTTTGTCCCATAGGTTTTTTTGTTATATAAAAGAAGACATAATGAAACCCTAGTAGTCAAGAGTCGTGCATCCTAACTTCTTCTTCTTCTTCATAGAATTTTCCATTCAAAGAGAATTGTAGATTTATATAATTGATTGATTGATTGGTTTAATCATCCTGTAATTACACAATAGCACAAATAAATATCTCTACTTTTTCCACAAATGTTATATTTTGTGGTTGAATCCTCAATTATGTATAATCTTATTAATTTTGCATTCGTTTGGATATCTTTAAATATTTTATAATTCTATAGCAATTTGGTATCAAAGCTATGTTGTTAAAAATATCTAGTTATTGGGATGGGTATAAGATTCAATATTGAGAAGTTTAATAGATCCGCCAATTTTAGTTTATGAAAATTGAAAATGGGGGCAATTCTAATTCATAGTGGATTGGAAAAGGCTTTATTCGATCATTTGAACAAGCTAGATTCAATCACAGATGAGAGATTTGAAGAAGTAGATCTGAAGGCCCTCTTTACCATACAATTGTGCTTGTATAATGAGGTATTGTGGGAAGTGGAAAAATAACCCACAATGGTTGCCTTGTGGTTAAAGCTTGAGTCATTGTATATGATAAAGTCAATAACAAATTGACTACTATTGAAGAGTTGGGTTCATGACCTAAAATTTTGTGAGGGTGAATCTTTAAAAAGTCTTTTGGATAAATTTGACTCTATAGTTTTGGATTTGCATAATATAGATGTTAAATTAGATGATGAAGATTTGGCTATTATGTTGTCATGTTTATTGCCTACCAGCATATGAATAGGATTATCCAAAGTACCCACTTTCTCCAACATAACTTTTCTTGTAGCAACAATACCCTGGATAAACGGAAAGAATAATGCCTCAATTTTTACTACTAAAAAATTTTATTTCAGTGAAATAAAATATCAAAATAGTTGGGTATTGCCGTTGTAATCAAATTATATCTTTCTTACCATATCATTGTTACATCAATTACAAAGAAAAATAATTAAAAAATAAAACATGATAAGTAGAAGATAAGAGAAACTTCATAAACTTAATGGAAGTTTGGAAATTAACTCCGAGTGTAATATCAAAATACATAAAAATGTATACATTGGAAATTAAGAATTCCGAAAGGTATTTGGACCAAAAGCAAGTAACCAAATAACATCACTATACACCCAACCTTGATATAAAAGAGTCACTCTTCCACACATAAAGCATCAAAATCATCCAATGGGTTGTCATCAACCTGCATAAAAACATTCGGACCCTCTGCTCATAGGAATAAGCAGCACCCATAAAAAGGATGATCAGTATATTACGTACTAAGTAAGGCAGCCACACATTCAAATAAAGGTTACATAGAATTACATAATTTCACATTAGATAATAATCATACATATGTGTTAACATAAATCAATACAAGATAAATACTAATTCCAAAGCTCATGATTAGATATAAACATAAACCATTATTTTATTTACATTGAATTCAAGAACCCTACTAATCTTAATCTAACATAATGGATTGAAGCACCTCTCAGGAAAAAAAAAACATACTTGAGCCACTATTATTGTCCAATAAAATAGACCTAATATATACCAGTAAACATTCTCTTCACCACTATTCTTAAATCAATATAATGGTCAGAAGCACCTCTCATGATAAAATACACCTCAACCACTATTATCGTCTAGTTGAACGAACACAACACCTCTGTTCTGACTCATGTAATCATTCATTTTAAGTGATTAATATTGTATTTATTAGTTTATTATCTCATAATAATATTCTCACTCAATTTTTCAAGGTCCCACAATTCTTAATATGGTGGAATGGACTGATACACCTCTCAGGGCAAAACGCTCCTAAATTACTATTAGCATCCATTGGAACTGACACACAATACTTTAAGTGATATGCATAACACATAATTGAAATCACGTAAGGCACAATCATATAGTTATGGTGACATTCCCCAAGGAAAATGTCATAATTTCCCTAAAAAATCGTCATTTCACATTATAAGCATAACCTATTCTATATTAATCATTAATCCACCAATTTTAGCATACCTTCCTCAAATATTATTATTACAATCAATATATATAAAAATCAAGATCTAAATCCAACATCTTACACATGTGATAATAACCTTATCTCCAGAGTTATTATTCACAATACTTATAAAACCTAATTTCACAATATAGGTATAAATTTCTTCATAAGGCTCATATAATCACCAAACTGACATAAAAATTCCTAAAATACTAATATTAACAACATATCCAAAAATTAGTTTCTAAATGCAACGTCTTATGCATGCAATAATAATACTACCTCTGGGTTACTATTTGTAATTTAAACAATTTCTCATTTTGTAGAACATAGGACATTAGTAATACTCCAAATATTTCACATGATATTCTTAGTCAATTTTAAACCATTTAACACATTAAAACACCAAAATTTCCTTATCAAACCCATATCGACCGAAATACCCCTAAGGATGCCAAAACAACCATATTTTCCACAAAAACCTTATAAGTATGATATCATTATTTTCCAACCCTTGATTTAATACATCACCATATGTATTAATCATACTCATTTTTTCACTTACCATAATTATTAAAATACACACAAAATACTATATATCACATTAATTCACTTAGGTATTACAACATAAGAATTAACGCAACCATATCGTATAAGTGCATGTTTCCTTATCTTACTCAATTTCCATCACATAATACCACATTATCACATCATAAATTTAAAAAAATTATATTAAAAATATAATTATAACAACATGGTAATGAAAAACCATAGTACATAACATTTAGCAAAAAAATGTATTATGATGACTTGTATCCTTATAGAAAAAGACATCAATTTCTAAGCATATATAAACCTATACCACCTCCTCTAAGACCTCCAATAAATTACCTAAAGAAAAAGGATAATCAAAATTAGAAATTAGGGATATAGATAAGGAAAGGATAAGTTAAAGGAGGGTGAAAATGGAGTAAAACTAAATTGTAAGCTTTAAAGTTGTAATGGTAAAACTTTACCCACCAAGGTAGGGGGTATGAGAACTAATGCCACAACAAGGAGGTACCAATGAAACTAGTTGCCATTTATAAGGATAAGGAAAAAAAGAGAGGATAAAAGTTAGGAGGGGAAGAATGGTGGGAATGGCTGAAGGGGAGGGTGAGGAGCAATGATGGAGCCTGAAGTAAGGAGGAAGGCTATGGGGGTGAGAGCTGAATTTTGGGGTGGTAACGGTGATGGGGACCACTAATAACGGGGGAATGACAATGATAACTAGTTTTAGGGGAAATAAATAAATGCCCCAAAATTTTCTAATATTAAAGATTATATTTAAATAAGGTTTTATTTGAAAATTTAATTTAATAAATTATTTTTAATAAAATAAAAGGGAATTTAGTAGGGCAAATTAATAAGAAATTTTAGAAATATGTTAAGTAAAGGAAATTTGGGTATATTATATAATTAAAGGTTTTAATTTGGGAATTTATTTAAATAAATTATTTTGTTCAAATTAAGAAAGAGAAAATAGTTTCAAATTAATTTTAATTTTATAAATAATTTAATTAAATAAAATTAGAGTGATTTATTAATTTAAAATGGAAATTTTGGAAAATCTTTTAAAAATCCTAATTTATCCTAAAAAGGAATTTAAATAATATTATTTTCAAATACCCCAAATATTTTAATTAATTTATTCAACCCAACCCTCCTATTTTTCTCTCCTCCTTTTTCCTTTTTCCTTTTCTTTCTTCCTTTTTCTTTCTTTTTCTTTCTTTTCCTTCTTCTTCTTTTCTTTTTCTTTTTCTTCCATGAATTAGGCCTATTGCGCCGTCCCAGTTCTCTTTTCTCCTTTCTTTCCTTCTGCGCGGCCTAGACCGCGCATCGTCGTCCGTTCCCCCCTCTCCACGCCACGTTTGGACTCCTTATTCCTCTCGAATGCTGCGTTTTATTTCATTCTTTTACCGTTGCATTCGACAGCACCAGAACACTGCTCTTCATTTAGTATTCCACCAAAACACCGCATCTCATTTATTCTGCCACCCCTCGCGCCAAACTGTCGGTTTCCTTCCTTTTTCTTTCTTTTCTTTCCCCCAAACTGCCCGGTCCAACCTTTCCCTGTCGTCTTCTTCCTCTTCTCCCTCGACGCCATAACTACACCTTCCTCCTTCCCCCAAAAATGGCTCCGCCGGCCACACATGTCGTGACCGGCCTTTCTCCTGCCCATTCTCTTCCTCTCGATGCACACTCTAATTTGAAATACCCCACTTCCCTTTTCCTTCCCCACGTTGCTCCCAATTTCCCTCATAATGGTCGGGAAAATTTTGAAATTTATGCCGCCCGACCAACCTCATAACCGTCCCATTTTCCCACCAAAATTGATCTTCTGGTAACCTCCACAACTCGATCCTACCCTCCACCACTATGAATACCCCTCTTATGGCTCAAAATCGAGCTTTCTTTTCCCGAAAACCCTAAGTACCCGTTTGTACGCCACCGCACCTGTAGACGCCCCCTTCTCCACCGTTAGCCAACCTCGCCGCCTCTTCTTCCTCCCAAACTCTTCCCTGCAACACCCTCTAATTAACTAAACCATCTACATCCTTTAATTCTCATTGCACGGGCCTCCATAACTGTGCAAAGTTTGCTAGTTCTCTCGATAGAAATTTCTACCCTGAAACCTTAAACCACGGTCCACCACCACATCCGCCACTTCTGCCACCCTCTAAACCACCCAATATCTCCTTCTAAGTCTCCTCCACCAACCCATAAACTTATTTTATTTTTCTCCTTTCCCCTTACATCTTTTTCTTCATTTTCACCCCTCTTAGATCACTTTTCCGGCCACCTCCGGGCACAATCGTCGGTGCCACCCATCCCGTCCAACTCAAGGTGAAACCCTAGACCTTTTCAACACTTCCTTTCGATTTATTGATAATTATTCTACTTTTATCCTAATTTTTAATGTTAATTCAATTTTAATTATTATTACTATTATTATTATTATTATTATTATTATTATTATTATTATTATTATTATTATTATTATTATTGTTGTTGTTGTTGTTGTTGTTGTTGTTGTTCTTGTTGTTGTTATCAACTGAATCCTAATTGCTAAATTTTGTTGACAGGTTTCGGAGTATTCTTGAGTTAGATAAATTATTATTCTCGAATTTTGGTTATTTAATCGAATTATTACATGTTTACTATTATTATTATTATTATTATTATTATTATTAGTGTAATTATTTATTTAATATTTTAATTATTCCAGGAGGGGTAGAAACCTAAAAATTTAATTAAGTCTCGCACCTTTGGTTTTTATTACTATTATTAACATTTTTAACATTATTACTAATTATATTATATTATTATTATTATTATTATTATTATTATTATCTTTATTAAATTTTATATTATAAGTATATATATAATATTAATATCATTATTACATTTTTGAATAGTATTATTATTAAATGGAGTGGTTTTGAAAGCCACCTTGTAATTTTAAGAATTATGGTATTATTAATATTAATATTCTACTAATAAGAGTATTGTTAATAATGTTTTACTTTTATTATTATTATTATTATTATTATTAGTAGTAGTAGTAGTAGTAGTAGTAGTAGTAGTAGTAGTAGTAGTATCATTACTATTACTAGTACCATTTTGGTGAAGGGTAGAAACCCTTATATCACCACCCCTTTCGAATGAAAATAATTTATTTGTATTTTTAAGTAATATTTTGTATAGTTAATTATTGTGTAGTATTGTTTTAATTAAAACCCAAATCTTAGAATAAGTTAGAAAATACTAACATTTTATAAGGGAGTCTAATTCTAGTATACTTTTATATAATAGGTGAACCCAGTCAAACCCCTCAAGTGGAATAGGAGCATGTACCAAGACCAATGTCCTTTTAGGTAAGGGTTTACTAAGGTCATTTGTGTGTTTATATGCATTATGTGCTTCATATGCCATGTATTCTATATTTATTATTATTAATTATTTCGTATGTGGCATGATTATAGAGTTGAAATATGTTGGTATGAATAAATCATGGCATAAAGATTATGTGTATGTTTATGTTATTATTATTGTATGATATGGCCTTAAGACATGCATGTTAGGGTTGTAAAATAATGATGGAGAGTGTAACAATGTGGTATTAGGGTTTTGCATGAAATGGCATGGTGTTAGGGTTTGCATGAAATGACATGATGCTAGGGTTTTGCATGAAAGGGCATGATGTTAGGGTTTGCATGGAAGCATGTCTACGTGAAGTTAGGGTTGCTTATGAATTAGGGTTTGCATGGAAGTGTGGTATATTTGGAGCTAGGGTTTGCATATGAATTGGAGTTGCATGGAAGTGTGGCATACGTGGAGTTAGGGTTTGCATATAAATTAGGGTTTGCATGGAAGTGTGGTATATGTGGAGCTAGGGTTTGCATATGAATTGGAATTGCATGGAAGTGTGGCATACGTGGAGTTAGGGTTTGCATGGAAGTGTGGTATATGTGGAGCTAGGGTTTGTATATGAATTGAGGTTGCATGGAAGTGTGGTCTATGTGAAGCTAGGGTTTACATGTGAATTAGGGTTTGCATGGAAATATGTCTACGTGGAGTTAGGGTTTGCATGGGAGCTAGCGTTTGCATGGAAGTCTGGTATGTGGAGTTAGGGTTTGCATAAGAGCTAGCGTTTGCATGGAAGTGTGGTTTACGATGAGTTAAGGTTTGCATGGGAATTAGGTTTGCATGGGAATTAGGGTTGTATGGAGTTAATTATGCATGTCTGGGCAAATGTTTGTGAATGGAAAATGTTGTGATTAAAATACTTAAGACATTAATCTTTTAAAGTGGAAGATTATTGAGCCGGGTCCAGACCGATCCACCGGTCAGCAATAGTGGTTAGGGTTTTTACCCTATGTGTGATCGATCCACCGGTAATAATAGTGGTTAGGACATGAGGTCCTATATGTGACCGGCCCACCGGCAATAATAGTGGGGTGACTCGAGCTCAATAAACATAAACCAGAATTGTTAAAGCTCTTAAAAGACATTAATTACTTATAGTGAAACACCATACGAGCAGGAACCAGACCGATCCACCGGTCAGGAATAGTGGTTAGGGTTTTACCCTATATGTGACCGATCCACCGGTAATAATAGTGGTTAGGACATGAGGTCCTATGTGTGACCGGCCCACCGGTTATAATAGTGGCGTGTTCCTGTTTTCACATGGATATGATAAAAGGCATGGTGTGTATCGACTTTTGATAAAAGAAAGATTAAATGATTAATCCGGACCTTTTTGGGCCTTATGTGTGGACTTGTCAATTATAAGTTATGGAGTTTACTTTATGCTTCTATATATCATATGTATGGGTTGTAACTGTATGTGATCATTATCTTGCATGATTTAATGTGTTATATGCCAGCCTTAGTACTCGGTTACCTTACTCAGTACGTAGCGTACTGATCACCCGTTTCATGGGTGCTGCTCATTCTCACGAGTAGAAGGCCCTTTCTGGCTTTGTGCAGGTGGGCAAGACATCAGTTGGGGCTATGAGTTGAGCTTGTTTTTGGCTCAAGGTTCGAGATTTGTGGCCATATTTTTATGCTATGTATTTCCTTTGTTAGTTCCTTTGTATCGAATTTATCCATTTGGAGCTATTACCTTGTATTGAGTATTTCAAATGATTATTTTATTGGTTGTAAGTTTATTTCTCTTTCAAAATGAATTATAATTCTTCACGTATACTCTGATTTCCTTGTTATGACCTTTTGATTCATTTTGTGAATGCTTCGTTTGATTTTAATAGTAATCTCTTTTTCAGCCTTAGCACTTGGTACTGAAACGGTCAAAGAGAACTGGTTTAGTACTAAGTGTGGTGGTAACATCCCCAGAAATTTACGGTTTTAATTTATGAGTTTTACTTTTTTTTTAAAAAAATATGTAAATTTTGGGGGTGTTACAAGAATGGTGGAAGTTAGTGTTGTTGGGGCAAAAACAAGGCAACGAGAAGAAAGAAAGGAAGTAGCTTCTCAGTTGTTGTTGCTTGTCGACAAAAAAGGAGGGAGAGATGGAGGTAGTTGAGGAAATTACATGAAGTGAGGAGAGAGATTGGAGGGTATATATAGATAACGGTGATGAAAATGGCTGAGAATTGGTAGAGAGATTAATAAAAGAAAGTGTGGTACGAGCACGGAAAAGTTTTCCAACGGATCACATACCTTGAGATATGGGAGTTAATGGTGGTGATGATGAATATAGGGCATGTAAGTTAGGTTTTAAGCATGGAAGAAGAAAAATGTTTGGGAGGTAGAGTGATTCATGCAAGAGGAAGAGGAAGAAGAAGAAGGAAACCAAAAAGGAGGAAAAAGAAAAGGGAAAAGGAAAGGAGAAAGAGAAAAGGAAAACCAAAGGGAGAAAGAGAAAATAAGTTTAGGGTTAGGATTAGAGTTAGCTTAAAATAATTTTTATTATTTAATTAGGGTAAAATTAATTATCAACCATTCAGGTTTAGGTTCAAGTTAAAAATATTAATGACCCAGAATAAATATTAGAATTAGGTTAAGACTTATGATTAAGGAATTAAGTAAGGTAGAAATATTAATTTTCTAATATTATAATTAGGTTAATATTTTAATTACTTGGTATTGAAATAAGATAAAATTTAAGGTATTAAAAAAACAACAGTTTATAAGGCATTATTTACTTCAAGTGAAAAATCACATGAAACAACACTGAGGTGCCAAATCTATTCTACCAGACAAGAATAGTGGTCTAGAGCATTTTGATTTGGGAGGTTCTTCAAACCATTTTACCCTTTTAATAATAGTGGCCAAGAGTGTGTTGTCCCAAAAGATGTTGAGTCCATTCCACTAGTTTAATAATAATAGTCAAACTCGTTTTTACCATGGGTGATTTTTCAATCCATTCCATCAAATTAAGAATAGTGGGGTCCTTGAACTCAACATAACTAATTAATTTGATTGTAAGTATAATTTATAATGAAAGGCTGGATTGGTTCTTCTCTTACATTGTATTATGTTTAATTAATTCTTATTATTAGTCTTCCATGTAACCTTATATATTTTGTATATCTTTCTTTTGATTTTATTTCTCCCTTACTTAATACATATTGTATTGATCATCTGTTTCATGAGTGTTTCTCATCCCACAAACAGATTTCCTAGATTTTACTATGCAGGTCGGTGAAGATTATTTAGATGACTCCACTCTTTATGATGCTTTACTTGGGGAGGAATAATTATATTATCTTTGGAGTTGGACATAGAGTTAATATTTTTTGGTTATTAGTTTTTGTTTGGATACCATTCTGGACTCTTAGTTCCCATGGATCCCTTTTTTTAGTATTTTTATTTATTCTATACATGGAGTTAAACTCTAACTATGAGCTAAATTTATGGTCATTCTCGCATTCTCTATTTATATTCCTTTAAGTTCTAACTATTTTGACGTGTATTTGATGTAAGGACGTTATGGTAAACTAAAATTATGTTGAGTATCACGGAAACACCCAAATATGTTGATATTAAATGTTTGCTAATAAAAAAATTAACTAGTAAATTTTTGGGTGTTCAAGAGTCATCTAAAGGCTATCAGCGAAAGCACGACAAAGTGTGTTAGCTAGAGGCCAAATGGTGATAGCCAAGGGCATTGCTAAAGAGTGTATACCAATAGGCATTGGCAAATAGCAACAACTAAGAATGTTAGCCAAAGGATGAGGGTGTCAACTAGGGGCATCAACCAAAGGATAGATGTAACACCCTAAAATTTACTATTTTTTTTTTACGCAAGACCTCTAAATTTAAAATCCATAAATTCTGGGGATGCTACCGCCACACTTAGTACCAGACCGATTCACTCCTACCATTCTAGTACCAAGTGTTAAGGCTAAGAAAACATTGCCATCAACTCATATCAATACATAAATCAAGGTTTGCAATATAAAATCAGAGTACGCAAGTATTATTAAAAAAATTGAAATACGAGAGAAAGTTTCTTAAAGTAGAAAGATGTCCATTATGGTAAAATTGTTTGTGGAATTCATAACATAGCTAAAAGAGAAAAAAAGATAATAATCTCATTAATGGAAAAACCAACCATGCCACTCTAAAGACTTGATCCAGCCCAAATCGTCAATCGCCTCTGCTTGACGTCCTATGGACATCAATATCATCAAAGAACATGTCTCCTACCTGCAACACGTCATACGGGCCTTTTGCTCGTGGGAATGAGTAGTACCCATAAAAAGGGTGATCAGTATGCTACATACTGAGTAAGGTAACCGAGCACTAAGGCCAACACACAAGTACATAAAATCATGCGGAATAATATACAGCTTACAAACATTCAAACCCACATATATAATATATAAAGTCATGCAGGATAATATACAGATTATAAACGTTCAAGCTCATGCATAAAGGCTCAAATAGTCCAGATTAATTATTTAATTAATCTCTTATCGAAAATCGATTTGCACCATGCATTTTTATCAAATCCATGCAAGTACGGGAACCTCACACTATTGTAGCTTGTGGGCCAGTCACTTGCGGGACATCATGTCTTCACCACTATTATTCGCTGGTGGATCGGTCACTTATAGGGTAAAACCCTAACCACTATTCCTTACCGGTGGATTGGTTTAGTTCTTGCTCGCATAGTTTTCCACTATAACTAATTAGTATCTTTTAAGTGCCTTAGGAAAACTCTAGTTTATGTTTATTGAGCTCGGGATCCCCCACTATTATAGCTGGTGGGCCGGTCACTTGCAGGACATCACATCCTCACCACTATTATTTGCCGGTGGATCGGTCACTTATAGGGTAAGAGCCCTAACTACTATTCCCAACCGGTGAATCGGCTGGACCCAACTCAATAATCTTTCACTTTAAATGATTAATGTCTTAAGTATCTTATTCAGAAGCTTTCACCTTGCACATGCATGAATCACTCCCATTACACTTATCCTCCAACTGATCTGTATCATATCATGAGAACCCTGCACCTTCTAACTTATTTAACAACCTTTCCTCTGTACTCAAACTCACACTAGAACTCCAACACCGAAATATGTGGGTCAAGGCCCACTACTATACACCTCCCAATCCACTTATTTCCTTACTCTAGGGTTTTTCCCAAAAACCCTAATTTAGGCCCACATGACCTATCCTACTCCACCTCACTCTACACAAATTATTTTAACACCCCATTTTTCACAACTCATCAATCCCATATTCATCATTATACTTTATTCACCAAGTACACACATGTTACCACCAAACCCTAGTTAGTCATATAAAAACCATAGTTAACCACTCCAAACCATAATTAGCCACTCCAAACCCTAGTTAATCACAACAAACCATAATTAGTCACTCCAAACCCTAGTTAATCACAACAACCCATAGTTAATCACTCCAAACCTTAATTCAGTCTCCTCCATACCCTTATATTATCCTACGTACTACTTTTCACCCAAAACTTCCAAATACCCAAATCACTCTTCTATTACCTTCCTTACATCCCAAGTCAACTTTTCATACGTAAACTTTACTCCCATGCAAATGCTATCCTCCCCATGCAAACCTTTAAACTTTTTCACGCAAACCCTAAAACTTTCACGTGAAACCCTAGATTCAACCATGAAAACCTTAGATCCATCCATACAAAACGCTAAAGTCCACCATACAAAACCCTAGATTCAATCCATACAAAACCCTAGATTAGATTCCCCCATGAAACGCCATAAAATCTGCAATGCAAAACCTTAAGTCTATCCATACCAAAACGCAAGATTCCTTTATATAAACCTTAGATTCTTCCATACAAAATTTAAGATTCATCCATACCAACTCTAGATTCAACCCATACAAAACCCCGGATTAGATTACCCTATGAAACACCATAGATTAGATTCTCTCACACAAAACCATAGATTAGATTCTCCCATACAAAACCATAGATTCGATTCTCCTATGCAACACCATATATAGATTAAATTCTCCCATACAAGACCATAGATTAGATTCTCCCATATTACACGATAGAGTATATTCTCCCATACAAAATATATATTAGATTCTTCCACATAAAACCCTAAATTCCCCATTTTATTCTTCCACTCATGGGTCATTAAAATACTTAAATCAGCTCACATCCCTTGGTCAACTTACTTCCCCCATTCTCCTTTTTCATCCTTTCCCCTACACAAAACCACATTAACATCCTCACATGCATGTCTTACAAGGTCATAACATATAACATCACATACCACAATATTTCATCACATACACATAGTACACATGCCATGTAAACACACAAAAACATACTTCAACTCCACGTCATACCACATACGAAATAATTACAATAATAAACATATGATGCATAATATACAAAGAATATAATGCTCATAAACACACAATAGGCCTTAGTAACACCCTTACCTAAAATGACACCTGTCTTGAAGCATGCTCCTACGCCTCCTTAATACTTTGACTGGTCTCACCTATATGAGGGAAAAGCTAAAATTAGATTCCCTCCTACCAAAAATAATATCAATTACTAACTTATTCTAAGACTAGGCTTTTGATAAAATAATAAAATAATAATAATAATAATAACCATTAATTAATTACTAAATTTGGCTAAAAAATTATAAGAATTAATATTAATATTATAAAAGTTGATAATATAAGGTTGAATACTTTACCCAAATAATAATAATAATAATAATACCAAAATTATAATAGCAAAGATACTAAAAATAATATATACATTAATATTTACAAGAATAATAATAATAGTAACAACAATAATAAAAAGAATATTATTAAAAAAAACAAAGTGAAATAAGGGTTTCGACCCCTTTACCAAAATAATACTAATAATAACATTAGTAAAATAAATAAAAAAATTTAGTAATATTAATAACAATGAAATAGTAATAATAATGATAAAAACCATAATAATATTGCAAAAATGATAATAATCAAAATGGTAATGATGGTAATGATAATAATCGAAAATAAAATGAAGTAGGGTTTGACCCTACATTGAATAATAATACCTTATCAAATAATAATGATGATGATGATAATAACACTAATAATAATAATAAATGCTAATGATAAAAATAATATTATTATTAATAATAATAAGACTTGATATTTATAATACCACTACTACAATTCAAAATAGACACAATAGGGTTTCAGGCCTATATTGAATAATAATACTAACATTAAAAATAATAATAATAATAATAATAATAATAATAATAATAATAATAATAATAATAACAGCAACACTAATAGTAAAATAGTTGTGATAATAATAATGGAATAATGATAATAATTTCTAAATAATAGTAGTAGTAATAATAATAATAATAATAATAATAATAATAATAAAATCATAATAAAAATATAATAGGGTTCGTCCCTCAATAGGAATAATAATAAAAACATTAATAATAATAATAATAGTATATATATATATATATATATATATTCAAATAAATGAAATAAAATAAATTAAAGCTTGTATAAATAGTGAAAAAGGGTTGAAGGGGTTTAGGGATTAACCTTATACTGGTGGTGAGGGGTGGCACCGGCGGTGGTGCACGGCAGTGGCAGCGGTGGCCGAAAAAAGAGAAGAAATGGGGAGAAGTTGGATGCTGGGAAAAGAAGAAAGAGAAAGAAGGTGGAAGTAAGCGTGATTATGGTTGTCGAGAAGGAGAGGAACAGAATAAGGGTGGTGGCGCAACCAAGGGTGGCGGTATACGATGGGGGTGGTGGTGGCCAAATTGGAAATAAGAAGAAAAGGAGAGGAGGAGAGGGAGGAAGAAGAAAAGAAAGGTAGGGGAAGATAGAGGAGAGTCTGCAAAATAGATTGAGAGGTGAATGAGATAGTGGAAATGGCGATAGTGGTGGCCGACGATAGTGCGAAGGGTGGCAGAGGAAAGATAATGGCCAGTCAAAACGGGTGTAACTAGCGGCGAAAAACCAAGGATGGGGCGGCGTAGTTGCAGTTCGTCGACAATGGGGGAGGAGGAAGGAAGAAGAAGAAAGAAAGGGTTAGACTGGCAGTCTGAGAGAAATAGAAAGAAAAGAAAAAGAGGGGAGCCGACCAGTCAGGCGGTGAGGGGGAAAGATTTAATTGAAATACAGCGTTTGTAAGGGAAAAGAGGAAGAACGCGGCGTTTTAGCTGCTGAAGGAAGAAGAAAAGAAAGAAAAGGAGTATGGTCGTTGGGCTGCCAAAGAAGAAAAGAGAAAGAGAAGGAGGCAGGCCATGGAGGAACGACAAAGGAAGAAGGGGATTGGGCTGCCGATAGGCCCAATCGGGAAGGAGAAGGAAAAAGAAAAGAAGAAGAAAGAAAAAGAAAGAAAAAGGAAAGAAAAGGATGAATGAAAAAGGAAAAAAGGAAAAAGGGAAAAAGAAAAATATGAGGGTTGGTTAATTAAATTAATTAGGATATTTGGGATATTTAAAAATAATAATATTTAAACAATATAATATTTAAATCCCTTTTTTAGGCTAATTTAGGATTTTTAAAAGATTTTTCACAAATTCTATTTTAATTAGCAAAACACCCTAATTTTATTCGATTAAATTATTTATAAAGTTCCTATTAATTTGGAACTATTTTCTCCTTCTTATTTTAAATAAAATAATTTATTTAATTAATTTCCAAAATAAAATCCTTAATTAGCTAAAATACCAAAAATGTTCTAATAAAAATATTTATTATTTTCTTCTTGAATAGACCTAATTAATTACCTTTTATTTTAATAAAAATAATTTATTTAATTAATTTCTAAATAAATCCTTAAGTAGCTATAATTATTAAAATTAGGTTCTGGGGTATTTCAATAGACATATGAAGGCAAAAGGCAATGACTAAAGGTTGTTAGCTAAAGGCCAAACTGTATGAACCAATGGATGGTTGCTGAGGGCATCAGCCAAAGGGTGGTTGGCGAGGGCATTGACTAAAGGGTATATAACCAAGGACAAATAGTGATGATTAGGGTTGTAAATGAGATAAAATAGTTTAGTATTTAGCTTGGTTTAGCTCGTCATTTATCCTTGACTAGGAATCTAATTAAGTACCTAATGTAGGTCTCTTAGGCTTGATGAGGAAAAAGACATCTATAGATTCCGAGACAAGAAAAGAAGTTTCTATCCCTTATGATTTGATGGTGGAGAAGTAGATGATAAATTTGGGTAACCTTCACATGACTCCCCAAAAGGAGTGTGAGGCTGCTTACAATAAGGTATGAAAGATCGAGATTGTAGGGTCAAGCTCCGAAGCCTCACTAGACCACAGTGAGCCCAAATCTCCACCAAGTTTTAGAATTGTTAATAGAATCCCAGGATCCTTTGTTTCATAGATCTAGATGGATATCCTAGAAATGGATGATAAAAGGATCTCAGGAATTGAAAACCAAGTAGAGGAAGGTGATTATCTAGAGGTGATATAATCATGGGAGTTTGCGAAGAAATTAGGATTGTCTTCAATGAAGGAATATGGTTATGTAAGAAGCTTGATATTAGTGAGAAGAAGTTAGAAAACTTATGAGAAAAAGGATCCCTGAAAAGACAAAGAAATATGGAAGGGTGATAAAGGAGGTATCAAGTTTCTTTATGATCATTATCAGCTGGAATGTCAGAGGGGTTGGAGCAAAGGACAAATTCTCAAGCATTTAAGCTATTGTGGAGAGAAGCTCTGGATCCTAGATTTGGTGGAAACTAATCATAGATTAGTTTTTGACTCATGGAAAAGAAGGGTGTAGAATAATAGCTTAGTATAATAGTTTGGTGTTAGAGCATAAGGTAAGAGTGGGGGTTTAATTCTGGGCAAGGATATGCATAAGTTCATGGCAAAAAAAAAACTTTCCTCAAGTACACATTAGATTCTAATTAGAAAGTTATTTTCTTTCCTTTACCTTTGATTGTGATATTATGTTGGTTTATTATTTTGAAATTTGAGAGATATAATGGAGTTGCTAGAGGAGTTGTTTAATATGAATAAGAATTGGTATATGCTAATTCTGATTATGGGAGATTTCAATAAGGTTACATGCCCAAAGAAGATGAGAGAAGAATGACAAAGAATAGCAGGATGAGGGCATTTAATGAGTGGATCGATAAAATGTGCTTGATTGGTTTGAAGCCAGGAAACATGGATTTTCCATGGTATAGGGTCGCAACAACAAGTCTATTAGATAGGTTTTTTGCTGATGTGAGGTGGATTGCTACCTTCCCTACTCTTATGTGTTCAAGGCTGGGTAAGTCACTATTTTATTATAAGCCAATTCATCTTTTATTACTCATCGATGCTGAGGGACCCTAACCATTCAAATTATGGGATATATAGTTCTTGCACCAGAAGTTTAGAGGTTCATCGATGAATGTTGGTATAGGATAGGTGTGTATGATTGTCACATGAAGCTGAAAATGCTTAAAGAACCCTTAAATGAGTGGAATAAAAGAATATTTAGGAATTATGAGTAGAATATTCTTAAGTTTGAGAATGACCTACAAAAACGGGATCAAGAAGACAACAGCAAATCAGACTTTGAAGTGTTGATGATAGGGACAGTAGCCATTCAAAGGTAATTATGGATTTGGCAAAAAAGAAGATATAGTTACTTGTGGAAAGTTTCAAGAGTCAGAAGCTTTAAAGTGAAGGACATCAATAAGTGATATCTCCACACTTCTACCATTATCAAGAAGAGGAATTTGTCCATTCATACAATTAAAGATCATGAGGGGTTTATGACTGACCCGAAAAGGGTGAGAAAGATTCTTTTTTCCTATTTTCATGAGCTTTATAGTGAGCACAATCTTCCTACTATGCACATGACATATGAGGGTTTCAGAAAGCTTACCACTACGAAAATTTCTTAGTTGGAGTGCTTGCTACGAAAAGACGACGTCAAAGCAGCTACTTAGGCTTGTGAGCTGGTGAAGGCTCTTTGTTATGATGGTTTCCATTTGGGCTTCATTCAAAATTTGTGGGGCATTAAGGGAGAAAATGTTAGTGATTAACTGTTGGATTTTTTCTCATTAGGATGGCTGCCTATAGTAGTGAACACTAATATAGCCTCTCTTATTCCTAAAGTTTATAATATGAAATAGGATAAGTAGTTCAAACCTAGTATTATGATTAAATTTATTTACAAGGTCATTGTGAAGATTATGGTGAAAAGGCTGAAGTCGGTAGTATCTTTGCTGGTAAGTGATGACCAATAAGCTTTCATAACTGGTAGGAGTATCATTGACAGTTCTCTTATTGCAAATGCGGTGGTTCATTAACTTAAGAAGCACAAAAGGTAGCAGGGCTTTATAGTGAAGTTATATTTCCAAAAAGTCTACGGCACACTGAGATGGGATTATACAGACTTAATGTTGGAGATAATAGGGTTTGGCAAACCTATAAAGCATGGATAAAGGAGTGCCTTACAACTGCAAGTATCTCAATTCTAATCAATGGGCCACCTTCCCCTCCTTTCAAGATGAAGAGGGGCCTTAGACAAGGTGAAACCCTATCTCTTCCTCTTTTTCTTAGCCAATGAAGACCCGAGTCAGATGATTAGGAGAGGTAATAGTTCTGATATGATCTAAGGACTTAAGATTGGTAATAGCCAAGCTAAGGTGACTCACCTTCAATATACAGACAATATGTTGAATTTTTGCTCGATGTCAAAATAAATTGTTAGAAATTGGATAAGGTTGCTCGATTGTTTCTAACTCATCTCTGGGTTGGGTATTAATTTCTCAAAGTTTGAGCTGATCAATTTGGGTGTTTATATAGAGTTATTAATTTCTACAACAAGTATTTAGAACTATCGTATCTATAGTCTACTAATTAAGTATCTAGGCCTTTCGTTAGGAGCTAATCCAAGGAGTGTGCTGACCTCGAAATTAGTGGTTAAAAAAGTGAGGGATAGGTTGAAGAGTTGGAAAGTAAGAACACTTTCTAGGGCAATAAGGCTTATACTGATTAAAAGTGTCCTCAATAGCATGCCTCTTTATTGTATGCTTCTTTAAGATCCATAAAGGTGTTTTCAAAGAAATTACTAGAATTCAAATAAATTTTTTTTCCAAAATCGAGGAATTAAAGAGCTTATCCTTGATCAAATGGAGGACCATTCAAAGAGTGAAGTAAATGCGTAGTTTGGGAGTTGCTGATATGGTGATTCAAAATAATGATTTTCTATTTAAATGGTGGTGGAGGTTTTTCACCACTGATGGAGCTATGTGGAAGTCAGTTATTCAAGTATTTTACTTAGAAAATTAGAGAGGGGTGCTCGAGATGTCGAGAATGAATGGAGGTAGAGAAAAATAGGGTAAAAGAAATGACTTGCTGGCTATAGGTTTGAAGATTAGCTTATGTGATGGGAATAAGTTTAGTATCTTCTATGACGATTGGAATGGTTAAGGAAAGTTGAGTTAGTGCTATCCAAGGTTGTTCTCAATCTCTTTCCAGTAGGAAGAGAAGGTAGTGTGTGTGAGATGTGGCTTCTTGGCAGTGGAGTATCGTGTGGAGGAGAAGTCTTTTTATGTGGGAAGGGGAAAGAGATCAGCAGCTACAATAAATTATCAAACAAGTGATGCTATGCAAAGAAAGACCTAACACAATGTTTTGGAGTAAAGATAGAAGTGGGATATTTCATGTTAGATCTTTTTGTGATGCGCACTAGGGTGAGGAAATTGATACAAGAGGCAAGGATTTACACCCTTAAGGATTGAGTTGGTTTCTTGGTTTGTGGTTTAACAAAAACTTAACACTATATAGAAGCTTTTAGACCTTCGACTTCTTAATCCCCATGATTCTAGTTGTCCCTACTGTCCTAAAGAGCTATGTATTTTATCCCCTATAGATTAACTCTGGTATAGAGTTCGTAAGTAGATTGGGGTTGAATGGATGATGTCCCACAATGCTATGGAAGCTTCCTTAACATGGCTATGTATTCGGTGAAGAGTCTTAAAGGACAACATTTGGACTACTTCCTTTTTTTCCATTATTGGAACCATATGAGAATTTGGAAATAGAATTATTTTCAAAGATGCTAAAGTATATAGGAAGTGGATGTTGATGCTTATATAGATAGAGTTGGTTTATGGGTTAAGGATGCAAATCAGAATTTTACTTATATAGTTTGTGATCTTGTTTACAATGTATAAGCGCTAACAGAGTAATACCTCAAAATTTTTCCTAAGAATGCATAATATAATAATGAAATATTAAATAAATTAAAATATAGGTACACATTATAATAATAATAATAATAATAATACTAGTAATGACAACAAAATGAGATTTAGAAATTTATAATTATTATTCGGAAGCTTTATTTTAATTATCTAACCAAAAATAAATTATAGATAACTTATAGTAGTTTTAACTATTTTTTATTATTTTTATAATTACCAATAAATTCCCCAAAAATCCCACTATTTCCCTTCTTTTTTTTCTCTTTTCTCTTTTTTCTTCTTCTTTTTCTTTTCTTTCTCCTTTCCTTTTATTTCTATTTCTTTTCTTCCTTCTTTTTTTTTCTTCTTTCCCTCCCCTATTTGGGTTACGTCCCAACACCTCCTCCCCTCCCCTCTTCCTTTTTTCCCTGATCGACCCAAGGGGCTCTTTCTTTTTTCTTCCCTCGTGGGTGACGGCCTAGCCTACCCCTTCCCCTCCTCTTTCCGTTTCTCTCCCTCCCCTTTTTTTTCTTCATTTCCCTTTCTCTCCCTGTCCCTTACCTTGTACCTATGACCCCTGCATGACCCTCCCTCATTTCCATTATTGCCTACACCCAACCACTCCCCTTTCCTTTTTCAACCATGTAAGGCATACACGTTGGTAGGCCCCTGCAAGGTCCCCCTTGCATGCCCCTTATTCACCTGCACCCTATCACCATACACCCCATGCATCTGCCCCAGCATCGTCCTTATCTCCCACAATCAATAGCCTAGCGACCAACCCTTTTGTCTTCTTTCTCCCCTTATCCTTGTCCTTTTGTCCGAGTATAAACGCCTCACACACCTTCTCCTCTCCTTCTTCCCCAAATCACCCTCCTGCAAACCCTCCCTTTCCCTACCTTCAATTGCCACTACCACCACATCTAGGCTATGCCTCCAACCCAGCTCCACACCCATCCCTACCCTGCAACCCCCTTGTGCCTACTGAGCCCCTCACATTCCCCTTCCTCTTTTTTGGGAAGCTTGAGCTACCCTATGCCACCCTATAGCACCACAATCCACCTCACGCTGTCGCCATCACCAACCTATTTACCTCTTCCTACACCTCCCCTTCTATGCAAACACTAATCTTGTGCACCCAGCCCTCTCCACCATCTTTTGCCCCTCTATTTCTCCCTTCTTCTCCTCCCTTCCTCTCATTTGCCCTACCCGAGTGCCACCACAGCAAACCACCACCCCTCCCACTATTCCATCTAATTCTAGCACCACCCACGTCCCCAAAGAACCTAGCCCCACTCCTTTTCTAACCCAAAATCCTCTCCTCCTTACGCCGTTGCCACATCCGTGATTGCCGCCACACCAGCCTCCTATAATCTTGCTTATTCTGGTCATATTTCTCCTCCTTTTTATCTATTTTTAAGTCTTTTGATCTAATTTGTTATTATTAGTATTATTATTACTATTATCATCATTATCATTAGTATTTTGATTAAGGAAAAGAGAAAAATGAAAAAGGTAGAAAAAGGATAAATTAGCCTAAGTTGGGTGCTCCCATTTTTAGGTACTGAACCAATGAACAACAATAAGGAGGCATAAGATTTATTACTTCAAGACTAGGCCCATTTAGGTAAAAATACAATTATAGATAGGGTTTGTGCTGATATGCTTTGATTGTAGAATAAGTGTATATCTGCTTAAAATATATATATTCTAAGATTGTTGTGCAGCTTGGCTTACAAGAACCTAAGGTAAGTGTATCTGTGGTATTGACTTCTTGGTTATTTGTTGTCATAAAATTCTATTGTATGATAATGCATGTTTTGAGAATTCTTGAGAAATTGTGTATTTAAGTCTATGAGTAGTAGGTAAGATTTAGTGGCCTAGGGCATTTTGGGACAAGATGGTGGGAGATAGAATAAGGGGAAATCCTAAGATAAAAAAAATGTATTCAAAATATTCCTTGAGAAAAATGTTGAGTACTAAGAATGGTAAAGATGAAAGGGTGATTAGGGTGAATTTTGCATGGGGAGAGTTGAACCTACATGAGGGTAAGTCCAACCTAGTATAGCTATGGCTGGGGGTGACTAAGGGAAAAAGAGAGTTGTAAAGAAAAGATTAGAGGGATGATGAGGGTATTATTAGGTAGCTTGGTGAACATAGGAGAGTTTTTGGATGTTGGAAGATGGGGAAGTGCATGGGGAAAAAATAGGGTTTTGAGGGTTCAAAACCCTAAGGATAGGTCTTTATCACATGTAGGAGATGAGAGAGTTGGGTTGTGCCTCTAATTTGTGATGTAGGGTACACCTTATGGAGGATGTGGGTTCAATCAAATGGTTAGTTAGGATGTGGAAGGGAGGGTACAAATGGAAAGGGAGACTATGTTTTTTGAAGGAGTCATTTGGTGAGGTTGTTATCGCATGTGTAAAATAAGGAAATCGGCCTGTAAAAATTTGGGGGATGGATAGTTATGGCAACATATACTTAGTTGTAGGATTTAAGGCTAAATAAGAAGTGGATGATAGTTTGGCCCTATACAGGCCCAACTAGGGTTTTGAAGGGGTAATCCTAGAGGGTAATGGTTATCATATATAAGGAACAAGGGAAGTGGGCTATGATTCATGAGTGGTGAGGTCCTAATGCCATATTCGGGTAGATGGATACTTTGTGAACTCAAAGGATCATTAGGGAGTGATGATACCTCGAGTTTAAGGAATTAGGGTTTCTAAGGGCCCTAGGTTGGCTTGAGGTGGTAGTTGGATGGGAGTCTTACTTGGTTAGTGCATGGATGTGTGGGTGTTTTCTAAACAAATAAAATATGAATAAGATACTAATCACATAAAGTAGAAGATCATTTAATCCGAGCCCATGTGTATCATTTGCTAGTCCATCAGATAGAACAGTGGCGAAGAGTGAGTTGCCCTAGGATGTGTTATATCACCGGTCCATTAGTGAGAATAGTGGGGTCCCCAAGATTAAATAGTAAAACTTTTGGACAATAACAAACTACGGAAAGACACTAACGACTTATAGTGGAACACCATGTGGGTCAGGACCAGTTTTAACATATACTTATATTAACTGGTTCACTAGTGTGAATAGTAGCCAAGAGCTGATGTCCTTAGTTGTATTACATTTAGTAGTCCATCGGTTATAATAGTAGTCAGGAGTGTACTACCTTAGGTTGTTTTGCATTTACTAATTCACTGGTGAGAATAGTGGTTAGGAGTATGCTGCCTTGGGTTTTATTATATTTACCGGTCCACTGATGAGAATAGTGGGGTCCCCGAACCCACTTGGATATAATTCAAGAGATGACTCAATTTTGAACTAATGGCTTAAGCATAGATAGTAATGAGCAAACTACTATCACCTGCTTATGTGTCTATATGTTTTTGTTGTAATATCATGAATTGTCACATTCCTTCATGATTTTATTATTACATTGCTTAGTATGTAGCATACTGACCACTCATTTCATGAGTGCTACTTATTCTCATGAGAAGTAACCCCTCTTAAATCTGTATAGGCGACTGATGATGTCATTGATGACTTTGCTGCATATGATGACTTGGTCAGGGTAGAGTGATGTTGTGATATTCCGCTGTTGGGGCCAGAGAGAGTGTCTTTTAGACTTGTTTTCCTACTAGTTTCAAATAACCTTTCCTATTGCTAAGCAATGCTATGTATTTCTAGTATTTTCCAACATCGACACTTAACTCTTTTATGTTCTGTGTTGCCAGTATTTCCTTATATCAACACTTAACTCTTTTGTAAAATGAATTTCTTTTTGTTGTGGTATTTTGGTTGCTATTAGCCTTGTAGTTGGTATGAGGTTGACTAGGGGCCAAACTTATACTTACCTCTTGTGGTGTATGGTTTTTAGATATGAAAAATAAATAATTGTGATTTTTAAGAGTGTTACAAATAGGGGATCACTAATATACTCGGGTTTGTGGACACTATGATGCACGTGTTGTATGGACGGAAGTTAAGCCTATAGGTGTGTCTCTTCTTGGAGCTCTAGGTCCTAGTTTTTCTTTTATCTTTTTTGGCTTAGATCATGAATGGTTGTACTTATGTTTAGTTGTCATCCGATCTCTTTTTGTTACTGCCTTTGAGTGTGAGTGCTAGCATGCTTGGGGTTGTTTTGCCCCTTAAGGGGTCTCTGCTGATGGGGGATTACGTACTATTATCAGAGGAGTTTTCTCCTTATTTTTTTCTATTTCTACTCTTTTTTGGAGACTTGAGAACTAATAAAAAAAACCATTTATATCGACACATCTTTGAGTTCTTAGCCCACAGCTTATACTTTACAGACACATGTAATTGATTGATTATTAGTAAAATAGATTAGTAGTCATTATTTACCTACTAACAACAACATATGTTATCAAACTCCTCCCATTCTTGACTTATAATGAATCAACTTTCCATACTCGATGGTTGAATATAAATGTGTAAATAACAAGCTACAAGAGACTTCGCGGTAGAAACCAAATGGTGTTAGTTTCGGTGTGATTCCTTGAAGTGCCTCATCATGACACAAAATAATAATAATAATAATAATAAATTAGTACTATACTATCTTACTAATATTCAACACCATGCATCAACTTGTAACAAAATACTAAAAATTCATGCATCCTTAATCATGCAATTGTGTCTAAAATCTAGTGCCAATGCTTCTACTTGTTCCAAATGCTATCCCCAACCTAAATTATAAAGAAATTAAGCCACAAATACACATGAAGTACCTTTGTCTTTCCCACTACATCTTTTATATAAATAGAATAATATGGACTCTCGAACAGCAAAATTGAGTAGAAGAGTTTCAACTTGATCTCCATTCATCATTATTATGTCTTCTCAAATTAAAGCTAGTTTGATTGGTCTTTGCTTCATGATTTTGGTTGTGGCAGTCTCAAATAATGAAGGGCATGTACATGCTCCTTCACCTCATATGTATTCAAGCTCCATGATGGCTCCCCCTTCATCATTGTTCGTCAAGCTCATTGGATTTGTTATTTTGTTAGAGGTCGTCCACGGTGGAAGCATCCGAGAGTGAGTTTATTATTTAACTTCTACACCTATTGTTGTTGAATTTTAGCCACTAATTATGATAACACAACTTTTATTAATATCTAAGCGAATTCTTGGAAGAAATATTACAACAAGAAATGAAATTAATAAGAACAAGAAGATGAATTAGAACATTGCTCTCTAGCATAATGCTAATCAACTTACGGCTCTACGTTATGGAGTATTCTCACATGCATATAATATGACATTTGTTCCTCTTATACCAACATTGCTACATGTATTAGAGTATTTATAGGTAGCTAAATACCTAACTCGTTAAAAACTAATTAACTAAGTCAGCTAACAAAACCAGCATGTTAATAAACATAACAAATAGTCTAATAACAAGCTACAGCTATTCACAATACACACGTGTTCCACTTAAAAGACAATACCGTAGTCATATTCAGCCTTATCATTCTCTACCTTGACTGGTGCTCTTGTACACATTCAAAATCTTCAAACCACATTGGATCTTGGCTTTAGGAAATGCTTTATTTATTAGGTCTACAACATTGTCTTTAGTATGAACTTTCTCAAGCCAAACTTTGCCTCATGTCGTGACCTCTCTGATAAAATACAGCCTCACATCGAGATGTTTTGATCTTTCATTAAAATATTGATTTTTACCCAGATAAATTGCACTTTGGTTATCACAACACATAATCACCAACCTCGGAGGCACTTCCAGATCCTATAACAATCCTTTAAGCCACAATACTTCCTTAATACCTTCAACACTAGCAACATAATATGCCTCTATACTAGAAAGAGCTACTACCTTTTACCAAGCAACGTTCAACCTTACTGTAAAACCATTAACTAGAAACACATATGCTAATTGAGATATTCTATTATCCTTGTCTCTAGCGAAATCTAAATATGTATATTCTTTCAGCTGTAAAGACATTGAACCATCAACATCATACACTAATCCTAAGTCTCTAGTTCCTTTGAGATATCTCATTACCCCCTTTACAACCTTCTAGTTCTCATGCCCTAGATTACTCATAAAATAGATTACTTAGATCTTGTGGAAATCAGTAGATATATAAGACTACTAAAAACACTTGAGTGTGGAACTTTACTCTTTTTTTTTCGAATCAGTCACCAAACAATACTCTGATAAATAGAAATGTGTAGCTATAGGTGTTCCAACCTCTTTTGCATAAGCAACACTAAACCTAGCTAACACCTTGCCAATGTATGTAACTTGTGACAACACCAGCCTTCTGTTGATCCTATCCCTCTAGATTAAAATAAATAGGATTTTCTTTGCATTTCCTAGGTCTTTCATATCAAATTCTACCTTCACAAATCTTTAACCCTTTTAATCTCAACTTTACTCTTACTTGCAACAAGCATATCATCCATAGAAAGCAACAAAAACATAGTTGCACTTTTACTACCTCTCTTAACATATACACATGTATCAAATTAACTTATTGTACAACCAATGCCTCTTACTATTCTATCAAATCTCAATTTCCACTCTCTAGGAGACTATTCCAACCTATAGAGTTACCTTTTCAACAAACAAACCCAATCTTATTTTTCTTTCATACTAAAGATAGGTGGCTACACTATGTAATCCATTTCCTTCAACTTACCATGAAGAAATGTTATCTTCACGTCTAACTGTTCCAGCTCCAAATCCTTAACTCCAAGCAACACCCTAATAGAATAATATTTGACCATGGGAGAAAAGATTTATTTGTAATATGTTCCTTCCTTCTGTATAAACCCTTATGCCACCAAACGAGCCCTAAACCTTGGTGCCTCACCATCACTGCTACCTTCCTTAAGTTTGTACACCCATTCACATATTTGAGAAGGCTAGATAAAAAAAAAAAAGTTGAGTGTTAAGGCATTTAAAAGTGGTATAAAGCTAGAGACAAGAAGAGAAGAAAAAGTAGGAAAGGAAAATGATTCAGAGAGGCAAGCCTTTCCTGAGAGTAGTGTGTCTCCCTACAAGCTTATGAATCTTAGATTTCAAAACCAAAATCCAAGTCTCATTATTCATGATTGAATCCATTTCTTTTCCATAGCTCTCAACCAATGTTCTCTCATAGGACTAGAAATGGCTTTTTTCTAAATTTATGGGTTCATATTCCATCATATTCGTAGTGTTTAATGCAAAAGCCACTATGTTTGTATAACCAAACCTTTTTGGAGCCATCATATCTCTTCTCATCCTATCTGAAGCTAATTGATACTCTTCTAGATCTTGCGGACAACTTGGTGACTAAAATGATCTTTTAGCTTTTTTAACATCATCCTCTGAATGATGTTCAACCTGAATAACACCTTACTTCATCTCAAAATTAGACTTCATGCATTATGTCTTGTGCCTTATCTACTCTTAAAAAATGATCTTTATATATAGCATTCTCTATAAACTTTATATCTGTCAAAGTGAAGGTTTTTCTATCATTTTCTTTAATGCACATGACCTTATAACTCTTCATCCCATCTGGATAACTAAGAAAAACACATTGATTAGCTCTTAGAGCCAAATTTTCATCTCTTACATGAGCATAGCAAATCAAACCAAACATCTTCAGGGATATATAATCTCTCGATGCCCCATTTCACTTCTCAATGGGTGTATCAAACTCTATAGTAGATGAGGGACATCTATTGATCAAGTAACATACAGTTTTGGCAGTCTTTGCCCTAAAACTTTTAGGTAATCAAGATGTGAATAATATATATCTAACCCTTTCCAAAATGATTTTATTCATTCTCTCAACTAAACCATTTTGTTGGGGAGTTACTCTCACTATCAAGTGCCTTACAATTCCACTTTATTTACAAAAAACATCAAATTCTTCATTATAAAATTCCAAGCTATTATCGGTTTTCAATTTCTTCACCTTTCATTCCTTTTGTGTTTCAACCATGACTTTCCTATAATCCCCCAAACTTTTAAAAACCTATAATTTAATAAATTACTTTTATTTGGGATAAATTAGCTTGCAAATTTATTTAATTTAATTACTTTATGGATTTTTTAGCATATAAAATTGGATAGGAATATTTAATAAATTAAAATAAATATTTTTTTATTTTATCATAATCATTTTATTTAAATAATTTTCCAAACCAATATTTTGCTAAAATTATCCTTTTTAAACCCATATATTTAATTATATTAAATTAAATTATTAAATAAATTTATTACCCAAATATATTTCATTCTATTATTTTATAAATTAAATTATTATAATTTCTCCTATTTTTCCTTTTCCTATTTTTCCCTTTTCCTTTTCTTTCTCCTTTTTCCTCCTTTTCTTTCTTTTTCTTTTTCCTTCTTCAGGCTGCCTATACCAGGCCAACCTCTCCCCACCCCCTGCGCATTGGGCTACTGGCCCATTTCTCCCCCCTTCTCCCCACCTTCCCCTTTCTTTCCATCGGCCCGACTCCCTTTCCCTCCTCTTCTTCTCCAGTGTGCTGTCACCCAACCCAGCACTCCTTTCTTTTCCTTCCTTCTTCCCCAAGACCGAACCAGCCCAATTTTCTTTCTCTCGCCCCTTCGTCGGCCTTTCCTCCTCTCCCGTTCTTTCTTCTTTTACCTTCTGCCCTGACTTACACTTTGTCGACCACCCCGAGCCATGACCAACCAACTCCTCCACGCCCTACAGCTACCACCCTAGCCTACAACACACCTGCCCCTACCTCCCTCTCTCTCCTCTACTATTTTCCTACCCCTCCTCGACCTGACCAACCCCCTCACACCTTATGCATGCCCCCTTTATTTCTCTTCTCCTCTTCCCTCTCCTTGCCACCCGACCGGCCTCCTACCACCTTGATGCCACCCTACCGAGCCACCTACTTCCCCTTTCTCTCCCTCTTCTTTTTCTTCTCTTCAAGAGCCTCCTCGCCAACCCATTTTCAAACGCTCAACCCTCCCCCGATCCCTTTTCTCTCACTTTCTTCCTCTTCATCATTTTCACCCCTATTTTGCACCGCCGCTTCCACCGCCGCACCAATCACCTGCACCACCCCCATCCACCCTCTACATTATCCCTACACCACCACAACACCCCCGTGTGCCACCCTGCAGCCTCCTTCTTCCTCCCCTCTTCTTTTTCTCTTATTTTTCTCCCTTCTCAGCAAACTCGCTATAACCCCTCCTTCCGTCGCCGTCCCGCAACCTCTGTCGTCTCCCAATCCACCAACCCACTCCCTGTAACCTCCCTTACCACCCCCTCACCTCCGTTTGCTAAAACCAACCCTTGCAGCCCCTCATTTTTCCCGTCCCTTTTCCTTCCTTCTCAGACACCTCCATCTCGACAACCACCTTCGTAGCCTCGCCACTACCCTTGGTCACCAACAACCCATCCCTGACCACCACCTACACTCCCTCTCTACCCCTGCACCCTTCCCTTTCCCTAAATCCTCCCCCACATGCCCTTTTTCTAGCCCTAAAACCCTCACCCAAAATTAGCACCCCTTCTTCCTTTATACCACATTCGACCCCTTTTTCTTCCTTGCCTTGCATGCAGCTCATGCTGCATGAGTAGTTGATTTGCTTCCTTCCTTTGAGTTATTTTATTTAATGATTTTAAAGTATAATAATATCTTAAGTTAAGTATTTTATTAATTAAATTTTATAAAGTCTTATGCTTTGGTTTTATTATTTCTAATATGATAAGTATTGATATTATTTTTAGGTATTGGTTTTGCTAATCCAATCTTGAATCTTTAACCAAGACACCAGTAAGGTTCCATTTTTACGGAATTAAGGTAATCATTAAATCCTACTCAAACGCATGGATAAACGTACGTTAGTACATTAGGGTTTTTAATATGTTATTATGCTTGATATATGTTGTCTAACATAATATATGTAGTTTCTTATATTGATTAATAAAAAGAAAAGCATGCTAGTTTATATGCCATGTATGGAAGAAATGATTAAGGAAGGATTTTTGTTATTCAAGAAAGTGTTAAGTACTTATCCATGTTATATTATGTTATTGAAACCATTGATGTGTGAATAATATCATTGTGAGCCTTAGGGGCATTTTAGTAATATGTCTTATGCAAGAGTGTGGCCTAATATGTTTAGTGGTTAATGGGTGTTATGTTGAAATATAATAATTAGTGGAGTTGGATAATGAGAATGGAGTTTTAATATTATTATTTCATATAGGGATGATAATTTAAATAAAATGGTAATTTTGTAAGAAAAAGGGGTATTATTGTAATTTTAGAAGAGAATGGAAAAATGGTAATTTTATACGTAAAAGGGTATTATGGTAATTTTAGAATTTAAGAGTATTATGGTAATTTCGGAAGTAAGTAATTTTGTAAGTAAAGGGTTAAAATGGTAAATTTATAAGTAAAAGGGTATTATGGTAAATTGAGAAGTTAGAGGTATTATAGTAATTTTGGAAGTAAAGGGTAAAATGGTAATTTGGTAAGTAAAAGGGTAAAATGGTAATTATAATAATAGAGAAGGATAAAATTGTAATCATAATAATGGAGAAGGGTAATATGGTAATTATAATAATGGAGAAGGGTAAAATTGTAAGTATGATAATGAAGATGAGCAATTTGGTAATTTAACCAACCAACGGGTAATTTGGTAATTATGATACCAAAGGCTAATTTGGTAATTATGATAACAAAGAAGGGTAGTTTGGTAATTATAATAATGGAGAACGGTAAATTGGTGATTATGATAATGAAGAAGGGTAATTTGGTAATTTAACCAACTAAAGGATAATTTGGTAATTTTGATAATGGAGAAGGGTAGTTTGGTAATTATGATAATGGAGAAGGGTAATTTGGTAATTTAACCAACAGAAGGGTAATTTGGTAATTATGATAATGAAGAAGGGCAAGTTGATAATTATAACATAGGAGAAGGACAATTTGGTAATCTAACAACCCAAATGGAAAACATGATAAGTGTAACAATTATGGAGGATAATTGGTGACCTATTAAGTGTGGGAAATAACTTGGTAACCTAAACCAAGTAAGGATGTGGCCAAGAACAACTATGTACGTGTTATGTGCCTTGTGTGCCATGTGTTATGCCAAGTTGTGTACTTTATGCTTTATGACTAATTAGTGTAGCGTAGTTAGGAGTTGAGGTATACTTATATGAATTCCTTATGGCATGTGTGTAATGATTATATACGTTGTGCTTATGTTGTTATATGACATGACCCTCTAGGACATGCATGCTAAGAAGTTTAATAATATGATATGAGATGAAAGGATAAAAAAGGAAAGAGGGGAAGTAAGTTGACCAAAGGGAAGTGATTTGATTTAAAGAATATAAGATTAACCTAATTATCTCATGATTCATGAGGGGAAAAATGAAAGAAGGTTATGATCAAATGAGCGAGTGATGTGAATCTTGCATGGGAAATTTCTAGGGTCTATATGGGGATGATCCTTACATAGGAAAGGTGCTAGGGTTTTGAGTGGCCAACTAGGATTTCACGGTCACATCGTAAGACTTCTGCACCTCCTAACTTGCCCCAACATCCTTTCCTCCATATACTATCTCACATTAGAAATCCAACTCTTAAGTATATGGATCAAGGCCCACTACCTTACACCTCCAAGTCCACTCAACACCTCACTAGGGTTTTATCCCGAAACCCTAATTTAGGCCTATGTGGCCCATTCTACTCCACCTCACACAACCCAAATTATTTTAACACTCCGCACATCACAACCCATAGATTCCACTCTCATCATTATGCCTTACTCCTCAAGCACACGTGTGGTCACAAAACCCTAGGTAACCACAACAACCCTAAATGGCCATAACAAACCCTATCTTCCTCGTGTCCACATGTCACCCTTCCATTTCTTATATTCCACTTATTATTTTTTCCTACTAATCATGATCATCCTTAATTGATCATTTTCATCATCCTCTCGTACTTTACTCACCCTCAATTATTTCTCCTTTTTAACCCCTCCTAAAATTAGGATTTTCCCCCAAATCCTAGCCCAGCCTCCTATGTACCCTTATACTGTCCTACGTACTATTCTTCACCCAAAACCTCCAAACACCCAAACAACTCTTCTATTACCTTCCTTACATCCCAAATCAACTTTTCATACATAAACTTTACTCCCATGCAGACGCTAACCTTCCTATGTAAACCTTCAAACTTTCTCATGCAAAACCCTAAAACTGTTACGTGAAACCCTAGATTCAACCATGCAAACACTAGATCCATCCATGCAAAACCCTAGATTCCTCTATGAAAACCAAAGATTCTTCTACGCCAAACCCCAGATTCCTCCATAAAAACCCTAGATTCTGCCACACCAAACCCCAAATTCCTCCATGAAAACCCTAGATTCCTCCATGCAAAACCCAAGATTCATCCATACCAAACCCTACATTCAATCCATACAAAACCCTAAATTCGATTCCCCCTAGCAAAACCATAGATTAGATTCTCCCATGCAACACCATATATTAGTGTCTCCCATGTAGAATCATAGATTCTACCATACAAAGCCCTAGTTTCTCCCATGCAATGCCATAGACTCTCCCATGCATGACCATAGATTCTCCCACTCTTTTATTTTATTTAAAATCCCCATTGTATTCCTCCACTCATAGATCATTACAATATTTAAGTCAACTCACATCCCTTGGTCAACTTATTCCTCTTGGTCAACCTCTTTCCCTTTGATCAACTTACTTCTCCATTTTCCTTTCTCATCCTTTCCCCCATACAATACCACTTTTAAAATCCTCACATGCATGTCCTACAGGGTTACAACACATCACATCACATCACGTTCCACAACATTTCACCACATAAACACATCAACATATAAAATAAGAAGGCACTTAAGCATACCTTAATTCCAAGCTGCTCCATACATAATATAGTCAACTAATAGCACATGATACACAACACGACATTATACAAGGCATCAAAGCATATAATACACATAACACATATAAGGCCTTAGTTACACCCTTACCTAAAATGACACCGGTCTTGGAGCATGCTCCTACGCCTCCTTAAAGCTTTGACTGGTCTCACCTATATAAGGGAAAAGCTAAAGATTAGATTCCCTCCTACCAAAAATACTATTATTTACTAATTTATTCTAAGACTAGGTTTTTGATAAAATAATAGCATATTAATAATAATGACATTAACTAATTACTAATTTTGCTAAAGATATAAGAAATAATAATAATATTATAAAAGTTGATAATATAAGGCTTGAAGACTTTACCCTAATAATAATAATAATGATAGTAATAGTATTAGTAGTAGTAGTAGTAGTAGTAGTAGTAGTAGTAGTAGTAGTAATAACAACAACAACAACGATAATAGTAATACTAAAAATACCAATAAAAATAATAATAATCATAATATGATTTGAAATAAATGGTGGAATAAAGGCTTTGACCCTTCACCAAAATAATACTAGTAATAATATTAGTAACATTAATAATAAAATTTAGTAATAATAATAATAATGATAAAAACAATAATAATATTGCAAAATAATAATAATCATAACGGTAATAATAGAAATGATAATAATCGAAGATAAAATGAAGTAGGGTTTCGACCTTACATTGAATAATAATAAAACTAATAAATAATAATAATAATAATAAATACTAATGATAATAAAAATATTAATAATATTAATAATAATAATAAGACATGATAGTTATAATACTACTACTAAAATTAAAAATAGGCATAATAGGGTCTCGGCCCTATATAGAATAATAATACTAACATTGAAAATAATAATAATAATAATAATAATAATAAATATAATAATAGTAATAATAATAATAATAATAACACATAATAATAATAATAACAATAACAATAATAATAATAATCAAAATAAACAGAATAGGGCCTCGGCCCTCAATAGTAATAATAATAAAAACATTAGTGGCAGTAGTAGTAGTAGTAGTAGCAGTAATAATAATAATAATAATAATAATAATAATAATAATAATAATAATAATAATATAATCGAAATAAAGGAAATAAAATAAAATAAAGATTATATAAATAGTGAAAAAGGGTTTAGAGGGTTTAGGGTTCCACCTTAGGTTGGTGGTGACAAGTGCCACTAGCGGTGGTGCACGGCGGTGGCGACGGTGGTCGGAAAAAGAGAAGAAAAGGAGAAAAGTTGACGGCTAGAAAAAAGAGAGGGAGAATGAGGGTGGAAATGGGGGTGGCTATGGTTGTCTAGAAGGAGAGGAATAGAATGAAGGTGGCGGCACATCTAATGGGGAAGAAGAAGAGAAAGGGAGGAGGAGAGGAAGGAAGAGGAAAAGAAGAGTAGGGGGAGGTGGAGGAGAGTCTACAGATCAGTTTGGGAGGTGTAGGAGGCGGTGGTTACGGCATGAGAGGTGGCTAATGGTGGTGCAAAGGGTGGCGGAGGTAGAAGAAAGGGATGATTGGGAAGTAGACTTTGCACGGCCGTGGTGGCTTGTGTAGGGAAAATTAAGGGAGGAGGGAGGTTTAGGTGGGCAGAAGGTGGTGCAGGGTGTAACACCCTCAAAATTCAGTACTAAAATTTTTTCTTTTATTTTAAAAGATTAGAGGAAGCTAGATAATAAGACTTGTGAATTCTGGGGATATTACCGCCACACTTAGTACCAGACTGGTTCACTCATACCATTTTAGTATTAAGTGCTAAGGCTAAAAAATAAAATACCAATTGCCAGAAATTCAAACCATATTAAAAATCAGAGTAGCACAATAAACCAATTACAAGAATAAAATCTACCAATGGTAGTTACAAGATCAAAGAATACATTCAAATCATGGAGTAAGAGAGAAAGAGGGAAACCCTAAAAGCCCAAATAATTTCCTTACGCTCTTTCCTGTTGCCTACTTGAATAGCACGTGAAAAGGACCTGCAAGGGACACTACCCATTGAATAGGTAGGGGCCCCATGAATGGAACCCTTCGGTACTACGGTACTGAGTAACCCTTTAAAACACGCTTAAAAGCAAGCCCATAATTCAACACATGAAGCAAAGCTATAGACTTATATAAATAGAAATACATGCATCACAATCACATACTTAACATTCACACCCTTAACAAGCCCATCAAATGTTAATGAGTCATAATGCAAAATTGATACTTTCGGCCTTAAGCCATGTCATAATGCAAAATCAATAATTTCGACCTTAAGTCATGTCATAGTGTAAAATCAATACTTTTGAGCCTTAATCCATTAGTCCATCATTATTCAATCATCTCTGATTTTATATCCATGTGAGTGCGGGAACCCCACTATTATAGCCGGTGGATCGGTCACTTATAGAGCATAACACACCTAACCACTATGATATGCTGGTGGATCGGTCTCCAAGGCAAAACACCCCTGGCCAATATTATACCGGTGAATCGGTCTGGCCCAAACTCTCATGGTGTTGCACTATAAGTACTTAGTATCTTTTATATGTCTTATCGAACTTAGGGTTTGGTTTATTGAGCTCGGGATCCCCCACTATTATACCCGATGGATCAGTCACTTATAGGGCAGAATGCACCTAATCACTATTATATGCCAATGGATCGGTCTCTAGGGCACCCCGACACCTGGCCACTATTATGCCGGTGTATCGGTCTGGGCCCAGCTCAGTAATCTTCCACTTTACATGATTATTGTTTTACCATATCTTATTCAACAAATTTCACCCTAGACATGCATGACTAACTCCATCTACACTTATCCTCCAAAAGGGCCCGTCCCATATCTTGAGACTTTTGTACCTCCTAACTCGCCCCGACATCCTTCCCTTATCTCACTTACACACACCGAGAGCCCAACTACTAAAGATGTGGGTTGAGGCCAATCACCGAATGACATTCAAATTCTCTCACTAACACTCTCTAGGGTTTTTCCTTGAAACACTAATCGGATCTATGTGGCCCAACCTTTCTTTTATCGTCCAATATCTCATCTCATTTAGGTTCAACCCAAATCCTATGACTTTACTCACCGGTTATACATGTGACCGTGAAACCTTAGTTGGCCACTCAAAACCTAGCACCTTTCTTACTTAAGGATCATCCCCTAGAGAATCCATCTACCCCATGCAAACCCTAGAAATCTCCCATACAAGAGTTACATCACTCATTCATTTTGATCATAACCTCCTCTTATTTTCCCCCTCATGGATCATGAGATAATAAGGTCACTCTCATGTCCCCTTAGTCAACTCACTTCCCATTTGTTCCTCTTTATCCTTTCACCCCATATGTTATTATTAAACATCCTAGCATGCATGTCCTAGAGGGTCACATCATGTAACATCATACGCATAACATATATAATCATCACCCATATGCCATAAGGAAGTCACATAAGCATACCTTCACTCCAAGTTGCGCTACAATTGACTACTCATTAAGCATAATGTACACAATATGACATAACACATGGCACGCAAGGCACGTAACCCACATAGAGTTGTTCTTAGCCACATCCTTACTCAGTTTAGGTTACCAACTATCTCCCACACTTATTAGGTCACCACTCACCCTTCATAATTGTTACACTTATCATATTTCCCTTTTGGTTGATTAGATCACCTAATTACCCTTCTCCTTTGTTATAATTACTAAATTGCCTTTTTGTTGGATAAATTACTAAATTGCCCCTTATTATCATAATTACCAAATTACTCTTCCCCATCATCATAATTACCAAATTGTCCTTCTCCATTATCATAATTACCAAATTACCCTTCTCCATTATCAAAATTACCAAAATTTCCTTCTCCATTATCATAATTACCAAATTACCCTTTAATTGGTTAAATTACCAAGTTGTCTTTCACTATTTTTATAATTACCAAATTGCCCTTCTCTTTTATTAAATTATCATTTTACGTTCCTTTACACCAAATTACCATTTTACCCATCTTCTTTATTAAATTATCATTTTACCCTTCTCCCTTATCATAATTACCATTTTACCCTTCTCATTTATTATAATTACCATTTTACCCTTCTCCATTATTATAAATACCAAATAACTCTCTTCCATTATTTTAGTCACCATTTTACCCTTTTATTTATAAAAATACCTTTTGCCCTTTACTTCCAAAATTAACATAATACCCTTAACTTTCAAAATTACCATAATACCCTTTTACTTATAAAATTACCATTTTACCCTTTACATCCAAAATTACCATTTTACCCTTACTTCTAAAATTACCATAATACTCTTTTCATACAAAATTATTGTTTTTACCCTTTACTTCTAAAATTACCATTTTACTATTATCATATAAAATTACCGTTTTACCCTTTACCTTTAAAATTACCATTTTACCATTTCCATACAAAATTACCGTTTTACCCTTTTCCTCCAAAATTACCATTTTACCATTTCCATAAAAAATTACTGTTTTACCCTTTACCTCCAAAATTACCATTTTACCCGTTTATTATACCACTTTTATTAAATTACCATCACTACATAAAATATTAAGATCAATACTCCATTCTCATCATCCAACTCTACCAACTATTATTATTCAACATTCTACTCATTAGCACCCACACATAATAGGCCACATTCTTGCACATAACATATTACTAAAATGCCCCTAGGAATTATAATAATATTATTCATACATTAATGATCACAATAACATAATACAACATGGATAGGTACTCAACATTTTCATTAATAACCAAACTCATTTCCTAAGCATTATTTCCACACATAGCATATAAATTACCATGCTTTCCTTTTTATCCATAAATATAAGCAACTACATATAATATATCAAACAATATATATATATATATATATATATGTATGTATGTATGTATGTATGTACGTATGTATATCACGCAAAGTAACATATTAAAAATCCTAATGTGCTAACACACGTTTACACATACATTTAAGTGGGGTTTAATGATTAACTTAATTCCACAAAATTGAACTTTACTAGTATCCTGGTTAAGGATTCAAGCTTTAAATAGCAAAAGCAACACCTAAAAATAATATCAATACTTATCATATTAGAGATGAGAAACCAAAGCATAAAACTTTATAAAAATTATTTAATGAAATACTTAAGTTAAAATATTATTATACCTTAAAATCATTAGCCAATTAAACCAAGAAATGCATAAACTCATGCTGTATGAGTTGCATGCAAAGAAATGAGGGAGAGGGTCTTGAAATGGTAGAAAAGGAGGAGGAAGTGGTATTTTTGAGTTAAGGTCTTGGGGCTAGGAAAAAGGGTAGATGGGGGAGGATTTAGGGCAACGGAAAGGTGCAAGGGTGAAGAGGGGGTGTACGTGGTGGTTGAGGATGGGTTTTTGGCAGCCAAAGGTGGCGGCGGTGGCTGCAACAATGCCTCGAAGTGGGTTGCAAGAGTGGACTGGGCTAAGAATGAAGGAAAAGGGAGGATAAAATGAAGGGGTGAGGGGGCTTGTTTCAGCAAAAAGAGGTGTGGGGTGGTAGAGGAGGTTTTAGGGAGTAGATTGGTGGTTTGGGTGGCGGCAGAGGCGGCAGAACGGCGGCAAATAGAGGGGTTGCAAGGAGGTTTTTGATAAGGGAGATAAAGAAGGAAAAAAGAAGAGGGGGGAAGAAGGGACTGTAGGGTGGCTCAAGGGTGTTGCGGTGGTGCATGGCCAAGGTAGAGGGCGACAAGGAGTGGTAAAGGGGGTTAGTGCAGCAGTTGAAGCGGCAGAGGGCGGAAATGGTGCAAAACAAAGATGAAAATGGAAGGAGAAGGAAAAGAGAGAAAGGAATCGGGGAAGGGGAAGGCTCAAAAAATAATGGGGCGGGAAAGGGCTTGTGAGGAGAAGAAAAGGAAGATGGAGAAGAAGAGCGGATAGGTGGTTGGTCAGTGGTAGTGAGTAGGGTGGTAAGGAGGTGGTAGGGTGGCAGGGAAAGGGAAGGAAAGAAGGGGAAAGGGAGGTCATACATGAGGGGTAGTACATGGCCGGTTAGGTCCAAAATGGTGAAAAAAGGACGGGGGGAGAGAGAGAGGGAGGGAGGGTTGCAGTGGTGGTAGGGAGAGGTGGCAGGGTGGTGGCCGGCATGCCCAAGGTGGCAGGCATGGGCTACGGAGACCAATTGGGGCGATGGTTGGGGCAATCAATGAAGAAAGAAGAAGCAAAAAGAAAAAAAAGGGGGGGAAGGTGCCGGCTTGGTGGGGGAAAAAAGGAACTAGGCCAGCCCGGGTAGGAGGGGAATGGAAAAGAAAGAAAAGGAGGGGGAGAAAGCTGGGCTAGTCGATGCGGGCGGGGGAAAGGGAGAACAGGCCAGCAGCCCAGGTGCGCAGGAAAGGAAGCAGGCCAGCAATGAAGGAGTAAAAAGGAAAAAGAAAGAAAGAAGAAAAAGGAGAAAAAGGAGAAAGAAAGGGGAAAAGGAAAAAAAAGGAAAAGGGAAAATAAGAAAAATAAAATAATTTAATTTATAAAATAATAACATATAATATTTTTAGGAATAAATGTATTTAATAATATATTTAAATATAATTAAATATATGGGCCTAAAAGGATAATTTTAGTAAAATATTAGTTTGAAAAAATTATTTAAATAAAAAGGGTATGATGAAATAATAAAATATATTTTTTAATTTATGAAATATTCCTATCCCAATTTATGTGATCAAAAATTCATAAAATAATTAAATGAAATATTTTTTAAAGCTAATGTATTCCAAATAAAAGCTATTTATTAAATTATAGGTTTTTTAAAATTTTGGGGGATTATACAGGGAGTGTTTAGGTGGGCAGAGTGGGTGGCAATGTTGGCCGACGGCGGTAGAATGGTCGTCTAATTGGGTGGTGGTGAAAAGGAATGACTTTCTTGGGTTCGAAAACAAAACTCGAGTCCATGGTTGGTAAGGGGTATTTACAGGCTTAAGGAGGAGATAAGGTTGAAGGGAAGACGAGGGAATCAAGGCAGGTTAGTTAGGGTTCATCGGCCGCGTCATTTGGCCGGTAAAATTCGACGTGGCAGAGTGAGTTGTTGGCTAGGAGAAAGGAAAACGTGCAAGGATAGGGGATGTTGGGTTGGGTATAATTGGCCGCATTTCGGTAGGGAAGAGGGAGGAGAAGAAGCGGTGGGTCAATAGGGTGTGATTGGCAGCGAAAACCCAAGGCCGGGAAGGTGATGCAGCTCGACGGGGAAGGAAGGAGGAAGAAGGAAGAAGGAAGGAGGAAGGACATGTGGATCGGCCGTCTAAGAAAAAAATGAAAAGAAATGAAAGGAGAAAGAGGACCGGACTGGGCGATGACATTTAAAGAAAATGGAAAAAACACAACATCCAGAGCTGGGCTACGCCAAAGAAGAGAGAAAGGAAAGGAGACGGGCTGCGAGAAAGAGAAAAAGAAAGAAGGGGAGCAGGCCACACCGAATGAAGAAAGAAAAGAAGAGAATAATGGGACGCAGAAACGCCAGGCCTAAATCAGGAAAGAAGAGGAAAAGAAAATGATAAAGGAAGAAAAGAAAGAAAAAAGAAAGAAAAACGAAGAAAAAGGAAAAAAGAAAAGGGAAAAGGAAAAAGGGGGAAAATAAAAATAGTGGGTTGGGTTAATTAAATTAATTAGGATATTTGGGATATTTAAAAATAATAATATTTAAATAAAATAATATTTAATTTCCTCTTTAGGCTAGTTTAGGATTTTTGAAAGGTTTTTCATAAATTTCATTTTAATTAGCAAATCACTCTAATTTTCTCTAATTAAATTCTTTATAACATTCCTATTAATTTGGCCCTATTTATTCCCTCTTATTTAAATAAAATAATTTATTTAATTAATTTTCCTAATAAAACCTTATTTAACTATAATTCTTAAAATTAGGATTTTTGGGACATTTTATCATTTCTTAGTCCACATCCTTATTAGCCTAGCCTTCATTTATATCCCTTCTATTCACCTAAATTCCATAGTTAAAGATGTTGTGATATGAATCACCAAGCATTGAAGAATATCAAAGAAATAAAAAAATAGATATAGAAAAGAGATAATTTTTCTACATGGTTCAACAAATCACTTAATCTATGTCGATGAGAAATTTTGTTGATGAATTGATGGATAAGATTGATCTCAAGATTAGTTAGATCTAAATTTATAGTCTCTCCATGTTCTCTCTTTAGAATCTCCCTCTTTATATGTTTGTACATCGAGATTTTAAAAAATCATATATATAAGGTATGGAGTAAAAGAGATTAAGGTCACAAATATCAACATAAAATACCAAAAAATACAATTTGATGTTGAAAATACCAGGCTCCCATGTTTTCCAACACTAGCATAGTTCCCACCACAGCTTGCTCATTTTCTTTATGTGTTTCACTATATTTTATTACAACTTTAAACCATACCTTGACCATGTTTTTTGTTAAGAATGTCCTTTCAACCCAAAACTCATGTATAATTCCAAGGTGTTCCTCTACAAGCTTCACACTCCCTAAATTTTGATTCCTTAAGATTCATCATACAAAAATTTCCTACTTGGAAACTAAAATCCAATATACTATCAATCCACTACCACCACCAACACCAAGCCATAAACGAATACACTAGCTCAATCATGGAGCCTAAATGAGGTCATGTGCAACCTCAGTTTCCTAGTGCCAACATAATTAAAATATGACCATGATTCTTCAATGCCAATACCTTTTATAGGATGAGCATTTCATCTTCTTCTAGATTACAAATGAAGTGGTACCTCCTCCCAATATACTTCATTTTTAGTGAAATATTAGATTTTATACAAGAAACTTTTACTTCACTATAGAGTATAACACCATCTTGTTTCTATATATCTCCTACATAAACATGGATAGCCACACCATCTATTTCCCTACCTAAAATATAACAACATACTTAGCTTATGTAGTAGATAAAGTGGCCCACTTCTAGCACTTGGACATCCAACTGATAAAAATATCTCTCATAATGAAGATGTGTCCGCAAGTACTCTTATAAGTATCTAGGCCCCCACTAAAATCATTGTTAAAAAACCCTTCCAACATTAAATTATCTTCTTTAAACATAAGAGAGATATCCAAAATACACATTAATACCTTAAAAGCTACTTAATTACCTCCCAATGTGTCCTCCCATGTTTAAGCATAAACATATTAACCACTTCAACATCATGAGCATTATCTTTCTTTATGCCCCTCATAGCTTACAATAGAATTTAAAATACATATGCATATGAAATTCTTTATATGTATTCCAGTTCGTTATCTATCTTAGAATAATATCCCTTTGAAATTTTCTGTTGAAACATTCCTAGGCTTGACATCCTGAACACTAAACCTATAACACACCTTCAATATAATCTTTTATTCATTTTAAGATAATTTCAATGCCTTTTTTGAAGTGTGTATGCCAAGTATTTACTTCACATGATATTCTTCTTCTTCTATTAGCTTTCAAGATAGTGCCTTAAATCAGCATGTCATCTACATATAAAAGTAAGATGGTAAAAGAGCCATTAGTCCTATTGAATTTTTGAGATAATCTCAACTTCCAAGTGTGCATGCTAAGTATCTACTTTATAATACCTCCTCTACCGTATCCTTCGCTTTCTTCTTCTCCTTCTTCATCCTCGTCCTCCTTCTCTACCTCATTCATATTCTTATTTCTCTTCCTCCATCTCCTTATCCCTTTTGTTTTGCTACTTTTATTTATTCTTCCTCATGCTCCTCCTCCTTATTAATTCATATCATCTTCCTCTCCACTTCTTCTCCTCCTTCTTCCTTCTCCTATCTTCAAAGAATTTTGTACTAGTACCTAGAATCAACATACCATCTACATATAATAGTACGATGAAAAAAATAATAGTAAGATGATAAAAAAGACATTAGACCTCCTAAAATAGAAATAATGATTCTATGTATTTCTAGTCTTCATCTATATTAAGAGAATGTGACTTTGACAATTTGGTGTGACATTCCAATGGAGCGATCCTTAGTGTCACATATTGAACACTAAACCTACAAAACACCTTCAATGTAATCATTTTGAGAAAAATTCTTCTTTCCATCTATGTATAATAGTAAGATGATGAATATATCCATTAGGCCTCCGAAAGTAGCAATGATGCACTGTCGTGAATACAACAAATTTAAATAAATCCTAAATCCCAAATACGTAGTATATGGCAAGAAGGAGTCGAACCCACGAGGAATGACGTTTTAATCATTAATTTTGTTATTGATGTTACAACCCCATTTATAAAATTTCATTTATTCTAATACTAAATCTAATTGTACTAAATCTTAATCACTAATTGACAAATAGGGAAGGAATGAATTGATGATGGAATTAAAATACCAAACATTCAAATAAGATGTATAATTATAAATAATTTAATGTTGGCTTAGGAAATTCAGAATAACAAATTCCTATACTTCCTCTCAACCTTAATAAATTGAATATGCTCTGAATTTATTTTCTAACCATTTAATAACCTAGGTTACAAACACTAGATTCAATTAATGGTAGCATTATGAATGGGAAGCAGCCAACTACAATCATAATCACAAAAGCTCGGATTATGCAATTGCATGAATTAATGGATAAGATTAATAATTAATATTCTTGCTACTATAGATAAATTAATTAACAAATACGGGTTAATTTCATTGTCTTAGCAAAGATTAAGTTCTAAACTAAAAAGGTGATCAATCTAATTAGTTCAAAAATCTTAATCTATGATACGGAATCATTCAATTCAATCCATTAATTCAGTCAAACTTCATCTAGAATCAAACATTTACAAAATGAAAGGGTAATTAGGATAAAATTCCATCCTCAAATCATCCTACCCTGTTCAAATTACCCAAATATCTGCATATTTACAATTCACACAATTACATACACATCTTGAAAATTAATAGCAACAACACATTCATGAATTCTATTATTGAAACAATTAGATGATAATATAGTGAACACAAATAAAATTACAGAAAATCTACTTAGATTTAACAAAAATGAAGATACTGAAATTTACAAAGGAATAGAGAAGGCTTATCAATTGAAGTGCAGAATGTCAAATCATCAATAGAATTCAAGAAGATCAAAAAGTTGGAATTGTGCATTACATGTATATTCTAGAGGAATAAAGGAAGAAAAATACATTCCAATTGTTTTCGATCTCTCCCTTTTTGTCTCGAACCCTGTTCTTAGATAGAAATTTATCAGAAACAAGTCGCGCGGACAGTTACACATTTTTAAATAGAAACACGGGACCCCTGTGTTTTCTTCCAACTGTTCTGCTGACAAGAATTTAAGGATCGATGCTCGAGATAAATAACACAGCCCGTGTTTATGAAACACGGGGGTTCCGTGTTTTTGATCTTTCCACTCAATTCCTTTGAAAGCTTCAGCTTAGCTTCTCTGGATGTATTTGTTCCCTTTCCAACTTCACTCTCCTTGATTCAACATTTCTTGATGTGTTCTCTACTTGATTTCTTCTTTTCAATGACTTCTCCTTGAATTTCTTCAATTTTTTTCCCTTCCTGTAAAATCTATTCAAAGGAGGAAAACTCAACGAAAAGATTAAATCTAATAGAATTAATGAGAGATAAATGATATTTTTAAACATGAAAATAATTGATAAATCTCATCTATCAAGCAACAATGATCTTACTCACTTCTTGTAAATTTATATTCATACATAAATGCATTAGACTTCAAGTATCACTCTCTTGGATTTTTCTTTAGTCCATGTAAGCTCTTCTTGGACTTATAGACTAAGCCCTCATTACTTGGAACACTATATCCATGTAGTAGTTATATGCATACTTCTCATTCAAATCACAATATAATAACATTGTCTTCATATTCATATGATCTTAATGCAAATTCTCTAAAGCCACAATAATCAATAACATTATAATAGTAGTCATCTTCATCATAAAAGAAAACATCTTATTAAAGTCAATTCCCTTATTTTATAAATATCCCTTTACTACTAATCGATCCTTATAGCTTTTGGTACGATCAAGTTCCTTTTTAGTCTGATACAACCACTTATTGTGTAATTTTTTCTTCTTAATTATTATTCTAGTCAATTTCCATATTTTATTTTTTATAGGGAGGTTGTTTCATCATCCATGGCTTTTTCCCACCTAAATGAAGAATCCACCTCCATAGATTAATCAAAAGACCCTAGATCAACAACATCAACCATTAATAAATAATGTAAAGTAGAAGAATAGTTATAGGTTCCCAACATTTAACACTCTTAGTTGACCTATGCAATGCTAGTGTTGGAACAATAGGATTAGTAACTATACCTCTTTAACACTCATCACAATCAATAATTTTCTCCTCAAGGTTAATAGTAATAATATCAAAATCAACATGATTAGGTAATTCAACTTGACTATTATCTAAACTAACATTCTTATTTTTATGAACACAAATATCACAATGTTGGACTACCCTTCCATGTACATTATGATAGATAATATAACCAAGTTCAATAATACTATAACACCTTATTTTTCTTATTTTAATTCCACAAAACTATTTTGAAATGAAAATCATATTTAGTGAAATATGGGGTGTTACAAATTGATATCATAGCCTTGGTTTCAAAATCCTAAATATTTTACCTTCCTCTATTTTTTTTAATAAGTGTTTACATGTTTTCAACCTGGATTAGCTATGATGAGTGTTTGGGTAAACTTAGGTGGATTCAAGTGTTTATAGGATTATATGATTAGTTCTCTTATGTGCCTAGTAAGATAGGCTTTTTCCTGACATGGATTTTATTTTAGAGTACTCCATGACCTTTCTATTAGGGATTACACTACTCAACAATACTTTTGCATTTCCTACACAGCTTTCTTAGAAGCAAGCTTAGCAGCTGCCTCCATTACCACCTAATCCACAATAGTAGAAAGAGGACATGTAGAGGATTGGCTCTAGAGATTCAATGATCATCATCCCACCTATATACACATGTCAAGAAGACCCTATAGAGCTCAATGCTAGAATTCGTGATTTGAAATGTACATTTGATGGAGGAAATCCATATTCAATGAAAGTCATATGTATAGCTTGGAGGGAGATCTTACGAAGGCTAGCATCATAGTTTATCATCTTTGATCCTTATTTGACAATTATTTTATAAGACTTCAAGAACTAGGAATGACATTGTTGACTTAAATTGACTTCCATGAGGCACTTCACCATAATTTCTATCCTAATTCCTTAAAGAAGGATAAGCTCAAAGATTTTCTATTGTTGTCCTAGAGTACCATGATGGTTTGAGAGTATTATGTCAAGTTCAGAGAGTTGTTGATGTTTTGTCCAATTCTAGTTGCTAACCTGGTGATTACCATTTGCTACTTCTAAAGAGGCCTATCCTTTTTTTCTTAGATGATGATGATGGGTGTAGTCACATTTACATATATATTTCCAGTCATTATGAGTGTCCATACATTGTCACCAAGCTCGTATAGGATAATTCTATATTATCATTAAGGAAGAATAAATTCAAGTGTAAGAGTAGTGATCACAAAATTTAGCCATCTGTGAGAGGAAAAAGTCCAAGGCTATATAGATCTCAGGATCAACACTAACTACTATCAATGCAGATGATGTGGGGTCAATTGCTTAGGGAGATATTATACAGGTTTTCGGATACAATGAAAATTTTATGGCAAGAGGGGAAACTAGAAGTTTGAATGTTGGTTTATTATAAGAGGCATGCTCTATGAGGCGCCGATTAAGCAGGAAGTCCCGTTAATTATAAGTAGTAACATCCACAACAAAGGGTACCACTTGCATAAGATAATACATAAATTTTGGGGTAGCTGCAAAGAAATGGCATTAAAAGTATAGATTCAAAGAGAGAATTTATATAATTGCATTGTAAGGAATGTGGAGTAGACCATCCAAGGAAGGGTTGTCAAGGTCAACTAGTGCGATGTCAATCATGTGCCAAAAGAGGGCCTTAATCCATCTAATTTTGCCACACCATTGGAGATGGTGTGTGGTCTCTTTACTAGGTTCAATTTCAATGGATAGTTCCCCTACACATACGTTATAATTTATTTCTGCATAATTTCGTAACTCTTCATGTGCTAATCAGTTTGTTTTGTTGAACTTCAAGGTTAAAGTTCCTTTTAAGGGTGTATTAATATAATACCCCATTTTTATATAACCTTATTTAATACTATAAGTATAATAAAATTATTTTAAAGTTAGATTTAATAAATCCCTTTAAGGTTTTGAAAATATTGTTAAAATTTTAAAACGTTTCGTTTTGAATTCTTAACCCTTTTTATAGTTTTAAATTTTATAAGAATTCCAAGCCACTCTTTAGTCATCAAGTTTCTTATGAAAAACTCTAATTATTTCATTTTTTGATTCATTGGATTTGTATGAGTCTCATAGACATTTTTAAAATTTTAAATTGAAATGTTGACAAGAAAGCACTAATCACCATACTAATCAACGTTAATCGCATTTTGAGCCCCAAAAGAGCCTTTCTAACTACTTAAAATTTAAAAAACTTTATGAATAATTATATTTTGGCATATGTGGTATAAATATTAATTAAAAATGTTGTTAAATTATTTTTAGAATTGTGAGATAAATTCCATCAATTTTAGGCATAATTAATTATTGAAATTTAATTTTTGGCTAGTAAATCACATCCTAAATTTGTGAGATTTAATCTCGGACCTTGATTAGACTTCATTAAAGTTTATATCATCTCATTTGGTTTATAAAGCTGATTGAACTAGCCTCCCTAATATCCTTTATTTTTGTAATCATTTTCTACCATTATTATTAAATATCAAGCTAAAAACATCTAAAATTTACTATTATTTCTTCCTCCTTATTTCTCCACCATCATATTCTATCATTTTCTTAATTCATGTTCCAAACATTTCTCCCCTTATTCCTTCATCGTGTGTATATTACTTTATTTAATTATTGATGGTTTTGTATCATTTTTTACATATTTAAGTACTTTTGTGCAAGGATTTCAAAGGTCTTGAAAGGTTTTTCTCTTGAATGATAAAGTTCAATAGTTTTATTTAAGCATAAATATACTAAGAGTAGATAGAATGCCAGTGTTGCTGTATTGAAATTATAAATTTTGGGCATTTTGTGCCCATTCAACCTTTTAGAAGACAAGTTTTTTATTTTTTTATGCATTTTGATGATTTCAATGGATTGTTTTGGTTTTATAGATGCAATATTATATATTATAAGTCTCAATTTATGTATGCATAATTAAAGTTATGATTTAATGAAGTTTAAGCTTGAAAAGGGGAATTTTGGTCATTCTACTTAAAGGTTGTGATTTTATATTGGTTTGTGTGTTCTAACGTGTTCTTTATGCATTCGCTAAATATTATGGAAAGTTTCAAGAGCTGGATCCTTGTATGCTAGTATTTATGTTATTGTTGATGTTTTTATGATTTAGGATCATAATAATTACTTTACATGTAGCCTTATTTTATTATTTAAATTTCAATGTTATGATATTCTAATTATTAATTAGGGATGCTTATTATTTAATTCCATGATTTTATGAATTTGTATAATATTTTTTTCTGAATTATTAAGTCAATGGTATATTAAATTTAAAATGGTAATTTAATATGTTAATGAGATATTCAAGACCAATAGTTAGCCTTGATCATTGATTTGGCCTTTGGAATAGTAATTTAATGTAAATAGTAAATTAGCATGAATAGTACATCCCAGTGGTATATATATTTTTTTTAAATATAAAATTCTTGGTATATTTCACATTTGATGACAATATAAATAGTTATTTCTCGTGCTAAGTAACTTTTTTTTCCAAACAGGGTTGTAGGATTACTTTTTGGTGATGCTTGATAATACATCTAAGATTTTAAGTAATTTAAGTGATAACAAAGTTAAATGGATGTAAGGGTATTTCATACTACCTATGGATTGACTATTGATTTTAGTCCATCTTTGGAATTTGTGTTGACTATGTACTATAAATCAACTAATAGTTATACATAATCCACCTCAAGTAGCATCGAGATAGCCTTCAACGTAGGGTTGAGTGATTGATGAGTTCTCTATTACTCAGTATGGGTTGATATAGATGACCCATGGGCTATAGAGGGAGCATCGATACTTAATGTTAGGGTGTTCTGAGTGGTTTCATTTTTCATAGTTTTAGTGTTATAATCTAGTGCATTAGCCATAGTAATTGAATTATAGGTCAACGTTATGGCCATAACCATAGTGTTATAGGTCACCATTTTTGTTATTAGGATAGTATTATAGGTTATTGTGTCAACCATAGTTGTAATGTTGTATAAAATTATGTTAACTATAGTTGTTGTGTTATAGATCACCATAACTATTTAGCCACAATGGAATAGGTCACCACATTCATGTAGGTTATATTATATTTTACAAGTGGATAAGTGAATTGTAATATCATGTATAATATGAGGAATAAGTGGAATGTGTGAAATAAGTGGTATAAGTGACTAGTGATATCTAGTATAAAAAAAATGAGCAAGTATGCAAATGGATGGTGTGATAATGTAAATAAGAAGTAAAATAGTTGATGCACCATGCATGCATGTGCATTATATTATTTCATGTGGTTAATATTTTTTTTCTAAGTATTTCATATGTTTCTAAGTTCTCATATGGTTATAAATATTTTAAATGAATAGTAATCAATAGTATGAATAGTGCAAAATATTATTTTCAAATAAAATTATCCATGATTTCTAGTATTCTCCAACTTGAGAATGATTTTACATCTCTTATGTGTTTACATGTTACTATTTTTATTATACTATGTTTTATTTACTATGTTTTTTGGACTAATACTATATTTTTTTCCAGATTTTTATGCACATAATTAGATGTAGAAGTCTACATTGGGATGTGAACTATGAGTGTGATATTAGGGTGAAGCATAGTTTAGGCTTCTCTAGTTACTATTTTCTTTATATCTATTTGTATCCAATTCTAATTTAGTTTATGTACATACAAATATCTCTTTCTATTACTTAGTTCTATCTCACCTGATCTTTTTATTTCTTTGAGTATTATTTTATGATATAGCATTGCTCTGTAATTAAGTACTCATCGCACCTAATCACAAGGTATGAAACCATGTTTAGCCTTACATTTCGCACAAATTGGGTAGTGATATTACATTCATTTTGTTGTATGTGGCGGTAACATCCTATTTTTCTTATTGAGTTTTTGTAAAACCATTTTTAAAAAAATTGTATTTAGTGAAATTAGGGTATTATAGATATTATAGAATACAATATAACATTTTATTGAATTAGGATCAAGTTCATCTATAATATTAGAATCGACATGCATATACGATACAAAAGCCAAGGTTCTCAACAAAAATAAATTTACCTTCTTTTATTCCCCCCAAACCTCCTATGATATCTCATTATCAAGCAATATTAAGGGATGCTAATTATCAAATAGGGAGTGGTGTCAATTACACGTACCAAAAATATACTTTGGTAATCTTGAGTATAACATCATTCTCCTTGCAAGCTCATTTAAGGTATTTTTTATCCTTTAATTAACCTTATTTTGACATATCTTCCCTAGATTAACTTCTCCTAATATATAATATAATCAGCATCAAATTTCTAAAAAGTTGTATTACCATACTCACCCTAATTATCTAACCTAAGGTACCTAAGTTTTACTCTAGTTTCATTCTCAACATCAACCTTACACATCTTAAATATTGTGAAAACATAATAAGTCTGTTTCAAAAAATAAAGCCACAACTTTCTACTATAATAACCAATGAAGGTGACATAGTGTAACACCCCAAAATCACGACTTCAAAATTTCGTTTAAATTATGCTTTGCGGAAGAGAAAATTAAAGAATGGTGGGTGTTACCGCCACACTTGACATAAGTCTGGTCTCCTCACCATCCTTACATCAAGTGCTAAGGCTTAAACAAATCAAACCATCCAAAGTTAAGAGAAAAATAACACGAAATCAAGAGTTTTACAAAGACATATTATCCAAGATAAATGATTGTTTAGGAATTAAATAACTAACCATTTAGAAAATAACAACAGAGTACGCAAAAGTCATATATGGTCTGCCTTACACTCTTACGGTCCAACAAATTACAAGGAAAAAGGGGAAAAGGGGGCGGGGTCCACTCACTCCCGAAATCTACCTACTCGTCGGGGTGACGCTCCTCGTAGTCCTTTAGCCAACGCATGCCTTGGACGTACTCCTCTGAAATGTGATAGCATCAGTACGACTTCCTCGTACTGAGTAAACCACAACGCCTCCGGAGAGGTAGCATACCCACATAGCAAACATCATACAAGTACGGAATTCAAAGGGAACATATGCTCACATGCAAGGCCGTGATTTTGAAACACACAACCACATCACATTTAACATCACGAGCTAGGTCAAAATCTCTATCAAAGGCATTTAAGGCATGCTTACAATTCATAATCAATTTAACTTACCAACAACCATACATTATGGCCTAAGAAGAAGAGTTAGTGATATTCCAAGCAATCTCACCAAGGTCAAGTCATTCCTATTCCAATTATTATAGAAGTATTATGGTGGGTGTCTAATCCGGTTATAAAATTCATAGCAATTCTCAAGTGGAATACAATCCCATATCCATGACAAAGATCGTCAAGGAGGGTGGTGCCAAAATAAATCACTCGATTCCGGGGCAAAGCTCGCCAAGGAAGCCACACGACATAACAGTCGCCCATACTAAACCTCAGAACTCAAGACCTTAAGTACGCGTACTCCCTATAGGGTGTATGGAATACCTATAGAGCAGAAGTGAGCCCCTTGACCCGAAGGCCCAAAACTATGCACTCGGCGGCCAAGTCCGAGGCACGAGATTCCTTTCCAACTCGAGTCTTTCTCTTTAAGTAATTATTGTCTTATGAAATTTTGGGTTATTATTTCCTTTAGAATGTCGAGATTCACATCATTCAACTTAGTCAACCACCAACAAACAACATCACATCCAAGACCACAGGGTCACAACCATTCCAAGCCAACACGGCCTAGGGTTAGGCATTATGCCATAGCCCGATTAAATATTCAATTCAAAGTTCAAACCAATTATCCAATTATTCCCAACATGTATTTTAAGGCCAACACTTAATTTAATTAATCCATTTATCCACTTTGGAACACCTTTTTGCCTTAATAACCAAAATATCCCTCAACCTATAACTACCACATTTTCCTTCACTTTTATTACCGAGTTTACTTACACAAACCATTTATCATGAAGCGTTAGCATAAAATAATTATTGATACTTTAAATCCGACAATCTCTTCGGTACTACAAAGGACCATATTATCCCTAACCATTTATCATACATAGTACATGTAAACACTATTAGCATGCATTTCTAATATTTCATAGGCTCATACACTTTTCACAAACAAATCTCAACACAATAATGGTATATAAAATTACATTTTACCTTAAACATATCTGTCTCATTATACTAGCATAAAACCAAGTTCGTTACCATTAGCGTACACTTTTTCACATTTAAGAATATCACTCTAGCATATAAAAGATTATATGATAACACATGTTAATTTAAACTTCATTATATTCATGTATGAATAAACTACAACATGCTCCCATATAAACTACATTTTACCTTAGACATATTCATCTCATTTCACTAGCATAATTCAAGTTCGTTATCATTATCATATACTTCATCAAATATTTAGAATGTCACTTAGGCACATGAAAAGATTGCATGATAACACATGTTAATTTACACATCATGGTATTCATGTATAAAAGAAATACATCATGCTCCCATTTCCCACAAACGTATGATAATTTGATATATACATTCTATCATGATTTAGTCCTAGCAACTAGCTTATCATTTTCACATAAAAATTCTACCGTCTTCGGGTTAGTTGGGTTTACCTTGAGCTTCCTCCAAAAAAAATACTCTAAGCAAGGTCGAGGTTACCTAGAAGTGAAAACACCATCCAAACTACAAGCATTAATATTTATGCAAAATAAAATAATCGAAATGCAACCTACGCAAACTAATACTTGAAAATTATTATGAAGAATAAACGAGGAAGCCGGTGCATGAATTTAAGCACCGAACTTACCAAGGATAGAGTGCTTACTTGGGGAAGGAAAATGGCTGCTTGGAGAAGGTAGAACACAAGGTAAAAGCTGGAAGAATTTTGAAACTAAATTCGGTGGAGGGGAGAGGGGAGTTTTGGGGCTGCACTTACCTTTGTTTTCTTACTAGAATTAAGGGAAGGGAAGAGGGGCTGCAAGGAGCAACTTAGAGGGCTTAAAGGGAGGGGGAAAGGGGTGATATCTTTAGGTTGGGACACAAATAAAAGGGGGAGAAAAGGGGCTGCTACAAGGGTGAGTGGGGAAAGGTGCTGCAGGTTGGTTTTTGGGGGAGAGTGTTTCGAAGCTTTTGAGGAGGGAAAAGGGCTGGTTGCATGCATGGGGAAAAGAGGAAAAAGAAGGGATAGGTGGCTGGAATAAAGGGATAGGGGTGCAGGTTGAGAGGGGAGGGAGATACAAGCTGTATCTCGCAGGAAGGGCTGGGTGACATGGGGTTTTGGGGCTGCACAAGGCTAGGTGACGTGAAGGCTAGGGGTGGCCTGATTTGCTAGGATTTTTTTGCAGGGAAGGAGGGCATGGGAAAAGAGGAAAAATAGGTGGGTAGATGGAGGAAGGATAGGGTAGGGCTGCAGGTTGAGGGTGATGTGAGGGATGATGGTTGAGTGATGATTGTCAAAATTTGCAGGCTTGGGTGGTGTGAGAGAGGGTGAGGTTTTAGGGAGGAGGGGGCTGCGTTTGGGGAAGAGGAAAGGCTGCAAAGTAGGGGGATAGGGCTGGGTGGAAAAGACTTATGCATGGGAAGGGAGGAAGGTGACGGGTGCATGGTTTGGGGGCTGCAGGTCGAGCGACCTGCTGGGGGTGGTTTGGACTGGGTTTAGGTGGGGAAGAAGGTGGGAAAAAGGTGCAGGTTGATTAGAGAAAAGATTAGGATGAAAAGAAAAAAAAACTCCTAAGGTAGTAGCTAACAAGAAGGTTATTAGGAAAAAGAATTACCACCTAAACAAGACTTAATCTCCTCCAAAAGAAATAATGATACTATAAATATTATGACCAATATTATTATTATTATTATTATCATTATTTTATCACTTCCCCCATTTTATTATGTTTCCCATTATTGCCAACATTGTTATTATTCTTACCATCCCCTTCTAATTTAATTACTCACCTCTTATGATCGGTATTATTACGACATCAAATTTTTTTTTCTTCCTCTACTCTTTCTTGCACTTAGCCCGAGTTATTTTTATAACTCAAATTATTTATGGAACCACTTGAGAAAACAAGGCGATCGATAAAAACAGTATTAATAAAAATAATAATAATAACAATAATAATAATCTTATGGTTCACTTTGCCTACTAATCACATTTTAAGTCTTGCATGTCTAAAATAAGGGTTAATTAATACGTGGTATTACACATAGTATCTAGAGCATTTAATTGATGATACAAGTGCATATCCTTTTACATCTCTATGCACTAGATATAACCATTTTACCTCAAGATTTCTCCTTATCTTGTGAAACTAACCATTTTCTCCTCACCATAAACATAAATGGCACAAAGACCCAAATCAACATCCTTCAGATTAGCTAAATAAACTCTTGAAGCTATAATCTCTCTTCTTTTGTTTACTTATGTGAATAAGGATACAATGCCACAATTTTAAGTGTAATAGGTTTTGAGCCACAATTATCATACTCTACAACCTAATTGTAACACCTTGGTCTCACATTATTCATGAGTCGTTACTTAGATGCTTTTGGGCTTGATGATTGACCCCATATATCAACAAAGCCCTCTTGAACAATGATTTTTTTTGTTATAAACTCACACACTTCCAAGAAAACATCGCAAGAGATCACTCAAATTTAGATTGCTCTAAGCCAAACATGCTTAACTATGGAATTTTCCAATGATAGATTTTTGAAAAGGAATGTGCACTTTATTATTATAGGTAGTTATATCAATCAATTTTAAGCTTCCTCCATTTACCATATAACTTGGGGTTATACAACTCAACTCAAAGAACTCAAAATCATCTTTAAACCTTGATCAATGATTATCTTATTTTAATCCATCCCTAAAATCATTCTCACTAGGTAACCAATTAACTCATCCAAGTTTAAATCACAATTTTAGTTTTGACTCTTTCGAACATACTTTTTAATCAACGCATACACTTCCTGAGAAACTTTTTAAAAGGTCAACCATCCTTGTATTACTCAAAGCTAAACATGCTTAAATATAGAGATCTCTAGTGATATATTTTTTAAAATAAATGTGAGCCTTACTTATATAAGTAGTCATATCAATCTATTTTAAGTCGCCACCATATACCACATAACTTGGGGTATTACACCAATTGTAGAATATATCATCCTTGAATTAGATCCTTGTTTTACCATTGCAACACCCTTTGTGACTGTGCATGAACCCTCTCAAATGGGTCTTGCATCATGTATTATCTAATTATCTTAACTAAGTAATATTAGGTTCTTTTTTATTTCTATAATGAGCCTAACATACTTAATCTCGAACTTGCACACAGTAGGATTTTTAATTATCATATATCTGTTATCAACAATCTCCAAGTATTTGTTATCTATAAGGTATATCTTTCTAAAGTCCAATTCTAAAATATTTTATGCTACTTTTGGAATAAGATTAAGCCTTAAAATATAACGGACTTTCCACACTAAAAACCAAAGCATCATAATCATTATTAGTATAAGAAAATTTATCATTATCATTCCTATAATGATGATGCTTTTATTCTTTTAGGGTTTCTTAAAGTCTTTCTTGAGATGACCCTTCTCACCATAGTTCTAACAAGGTGCTTGACCATAGTTTTGGAATTTCTTTTTATCTTGATTTGCCCCTATTATCAAAGCCTTTATTGCAACATCTTCCTCTACCATTAGCACTCAAAGTACTACCTGTAATATCTTATCCTTGTTCCTTCTTGTAAAGACTTTTGCTAAGAATCAGGGATTAGACCTCATCAAACTTCAACTTAATTTGACCATGGAAGATGGTAATAGTAGTAATAGTAGTATCCCAACTCTTTGGTAGAGAATATAACAACTGCGTCATCAAAATAAATCTCAACATATCTCAAAATACCACATTAAGTTCATTAATATGGTTTGCCAAAAAAATAAAAAAAAAACACCATCAGACATCTTTAGATTAATTAACTTTTATATCAAGAATAACTTATTTGTTGAATAAGATTTTAAACATGTAACTAAGTTCATTCATCAAATCTATAATCATCCTCTAATCCATGATGTTGAATGTAATGTTCTAAGTAAGACTCAAGTAGATAGAACTTAGATCCATCTTGTCTAAAGTTTTCCACTTTATCTTGTCCGTCGATTAAAGCTTTCCAATATGTATATGTAAGGTACAAAGAAAAAATATTGAGGCCCCATTTCTTAACACCATTGTGGTTCCAAACATGGCTATCCTAAGTTTGTTGCACGTCACCCTTTTTTAAATCTAGCTTCCAACCATGCCATGGCCATGTTTTCAAACACACCCTTACCATGTTTTCCACTAACACACTCCCTTCTGCCTAAAACTTATGCATAACTCAATAGTGATCCTCCACAAGCTTTACACTCAAAGAATATTCATTTCTCAAGCTCTACCATACAACATAAGTAAATTCCAATATTTATTGTCATTGTAGAAGAATATAAATAAAGGCTTTGTCAAGTAATTAGATTATTCGTCAATTACATACTAAGTGAGTTACATAAGTTTTATCCTCAAATTAATTATTCTAAAAATATGTTCCAAATTAGCTCATTTAATGATACCATGAAATATATTCATAAATATTGACTTATTCCTTTAGAAATACTATTAAACAACCATTACTATGGAAATAGAAAATAATAACGGTGTTTTTCAAACCGTTGCAAAAAGCATGAAAAATAATGCATGGAATCATTGATAAAGTTTTGATAATGGTTATTGGTTAAAACCGTTATTAAAACCTCCATACAAAAATTACACACGGTAGTTTTAATAGTGGTACTTGTAAGAAATATTATTAAAAGTTATTTTAATAACGTTTCTTGTGAGCACCATTATTAAAAGGACCTTCATAATAAAATTTCACACGTTAATTTTAATAATAGTTCTTGTAAGAACCGTTATTGAAACTCCAATATTTTGCCTCTTATTTCGTTTAGGTATTTTATTCATGCCAAAAATTTTATACTCTCTCATTCATTCAACACCTTCCCTCTCTTACTCATTCTCTAGCAAACCCTTGCACCACCACTTCTCCTCCTCTCAACTCCAGGAAACCACCACTCATTTTCTTGTGCACCTCTCAACTCTGGAAAACCTCCACTCATTCTTTTGAACCACCACACCGCTTCCATTCTCATTGTTGCACGTCTTGCCATTCTTGTACGCCTCTCAAGCATTTGGTCCTTCTTACTCCATAGTGTTCGTAGGTGATCACCGTCGGTCCTCTTACTTGTCGTCGCTCCTCTTACTTCCGCTGCTCCTTCTCATACGTATGGTTTTGTTCTTCCTTAAATTATTCCTTTATGATACCTATATATATCTATATATATATATATATATAGATATAAATTCATGCATGTTGATGCAGGTTCTAGTGTTTGTTATTGAAAAATTATAGTTTGTTGTTGAAAAATGTTGTCATTTGTTGTTGAATTTGTCAGTATTATTAGCATGAATGGATTGGTCGGTCTTACATATATATATATATATATATATATAGCATTGACGTGCTTAATTACTAAGAGAAATAAAATACTTAAAAATATTATTAATGTCACTCGTAGAAACTATATATATACATTTTTATTAATAAGTGTGTTAGGAAAGGCCATATAATTAAATAAGAAAATATTTTACATATGTACATCATTAAATGAAAATTTTAATTAGAGTTGCATGTTAATAAAAAAATTGATGGGGATTAAATAGACATAGAAAATAATAAAGAAATAAAATTGAACAATTAAACTAGCCAAAATAACTATGTATAATAATAATAATAATAATAATAATAATAATAATAATAATAATAATAATAATAATAATAATAATAATAATAATAATAATAATAATAATAATATAAGATTTATTAGGGTTTAATTATAGTTATCAAGGTTTATGATTATGGTTTATTAGGTTAGGATTAATTTTTATTATAATTTATTAGGATTAGGGTTAGGGTTAGGGTTAGGGTTAGGGTTAGGGTTAGGGTTAGGGTTTAGCATCTATTATACTAAATATGATAATTAATATTTTATCTTAAAACAAACTATTGTATACATTATTCTAAACTAAAATTTTAATATCTTATTATTATACTTAACCTATATTTATTATCTTATTAATATCTACTTTATTTTACTGTGTCGAGCTTGAACAATTAGATGATAGTTTGATTAAGCTTTTTTATTAAATAAATAAGTCAAGATCATGTCTTTATATTAAATATGTCTAGTATAATAGGATGAATTTTGATTCAACTTAACTCATTCACAAATCTAGTGGGAGTAAATAAAAGGCCGACATTATAAAATCTTAAATATCTTAAACATATAATAACATAAAAATATAGAATATTTAGGTTATTTATCTTTTCTTGATATTGAAAGACACATTTATATAAATAGAGAAATAAATAAAAATCAATTTAAGATTATAAGTTTTATGATTAGTATCTTATGTGGACATGTTGTTAGCTTAACATAGTTGGTTAAGATATAGTAAAATATATTTATGATTTGTCTAGCTAGTTGAAGAGTTTATATATTTTATAATTTAGATCCTTTTGAAAACAACCTTGATGATAAAGTTTAGTGGTTGTTCTCAGTTGTAGGTAATGAGATGTCGTGCATTGTTGTTACATACCCTCCACCATATCTATGCATGGTGCATGATGTGGATCTACAAACTCATGTCATATGGTTATACAATGAGCTAGGTTGCTTGTTTGTGAGCGGCGTATCTTATGACCCATTCCATTTCAGATCGTATCACCTACTGTTGACCCTACCCCAGACGGAGCCATGGTCTTTGGCTAGATATAGTTTTTTGCATTGGTTTGTCCACTATACCGGTGCACCACACACAAGATTTTTTGAGGGTGAGGTGTTTGATAGGGATTATGATCAAATACCTAGAGAGTTGATGGTGATTAATGATTAGTGGATGTTTTGTCATAGCTTGCCTTCGAGTATCCACCCTGGTTACCCTAGAGTATCCGTGACTAGACACTCTATTAATGATGTGAGGGAATAGATGACATATTGAGATGAGTGGAATCTAAGAGTGATAGTTATTAGTAGAGCTCGACAAGGCTACTGGTGGATTTAGTATAATGGTTATGAGTTTCTCTTAGTTAGGTGTTTGGGCTTTAGTAACCTTTTAATGTATATAGTGCTGCTATTGCTTCAACCCCGTAGTATGTATATCTTTTGTAATTTGATCCATTGTATAAAGTTTTTCCATATGTGTGTGTGTGTGTATGAAGTCTTTCTAAGTATGAGTGGCTTGTGTATTGATATATTTTTGGAAACGTGTTGGAATGATTTGTGTGTGTGTGTGTGTGTGCTGAATAACATTGTACATTAATTATTTCTAAGCATGAGCGGTTTGTGAATTATTTTTAATAATTAAATTAATTTGTAATAATTACTTTTGTGTGGGATATATCTAGATTGAAAAAATATGGATCGAAAAATGGATGTCTACAAATTGTCTAAAGAATATAATGAATAAATGGAATTTTTCATCAAGTTTGTAGTTGAACATACTCGGGACTCTAGTAGAATAGTCTATCCTTATTTAAACTATGCTCATATTCAACGTGTCAATGCTGATGATTTGAGAGATTATTTGTTTGTTTATATACAAGTAAAATTGTTGGATATGGCATGGTGAGATAGAATATGATAATGAGGAAGTTAGGAGGGAAAGTAGTGGATAATCATTTAAGAACTATGAGGGAGATTCACTAGAGGAGATGACTCAAAAGGTCAAGGAAAGTGTTTGATATTGTCCAAAAATGTTTGAGAATTTATTCAGTGACTCAGAGAAACCTTTTTATGGTGATTATAAGACATTTACTCGATTATCCACTACTTTAAGGTTGCAAAACTTAAAATCATGCAACGAATAAAGTGATAAGAGCTTCACAGAATTATTGACACTTGTAAAAGATATACTTCCTAATAACAACATTCTACCTCATCGTACCTATGAATCAAAGATTATTCTTTCATCTATGAGCATAAGTTACGAGAAGATACATACATGTCCTAATGATTGTATATTATTTTGCAATAATAATGAATCTTTGGATAGTTATCCTAATCCTGAATGAAAAGCACCACGATACAAGAAGAACAAGGTGTCAGGTAAGGTGTTGTGCTATTTTCCTATAATACCAATATTCAGGTGAATGTTTAATGATGTACAAGATGCCAAGAACTTGAGATGACATGCTAATGAGAAGATAGATGATGGACTTCTTAAAAATCCATCTAACTATCTATAATGGATGAAGATTTATGGCTTATTTCCTAAAGTTAGTAAAGAAGCAAGAAACATATGTCTTGTGCTTTCTGCAGATGTAATGAATCCGTACAATCAAGGCACCTACAATATATGGCTGATTATTTTGGTTATACACAATCTACCTCTGTGGCTCCACATAAAATGCAAGTATATAATGTTGTCTTTACTCATTTTGGGGTCAAACCAGTAGGGGAAGGCTATTGATGTTTATTTGGCACCTTTAGTTGATGATTTAAAGTTCTTGTGCGAAAACTATTATATTATGTTTATTCCTATAAGATAAATTCAAATATATTGCATACATTACAGGACGAACTTGAAAATTCATATTCTATGGAGGGTGTGGACCCATATAACATTGTCACAGGCTACATGAATTGTAAAACACCTTGAAAGACATAGGGGTCTTGGATTAGGGGTTACGAGAATGAACATATGCGGTCGATCTCATGGTTTTCGTAGCACCAATGAGAAAGTGGCTATCCTCACCCAAAAATTAAACGTGGCATTTCAATGGATGACAAAAATGGAGCAAGAGTTTTTTATTTATCGAATTTTAAGGGTATAAACCATCTGATTCGGTTCACCATGATTAACTTCACATATCCAATGTAAATAGTGTTAGAGATAGCTGCAAAGCTTATGCATGTCTTATTTTTCTTCTTGATGTAAGCATTACAAACTATGAATTGTTATTACATGTATTCGATGTCATAAATAATTAATAATATGCAATATTTTATTTTAGGGTTTGCGTAAATATGACTTGTTAGTGAATGACCTTTCAAATCTTTTGGCAAAAGGAAGGGTATACATAAATCATAGTACCCAAATGTAAACAGTCCATGGGTATAACCTGGCCCTAAATATAAGGTGAGTAAGTATTGATATTCCAACCATTGTCAGTACACCCTTACCTTGTTATAGAGAAGGCAATGAGGTAGCCACAATGCTAGAAGCTCATGGAAGCTTCGTACCTTGGCCTACGGATTAGATACATTTCACTACTAAAGAGGTAATGACATACGACATCCTTATTAGACCTTATTTGTTACTTACATTGTTTATACCTTTTTAATATATATATATATATATATGCTCATTATATTTCATTTATTTTTATAAATTAAGGAATCGAAAAAGAATAATTCTCATAGGAGTAAGGCGAAGAGAGGTACTAGTAGAATGAGCAACATAAAAGAGGGTGCTGCTAAAGGAAAGAAAAATAAATCAGAAAAATTAGTTACCCCACAAATAATTCCATCTTCATAGAAGAACCAACCACCACTAGCTTTGGCTTTGTTGTATTTCTATGCCCAAAACTAACTTGATGACGATTATATTTTAATTGATAGTCATCCTGAGTATGTTGGGAGGAATGACGCTACTTATATGGTATCAGTGGTTGATATAAGTGACATTTATAATCATAAATGGATGTCAACCACGAGTGTTTCCATATATGTTATGTAAGTATTATTTCATATTTCAGATTTTAGTACTTCTTGTTGCATTGGAATATTTATGACCTCTTATATGAGTTATTAGTTATTAATAAATATGCATTGTTATTATTGTCTATATATTGGTAGCTAGTTGTATTGCGGTAGAGGAAATGTTGTCCTCTATTGTATTTGTGTGCCCATACTATATGGCTAATAGTACTACAATAAGAGAGGGTAGGCATATAAACTAAATAGTAGATCGCATTTTAACTAAGGCATACAACAAGCTTTATCTCATTCCTCACCTTGAAAATAAACATTAGGATTTATATGTCATTCCACCTGATCATAATAAAGTCTATGGTTTTTATTCCCTTCGAACATATAATGTTCCTTTTGACGTCGCTCGTCATGGTGTGAAAGAATTTATTAACACGTTAGTTTACTTTTTACTTTTTACTTCATTATCTTATTTATGCATTTATTCAACTTTATTTATTTTTGGTATATATAGATACAATATTGTGTATACAACTCTATTTATTAGGGCACTACGGACGATGTATCAAAGGAGAGGTGGAAATGGTGTCCTAGACCCAAAGAGTCTTGAATATGAGCCTTTAATAGTAAGTATAAAGACAAATATTTTATATTTTTTTAATTCAAATTAATATCTAATAGTTAAAGAGCTAATTAAATTTATTTAACAGTGTCAACAACAGTAGAACAACGATGATTGTGGATACTATTTTTGTAGAGCAATGGATTTGATACTCCAAAACAAATCAGTAAATATAGATCCAAGCCATGTATGTTTGTTTTTCCATATTTTATTTTATTAATGAATCATGAGATATATATTTGTTACTTGACTTAAGCATTAACTGAATAATCGAAACCTGTGAATTTATAGTTTTTCAATGGTCGTTATGCATGAGGCTAGAAATACAATGATGATGAGATTAATGAATTTGGAGACCAATATGCCAAGCACATGCACTCATACATTCAATATTAGGGATCTACATTCTACATGCATGTTCGGGTTTTTATTTTTTCTACGTCTTTTGGTCATCTAGGTTATGATCTACGGAATTTTGACTTTAGAGTATAGAGATACCAAGTTGTGGTACACCTACTAATTTTGATTCCTAGGTATGCTTAGTGTACTGAGACATACTAATTACAAATTGATTGAAAATATGTAATATCATTTGGGAGGAAGACATGCATGTATATATGAATTAATGTTGTTTTACATTACAGATTTAGTAACTATTTAAACATACAATTATATATGTATTCTAGAATAAAACAACAAAAATATATAATAAAAAAAGATACAAGTTTTAATAATGGTTTTTGCTTAAAACCGTTATTAAACCATTTTTATAAGATGTTTTAATAACATTTATAAGTAAGAACCGTTATTAAAATCATTTTTAATAATGGTTATCTCTAAAAACCATTATTAAAAGTTCCATATAATGCTCATTTAATCTAATATAGGGTTTAATAAATGCATAATCAAGTATTAAAACCACAAATTGGGTGTGTTTTAACAATGGTTTTAACTAAAAATATTATTAAAAGATTAATTTAATGCTTATTTAATACATATTAGGGTGTAATAAATATGTAATCAATGATTAAAACTCTAATTCGTTGACATTTCAACAATGGTTTTGGGATAAACCATTATTGAAATGTCGTTTTTAACTATTTTTGTTATGTACAAACGTTAATAAAACCTTATTTTAATAATAATTTTTACATAAAATTGTTATTAAAACCCAAGTTTACCTCAATATTCATGATTTTTTGTGTATTTTTTTATGATGATTATCAACCATTATTAAAGATTTAATAACAAACAATTCAATAATGGTTCAAAATGGTTATTAAAATCATAAAATATCCATTATTAAAACCCCTTTTTATGCTAGTGAACATGCATAATTTTATTTAAAATATTAATTGACTATTATAAAAAAACATATATTACTATTCAACAACTCATATACATTTTTATTAATTTATTTATGCTAAAATAACCCATTTTTATATAAACAAAATCTCCTTATTTTCTATTGTAATATATAATAAAGTATTATCAAAGTTAAAAACATACACTAAAATACATGTTATAAAAAAAACCCATATATCAACATTTTGATCTCCACTTACTTGTGGTGTTATGTTAATGTAGATCAATGCATAGAATTATGGCCATATATGAATAGAAAATAAAAATAAAAGTAATGATGATGGTGGTAGTGGTGATGGTGATAATCACAAGTCAAAGCTTGTTCATAAATTAAATCCTTTGAGAACTTAGAGTCTTTTATAAACTCTTTAGTTCGAGATTCCTTTGGGTATCTTGAATTTGTACTTCATGAATATTTGGGAGTAAATAAAATTACTTACTTACCATAATAATAATAATAAAGATCAAAGTATAATTAGAAGCATAAAAGTTTATGGTTTATTTCCATTGATGTATAAATATTTTTAGATTACTATAAAAGCATAAGCATTTAAATTTTCTTCCTATTAATTATGGTACTAGCATTTTAAAAAATTTAAATTTAAGTCATATTTAAAAAATTAAGGAGTATTCCTAGCACATAAGAAGTTAGCTTATTTGGTCATTGAGCCCAACATCATTGATATATATATATTTAATAGTGAATATGGCACAAACAAGGTGATGACATATTTAACCATGAATTAGAAGGGGACTTGCACATCATTTTGATAAATTTAATGAAGGCATGTGCATGGAACATGGAATCCATGAGATTGATTAGGCTAGCCATAATAAGGTCCTTAATAGTCAATGGTTTATTTGTTAGCTTAATGAATAAGAAGCTTCTTAGTTAGATAGGTATTTAGGAGTTTTATCTTTTAGTGGTGTGCTTTATCTTGTTAGCTTTTGTGTCCTAGCTAGATTTAGTGTGTTTTTATCTTACATTTTAAATTATCTTATTAGTATAAGATTAATCTTAATTAAGTGTAATTATTGATACAAGGGTATGTCTTACAAATCTTACTAGTTATCTATTGGCTTATTTTATATTAGAGCCCATTGTTTTAACGTTAGTGAAATTCTTGGGCCAAACTAGTACTATTGGGTATAATATGGAGCTTACTTGCTTAAACATAGGTTAGAAGGGAAATCAATGGCAATTAATATTATTTTGATTATAAAACATGGGGAGCACATGATATGGATGACAATAAGAGGGAGAGAACTTGCCATTATCTTTATTTATTAGATATTAGATTATTTAATTAGTTAGATATTGTTAAAAACTTAATCTTGTTAGTTTAAAGCTCTGTCTTTTGTTATTTTAGGTGCGTTGATTTAGGGTGTGTTTATCTTTAATATGTTTGGATTATCCTATGTTGAAGATTCAATTTTTAAGATGTTAAAGTTCATACATAAAATATGAGTTGTGTAATTGTTGATCATGATGCAATGTAAGTTACAAGTTTGAACATTTCTTTATGTGAGTTTGTTCTTGATTATGATTTTTATGTGATTCTTATTCAATTTTTCTCTAATCAAATTCTATGTGATTTTATATGGATAGTTTTTGGTCAATTTAACACATCAATTCCCCCATAATATTCCATACATCCATATATATTCAAACCTAACTTCATCTTCTTAAAATTCAAACCCTAACCCTAACCCTACCCCTCTTCCAATGCCACAATTTTTTCCACCATTAATACACAATTGACTTTGATTCTACTTTCTACCTCATTAAATCGTCCCTTAACATCCCATAAACTAATTACCAAAACCATAAACCCTAACTAAACTCTAACCTACAAAACAAACCCTAAATAAAACAAAAAAAAAATCAACCCCAAGTTTTATTCTTTCTTACTTTATTTTTGCATAATTGACTTCCATAATAGTGTTATTGCATTGTGTGCTTCCAACGCACATCAAAATGGATATCAAAACTAAGTTTTCATAGACATAATCACACACCAAAGGTAAATTATTTAAATATGACATTTTTCCTTCAAGAATTCAAACTTTCTACCAAAACGTCATGAAGATTATTTCAAGACTCCATTAAGAATCCTTCAAGATTGATATTTTTGTCCCATTTCAAAGGAAAAGCACGTTTATGTCTTGGAAATCTTATCCGTTTTAAAAACTAACCCAAATATGTTGAAGGATGACAAGTATGATGCTTTGGTCTCTCAAATTCAATAACTTACTTCTCAAATTGCTAAAAAAGATGAAAATAAAAAAGAATGATTGTCTAGAATTAAATAAGAATTGTCTAATTATTTGGAAACATTCAACCAAGGAGTAGGATACATGGAAAACAGGTTACATTAAAGAGGAAACCACACACTATACCACCATCCAAATTGAATTGAATATGATGATGAAGAGAGGGTTGGTGATAATTGGAGAGGTGAATCTACATCAAGAAGACCCTACTATGATGTAGAGAAAGGTATTAGATTTGATCTCCCTAAATTTTAAGGTAATATGGATCCTGAGGTCTATCTAGGATGGTAATGAAGCATGGAGGTGATCTTTGATCTAAAAGAATTATATGATGAAAGAAGGTGCAAGTTGGAAAATTTGAAACTCAAGAAATTTTTTAGATAATGGTTTGAAAATTTGAAGAAGTCAAGACAAAGATTAAGTCATGGGAAAAGTTGAAGAAGCGTGTTATAAGGAAGTTTGTATCATGAGATTATGAATAAGATAACATTATAAAATTAACCAAACTCAAGAAATAGTTTGTGTGTAAAAAAGTATGTTATAGAATTTTAGAGGTTGGCATTAATTTAGACATTTAAGAGAATAAGGAACAAACTTGTGAAAGGTTCCTTATAGGTATAGATTTAAACATGAGAGAGAAGGTTGAAGTATGCATATGTGATACTGTGGAGGATTTTGTGGATTTGGCTTTGAAATTTGAGAGGCAATTGAAGAAAAAAAAAATTCATACAAACCTTCATATCTAGCAGCTTCCAAACCATATGGTAGTGGTGGTTCAATTTCAAAAAAAAGAGGGAAGGTGGATGCCAAATGAAGAATGGATGAGGGTGAGCAGAAGATGGATGAAATTATAGATAGCAATGCTTCAAGGGCAAAGGCTATGGACACTTTGTAAGAGATTGTCCCAACCAAAACGCATTGAATTTGAGAGACATTTCAAATATGGAGCCATGTGATGATGAAGAGATTGAAGTGGAGGATGAAGAGAGTGATGATATAGAGAGTGCTTATGGTGAGAAGAGCCAAGAGTTTTGCATTGTTCAATTAGTTATACAAGTTCATCAATGATCATATTTGACATAAAAAGATAAAATTTTCAAGACTAAATGAAGGGTGGAAGACAAAGTGTGTAATGCAATTAATTATAGTGGCTCACGTATTAATGTATTAAGTGAATATATGGTGAAAAAACTTGGCTTGATGACCATAAAACACCTTAAGACCCTATTTTATACAATGGCTCAACAAAGACAAAGAGGTAAGAGTCTCTAAACAAGTGCTTCTAAATTTTAAAACTATTAATTATATTGATGGTGTGTTATGTGACATATTAATAATAGATGCATGCCATATATTACTTGGGAGGTCATGGTGATATGATAGGTAAGTTTACTATAATGGAGTGCTCAATGCGTACATGGTTTGCAAAGGGAAAAAGAAGTCAAAGTTGAAGCTTGTTTTTCAGTTAGCAATTGAACCTAATAAGTCACAAGAGGAGCATGAGCTTAAAAGCTTATTTCTCCAAAATCAAGCCATAGAGAAGGCCATCAAGGAAGAAGCGATTTCCTACACTTTAGTGGTGAAAGAAGAATCATAATAAGGGAGGTGGATCAAGCCAAAGTCGAGATGCACCAATTTATTAGAAGAATTTAGTAATGTGTTTCTCAAAGATTTATCACCTAGATTACCACATTTAAGAGGGATAGAGCATGGTATTGATCTCATACCGGGAGTTTCTCTTCCTAAAAAGGCGACTCATCAATGCAATCTTTTAAAGGTAAAGGAGCTTTAAAGTCAAAATCAAGATTTGTTGGATAAGGGATATTGTGTTCCTACTTTGTTGGTACCTAATAATGATGGGTCATGGAGGATATGTGTTGGTTCAAAGGAGATTTTATAGTTTTTTTACTTAGATTACATACTTATTTATGTAATGCATCCAGTTCTTTCATGATATTGATGAATAATGTGTTAATACCATTCTTAGGAGACTTTATAGTTTTTTTTACTTAGATTACATACTTATTTATAGCAAGACCGAAAAGGACCATCTAATACACTTGACGATATTTTTTGAGAAGTTGAGAGAAGTGAAGTTATGTGGAAAGTTGGAGAAGTTGGAGAAGTTTAACTTCATGATCGAAAATATAGTATTTCTTGGCAACATTTTTGAGTAGAGATGGGATACATGTAGATCCACCCAAAGTTGAAGCTATTCAAACTAAACCACAACAAACTAATGTATATGAAGTAAAAAAGTTTTCATGGGTTGACATCCTTTTATAGAAAAATCATTAAGGACTTCTCAACTATTGCATAACTCCTATCACACAACTTATGAAGAAGGGATAGTTCAAATAAAATGACATTGCTAAGTAGGATTTTGAAGAATTGAAGACCAAACTCTCTAATGCACCTGTACTTGCTTTTACCTCATTTAGATAAATTATTTGAAGTCATTTGTGATGCTAGTGGTATTAGTAATAAAGGTGTTTTTTCACATAAGAGAAGGTTAACACCATTCATTAGTAAGAAGTAAAATGGTGTGAGACTCAATTACTCAATTTATGATAAGGAATTCTATGTTATCATATACAGTCTAGAGAATTGAAGTCATTACTTGAGGTTGAAACTATTCATTCTTCACTCAAACCACAAGATTTTGAAGTACTTGCATAGATAACATAAGGTAAACATGATAAACGCCAAGTGGGTGAGTTTTGTATAATCCTTTGTGTTCTCTACTAAATACTTGGATGTCAAGGATATTGTGGTAGTGGATCTTCTTTCTAGATGATGAAGGATCTCTATTCTAAAGATGAAGACTTCATGGAGATTTTGGAAGCTTGTGGGAGTATGGAAGTAGTGTGGCTTATGTGATTGAAGATAGCTTTCTATTTAATCACAACAAGATATGCATCTTAAGATCTTCTATTTGAGATTTGATCATCAAGGAAGTGCATGAAGGTGGTATTGTAGGACACTTTGGAGCTACTTTAAGAGCACTCTCATTAGCCATATATGTTCAAAGGTGTGCAAGCTATAGTGGGAAAATGTGTTGTATGCCATAGAAGCAAGAGTTTCTTCCACAAAGGGTTATATGTAGTACCATTGGCGCCTAATGCACATTGGGAGAGAGTTGGTGAGGATTTCATACTTGGTTTACCAAGAACTTAACAAGGTAATGATTCTATCATGATAGTAGCAGATTATTTTTCCATGATGAAACACTTTATACCAAGCCACTAGATGGATGCGGCTACTTATGTAACACCCCCAAGATTCACTACTGAAAAATTTTGTTTTATTAAAAGATTTAGCAGAAGTGAAATAACAAGACTTGTAAATTTTGGGGATATTATCGCCACACTTAGTACCAAATCGGTTCACTCATACCGTTCCAGTACCAAGTGCTAAGGCTAGAAAATAAAATACCAATTACTAAAAATTCAAACCATAATAAAACTCAGAGTAGCACAATAAACCATTTACAAGAATGAAATCCACCAATGGTGGTTACAAGATCAAAGAATACATTTAAATTAGGGAGTAAGAGAGAAAAAGGGAAACCCTAAAAGTCTGGATAATTTCCTTACACTTTTTCCCGTTGCCCAATTGAATAGCACCTGAAAATGGAACTACAAGGGACACTGCCCATTGAATAGGCAGGGGCCCCAAGAATGGAACCCTTCAGCACTATGGTACTGAGTAACCCTTTAAAGCACACTTAAAAGTAGGCCCACAATGCAACACATGATACAATACTATGTACATATATAATGAGAATGCATATAGCACAATCACATACTTAACAAATCTATCAAATATTAATAATTCATAATGTACAATCAATACCTCTAGGCCTTAAGCTATTAGTCCACCATTATTCAATCATCTCGGATTATATATGTTCTTGTGAGTGTGGGAACCCCACTATTATAGCCGATGGATCGGAATACATACAGGGCAAAATGCTTCTAACCACTATTATTCGCTAGTGGACCGGTCTGGCCTCGACTCATATGGCGTTCCACTATAAACGATTAGTATTTTTTCATAATTTATTCACATCCATAATTGGGTTTATTAAGCTCTTGGACCTCACTATTATAGCCGGTAGACTGGAATACATATATACATCATCCAAGGCAACACACTCCTGGGCCACAATTATATCCAGTGGACCGGTACTTGTAAACATCATCCAGGGCAAAACGCTCATGGGCCACTATTATATCCGGTAGACCAGTACTCATAATCATCTTCCAAGACAACACGCTCCTGGGCCACTATTATAACCGGTAGACTGGTACTCAATATTATAATTCAACTAGGCCCGGCTCATTAATCTTTCACTTTCATGATTAATGTTTTCCCTTTTCAATCAGCACAACAATTCCATTTATTTTCCTTGAATAGGATATCAAGATCCCGAGATACAAAGGCACACTAGTAGCACTAGTGCTTACAAGCTACTCAGTACCCTTCAACCATCACCCCAGGGACGCAAAGGTACCCTGGTCATACCAGTGCATAAAGCTACTCAGTACCCTACTGACAAGGACACCTAATCCATAAGTATGCATACCCCCTAAATAGGTTCGTAGAACTAGATAGAGTAAGATATAGGCCTAGCTGGAGCATGAAGGCACACCAGCAAATACTAGAATAATAGTGGGCTAAACCACGTATTTACGGTAAAGACCCTTAAAGAGCCACCATTCCCAATCTTGAGGTCTTTGACTTTAATTATTAGTGTCTTAATTAAGGTGATCACAAAAAGTACAACAATCAGATACTTATTCACTTTCAATCGTTCTGATATCATTAGGTACTCCTTATTCATACGGTTATCCAAGATAACATAAAGGAATCATCAAGGCCATCATAATCTCATCCCATTCTAATTTAGGATTCATTCTCATGATACTTACTAATTGTCAAATACCATTATCTTACTATTCAGTATTACTTGAGTCTTATTACGAAACTCCTTTATCCCATCAACAAATTAGATATAAATTACTAATTTACCCCTTACTTATATAATTATTAAATTATCCCTTCCTTACTTGCCATTTTACCATATTACCCTTCATGTTACATAATTACCAAATTATCCCTTACTCGGTTTAGGTTACTAAGTTATCTCCCATACTTATTAGGTCACCAATCATCCTTCATAATCGTTACGCTTATCATATTTCCATTTGGTTGGTTAGATTACCAATTTTCCCTTCTTCTTTGTTATAATTACCAAATTGCTCTTTTGTTAGTCAAATTACCACATTACCCTTCTCCATGGTCAAAATTACCAAAATGCCCTTCTACAATATCATAATTACCAAATTACCCTATAGTTGATTAAATTACCAGATTGTCCTCTCCATTATTATAATTATCGAATTACCCTTTAGTTGGTTAAATTACCTGATTGCCCTTCTCTATTATCATAATTACCAACTTTCTCTTCTACATTATCATAATTACCATATTACCCTTCTCCGTTATCATAATTACCAATTTACTCTTTAGTTGATTAAATTATCAAATTACCTTTTTCCATTTTTATAATTACCAAATTACCCATCTTCGTTATCATAATTACCAATTTACCCTTTGGTTGGTTAAATTATCAAATTGCCCTTTTCTATGATCATACTTACCAAATTACCCTTTAGGTGGTTAAATTACCAAATTGCCCTTCTCCATTATTATAATTACTATATTGCCTTCTCCATTATTATAATTACTATATTGCCCTTCTCCATTATTATAATTACAATTTTACCCCTTTAGTTACAAAATTACTATTTTATCCTTTTACTTACAAAATTACCATTTTTTCCCTTTACTTCCAAAATTACCATAATAACCTTAACTTCCAAATTTACCATAATACCCTTGTACTTATAATAATTACCATTTTATCCCTTTAATTACAAAATTACTATTTTTCCCTTTACTTCTAAGATTACCATAATACCCTTTTTCTTATAAAATTACCATTTTGCCCTTTACCTCTAAAATTACCATAACACCCCTTTTACTTGCAATTTACCATTTTGCCCTTCTCCTCCAAAATTACCATTTTACCCTTTACTTCTAAAATTACCATTTTACCCTTTTCTTCCAAAATTACCATTTTACCCTTTACCTCAAAAATTACCATTCTATCCCATTACTTCCAAAATTACCATTTTACCCTTTATTACACCACCTTTATCAAACTATCACCACTGCATCAAATATTAATATTAATACTCTATTCTTATCATCCAACTCCACCAACTATTGTATTTCAACATAATACTCATCAACAACTACATGTATTAGACCACACCCTTGTCTAAGACATATTACTAAAATTTCCTAAGGCTTACAATAATATTAATCATGCATTAATGGTCACAATAACATAATATAGCATGGATAAGTACTTAACATATTCTTGAATAAAAATTCTCCTTCCTTAAGAATTTCTTCCATACATGGCATATAAACTAGCATGCTTTTCTTTTTATCAATCAATACAAGAAACTAAAAATATCATATTAAACAACATATATCATTCATAATAACATATTAAAAACCCAAATGTATTAACATACGTTTATCCATGCATTTAAATTGGGTTTAACAATTACCTTAATTCTCGCAAAAAAAAAATCAAACCTTACTGGTATCCCCATTAAAGATTCAAGATTTAAATAGCAAAATCAACACCTAAAAATAATATCAATATTTATCATATTAGAAATAAGGAAACCAAAGCATATAAAACGTAATTAATGAAATACTTAAATTAAATATTATTATACCTTAAAATTATCAACCAAAATTAAAATAAGAATGCAGCATGAGCTACATACAAAATAAAAGGGATAAGTGGCTCAGAATGATATGAAAAGGAGGATGAAGAGGTATTTTTGGGTTAGGGTTTTGAGGCTAGGAAATTGGGCAAGTGGGGGAGGATTTGGGGCAAGGAAAGGGTGCAGGAGTGAAGAGGGGGTGTAGGTGATGGTTGGGGATAGGTTGTTGGTTGCCAAGGGCAGCGGCAAGGCTGCGAAGTGGGCTGCAGGAGTGGATGGGGCTAAGAAGGAAGAAAAAAAGAGGGGGAAAATGAGGGGCTACAAGGGATAGTTTTGGCCAAAAGAAGTGTAGGGGTGGTAGAGGGGGTTGTAGGGAGTAAGTTGGTGGCTTGGGAAGCAGTAAAGGCAACGGGACGGCGGCGAATGGTGGGGTTGCAAGGAGGTTGCCGAGAAGGGATAAAAGGAGGAGGAAAAGAAGAGGGGAGGAAGAAGGGGGGCTATAGGGTGGCTCGAGGGGTGTTGTGGTGGTGCAAGGCTGAGTTAAAGGACAATGGGGAGTGGTTCATGGGGTTGGTACAGCGATGGAAGCGGCAGAGGGCGGTTGTGGTGTAAAATAGAGGGGAAAAGATGGAGGGGAAGGAAATGGGGAGGATGAGATTGGTGGTAAGGAGCTCAAAAAATGGGTAGGAAAGTGGATCGTGAGGAGAAGAAAAAGAAGAGGGAGAAGAAGGCAATAGGTGGCTAATCGGGTGGCAAAGTGTAGGGTGGTAGGGAGGTGGTAGGGTGGCAAGTAGGTGGTAGGAAGAGGAGACGAAGAGGGGGGAGAACAGGGCATGCAGGGTGGGTTTGCAGAGCTGGTCAGGTGAGAATAAAATGGCAGGAGAGAGGGAGAGTTGCAGTGGTGGCAGTGGTTGTAGGCTGCGGTGGCTGGGCATGGCGTTCGGGATGGCAGGCATGGCAACATAAACAAGTTGAGCGTTCTCAAGGTGGACGAAGCTAAAGGAATTAGAAGAAAGAAAGAAGGGGGAGGTGCAAGCAAGGCGAAGGAAAGAATGGTGTGGGCTGACCCAATCGGGGGAGAAAAGAAAAAAAGGAAGGGGGCTGGGGTTGGGCTGTGCGCAGGAGAAGGAGAGAAGGGAAGGGAGTGGGCCGAAGCCCCAAGCGCAGGGGAAAGGGGGAGGCAGGCCGGCCTGGCGGCCCGAAGGAGGAAAAAGGAAAAATAAAGAAAAGAGAAAAAAAGGAGAAAGAAAAGAAAAAAGGGGAAAAAAAGAAAAGGAAAAATGGGAGAATTTAAAATAATTTAATTTATAAAATAATAGGATGTAATATTTTGGGAAATAGTTTATTTAATAATTTAATTTAATCTAATATATTGGTTTAAAAATGATAATTTTAGTAAAATATTAGTTTGAAAAATTATTTTGAAAAAAAGAGTATGATAAAATAACAAAATATTTATTTTAATTTATTAAATATTCCTATCCACTTTTACATACTCAAAAATCCATAAAATAATTAAATTAAATAAAACTAAAAGCTCATTTATCCCAAATAAAAGCTATTTATTAAATTATATGTTTTAAAAAAATTTCGGGGGATTACAACTCATATTATCGATCTCTACTTTCGAGAATTGGTGAAGTTGCATGGAGTCTCAAGAAGTATGGTGAGTGATCGAGACGTGAGTTTTCTAAGCTAATTTTGGAAGGCCATGTCACTTTCTAATATGTTATTTAATACTTTCAAAAGGTATCATGTTTTATTAAAATTTTAATATTTATACAATTTTTTATTTTTTATACCTAAATCACCCTTATATTATCTTATTTAACTTCTAGTCAGGCATAAATTGAAGATCCCTCGTAGAAGAGTCAATGGAGCTATACTTATCTCTAGAAATAATGTCTTATTATCTAACAAAACAATGAAATCTTTTAGGATTTGTGGTTGATTTCAAAAAATGATTTATCATTACTCTTTTTTAGGTTATTATAAAAAAATAAAAAAATGTTTAGTTTTTATTCCTATTAATTACGGTACAAGAATTTTAAGAATTTTAAATTTAATTTAATTCCATCAATTAAGTTGACAGATCTATTAATTTTTAATATTTATACAATTCATTATGTTTATCTTGAAACTACCTTTATATTATCCCACCTTAATTTCTAATTTGACTATATGCAAAGTACATCTTAGAAGAGATCGAAGTTGTATTTATCTCTAGAAATAATGTCATTATCAATTATCAAACAGTATACTAAAATCTCTTAGGATTTGTGGCTAATTTGAAAGAATGATTCATCGCCGCTCGGGGGTGATTACGTCAGAAATATAAGAATATCTAGGGATGGTCCCTTGGCCTAGTGGTCCCATGTTCCCTGTACCCTAGACTCCCATTCTTGTCGTAGCTAGTGGTACTCCCTTCCCCCTATGCCAAAAAGGCGATTCCCTTGCTCCCAGGGCTTCCGCCAGCCGGTCCGACAGCACCGGAGGAGGTAAACTACGGTGGCCCAACGACTGAGCACATGATGGTCCGATCTCCGGGACGTCCACAAAGAGTCACCCTCATAAACAAAAGATTGAAACTCCCGTACTGCAGCTTGTCCTCCGAAAATTTTAAATCCGGGACTTCCTATGCCAACAACCATGCCCGAACACCCCCGGCTGTAGTGGAGTGTGAAAACAAATCTTATATATTTTTTTGAAAATTGCAGCACGTTCACGCGGAGGCTACAAGAAAAGGTGATTATAATTGATGTACGAAAACTTTCTTTGTTTCGTTATTTTAAAAAATATTTTTTTTTCTATTTTTAATTTTACATCCTCATTAGTCAAAAAGTATTTTAAGAAAAAAAAATTATTTTTTTCCCGCCTTATCTTCGTATCCATCCAATACCGGATGAGCAATCGATGGGGACGCCGAGGATAAACCGAAGAGGCCTCCTACTTGGAAGACTCCATTTACTCAGATGATGAGCGGCGGCGCGGCAAACAAATTACTTACGCATCTGTTATATAGGAAATATTTTTTTACTGTATAAAAAATATTTTTTTAATCTTACATTTTTTTTCTGACTCCTTTTTTTTTTCTCACTTTCTAATCTTCTCTTCTTCTCGCTTCTTTTACTCTCTTACTAAAGTCTCTCGATCTCTTTTTTCTCAACTCTCACCTCCCTCATGTCAAGGTACGTAATTAATTTTTTACAAATTTTTTTTAGCGGAATGATAGATGTATATGACATTTTTTTATTGTAGGAAAAGATTTGATCATATTTGTCAGTAGAGAGAGTTTAAAGACAAATCTTATCCGTAGAGTAAGGTTTAAGTTTTTCTTTTTCTATTTGCAGATCTGACTTTTTAATTTTTTTTTTTCCACTATCGGTCGATCAAGATTGAAAATTTTAAAAAAGATGTAGATTGAAAAAAAGGGGGGAATTGCAAGAAGAAATGATAAAAAATTATCGGTAAATAAAGGAAGAGAACGACAAAAATTATCGATGGATAACGAGAGAGAACAACAATAATGATCAATTCATAAGAATATATGTGTAAAAAATTTTCCTACGAAATAATTTTTTTTCAATTAATAAAACCTTGCCCAGATCCTTTAGCAATCCTGTGATGCACGGGGACGGCAGTTAGGTGTCGTCCCCCCGTCTCGGAAACGTCCCCGTCCAAAAAACTTCTCGGAATCGTTTTTAGATTAAAATTTATATTAAAATTATTTAATTAATATTTTTATTAAAAAATATTATTTAATTATTTTTTTATTAAAAAATATTTATTAATAATTAAAATTAACTAATAAAAGAATTAATTTTAGAAATTTTTTATTTTTCTCTCTTAATTTTAATAAATTTAATCTATTTTTTAAAAATATATATATATATAATATGTATATATATAATATGTATATATATAATTTTTTTTACGTTTCTTGCCATTTACGTTTCCTAAATTTTTAAAAAATGATGTTTTCGCGTTTCGTTCCGCTTTCGTTTTCCGTCCCAGTCCTCGTGCAACACTGTAGCAATATGAAGGGTTTGACTGACTCTCGTTTCTCAACTACTCCTATGGCCCGTTTGGTAAATGGGAATGGGAGTTTGGAAATTAAAGAGTGGGAATGGGAATGAGAATTAAGAAGTGAGAATTAGTTTATTTAATCTTATTCCCATGTTTGGTATTTGATGGGATTAACTTGGGAATAAAAGTTTCTTGTGTTTGATACGTAGGAATGGGATTGGAAATATAATTATAACTTTACAAAAATATCCTTCTTATATTTATAATATTTATAGTTTTGTGTGTGTGTGTATATATATATATATAACCAATTATTATTTTATTTTTCCATTATTCGACCTTGTTTTTCTCATAATAGATCATATAACATCATATCAGATTTGATCATGTTAGATCCGATCCGATCCGATCAGATTAGATAATAGTAATTATTATTATTATTATTATTATTATTATTATTATTATTATTATTATATCAAATAATATTTACAATAATAATTATTATTATAATTATGATTATCTTTATTATATTTTTAATTATAATTAATTATTATAATAAAGATAATAATTATAATACAGTTATAACTGTCCGTTTGATAAATGGGAATGAGAGAATTTTAAAATTAAAATTATTATAAAGATAATCATCATCATCATCATAATTAATATTATTAATATAATTTTATATATACTAATATAAGGTCATTTTGGTAATTTTATTTTCTATTCTCATTCCCATCCTTTTAATACCACCTCCCCTCCTAGGAATAAATTGATGGGAATTGACACCTCTAAATCTCATTCCCAATCTCATTTTAATTCCTACTCCCTCAAAACAAACAATAAAATATTTAAATTCCTCCTCTAATTTTTATTTCCATAATTTTATTTCCTCCGACCAAACATCTGCTAGTGGTAGGCCTACCAGTGCAGCAAATCCATTTATTTACCGCTTCTGCTGGGTTCTTAAACAATCTTTGTTTTGGCATTGGCCCCACACGTAAAATAATATGAGGGTAATTAGGAATAAAATACAATATGTTAGTATATTTGTACATAATTAATAGTATACATACACCCAGACAATTTTTTGGTTCCAAGGATATGTCTGCCGATGCGTCTTGGTCTCAAGGCAGCTGTTTTTCGATGAGAAAAACTTAAACATAGTTTAGTAAGTTTATTTTTTAAATAAATAAAAATACTTTGAGGTCATTCATCATAAATAACTATCAAAGATAATTATTTATTTTAAATAAATAAATAAATTTAAAATAAATAATTATTTTAGATAATTATTTTTCATAAATAACTTCAAATATAAACTTAATCGGAATAGTTAATAGTTAATAATTACAATTTATTCGAACATATTAGAATAAACACTATATTTTGATAGAATGGTGCATTAGTCCAAAATCGAATTAGACTAGATAAAATTAAATATTCAAAATTAATATTTTTATGATCAAAGACTTGGATTGTAAACGGTTATTACTCGTGACTACATTATATAATTCAAATTAAGATCATATTGGAATGGTTAGAGTTGAAATAGTTATTTTTATTTTTAAAATCTTAGAATATCTTAGCTAGATTTTTTTTTTGAGTTGTACCTTAATTTACTTTGCTACCATTTTTCTACCTACTCTTTCATCAAATAGACAACCACAAACTTGATGGGTGGCTATAATGTTTTTATTTTTCCAAAAAAAAAACCTAAAATTTAGCCTTCAAATATAATTATCTGAGTACATAAGCTTGATTTCGACCAAATTGGACGAAATGCTTGGAATCTTGAAACTCTTAGAATCAAGGACCAACCCATATCACATTCAGTTCAGATTGAGACCTATGTTTTCATTTAATTTTGATTTGGATTTTTAATCCAGACAAAATTATGGGTACCCTTATATTTTGGTCCTTATAAAAGCGAACACAAGAGATGTTAGTAATATTATCGGAAACAAAAAATGTTATTAAGTTAAGAGTTTGCTAAGGACAATCCTTAGAATCATTAGTAAGTATTTTATTTTGTTTCTAAAACAATATTAAATTAAAAATAAATGTCAAATACATAAATTGATGAGTATCATTAAATTATAAATATTTTTATTATTAGTTGCTTAATCGTAGCTCATAGGCCAATTTTTTCATTAAACTAATTGACCAATGTAAAGAAATCCTGTGAAGTATGGAAAAGATATTTCATTATCCTTTTTTTATTTTCATAACTCATCGTTTTTTGTTTTGAAAATTTTTTTGTGACGAAATTGTTATTGGAATCACCTGATTAATTTTTTTAAAAAAATTATTATTAATTTACATCAGATAATAATTTTATTTTTTTATTTTTTATTTTTTATTTTAATTTTAGTAAATTTAATTTATTTTAAAATATATGTATATATAATGTGTATGTATGTGTGTGTGTGTATATAATTTTATTTTTATTATTTTCTAACATCACTATTTGTTAAAAAAATTAAAAAATATTTTTACGTTCTTCTCCGACCTGGTCTCCGTCCCGGCGCGTCGCATCCGCATCCCCATCCCGTCTCCGTGGAATACCAAAGAAAAGTCGTATGAATCCAAAACTATGGACCAAATCTTGTCCGTCAGGTTGTCAACAGTCAAGACGTCCTGCCAATAATCTATTGCGCTACGCGTGAAATCATATGGGATTATATATAACCCCGAGCGTTGGCGGACAAAGCAGGCATATACAATTTCAAACTCACGGAAAGACGAACCATAAAAGATCTTGAATTACCAATAACAGAGAAGATTCAATCAGGACTCCGGAGTTAATGTCTGTCAAAATCAGATCTGCGATAGTGATTGTTAGCTGTTTTCTGCTGATGTCAGTAATAGAATCTGAAGGGAAGTTCTCTCGTTCCAATTTCAGAGGAAGTGGTGCCGGTGCTCCAGGTCGCTCTACAAGTACATCTTCAGGAAGCGGGCTTGACTCGTGTCCTTCCATAGTGATTGCAATTATTGCTTTCTTTGTTCCCTTCATAAGTGTCTACTGAACCGAATAATTAAGCTATTTAAAAGCTGTTTTGATTGAAAATGCTATCTTCTTGTCATATATGTTTCCTTGTTTTATATGATTGTATTATTTGATCGATATAAGTCCTCTTGTTGTCATGTATTTTCCTTGTTTATATGATTGTGCCAGCCAACATAAGTCCTCTCGTAGTTTGATTCAGGCATGTAAACACCTTGTGTGACAGTTTATTTTTGTCAGAGATTAGTCATGTGCTCAGAGAAACAAATGGTGTAGCGGAAGGATTAACAGCGTTGTTAAATTAGTTATGTGCGCAGAGAAACTAATGTTTATATTGGCTGTGTCACGGATTGGAAAATTTCCAATCATATTCTATAACGTTTTCCGTTGTTTTATTGTATTTTCGTGCGATACCCTAGATGCTCCATGTCTGGTTAGGGGTTTCATCAAAAGGTCTGTAAGCCAAACTCTATTTCATGTCCAAGGGCTGCTAATCCGCGAAAACATTAGTTTCTCTGCACACATAACTAATTTGACAATGTTGTGTTGCACGAGGACGAGAACGGGAACAAAAAAAGGGGAATGGAACGAAACGTGGAAATACTATTTCTTAAAATTTTAGAAAATGGGGACGGTAGAAAATGTTAAAAAAAAATATATATATATATATATATATATATATATATATTTAAAATTTCTAAAATTATTACTTATATTAGTTAATTTTAATTATTAATAATTATTTTTAATAAAAATTTTGACCCCGAAACGTAGAAAGCGTTTCGGAAACGTTCGAGGACGGGAAATGGCACCTGACTGCCATCCCCGTGCATCAGTGTCCAAGGGAAGGTTGGAAACCTCAATAGCGCAGTTGTGGAGATGACTAAGGAGAGGAATCTCAATTGGGATAAACACATTTCAACGCAAGAGAATGAATTCAAGAGTTTTATTCAATCTTCAATTGAGTTATAATCTGCTCTCCTTACAACGAGAAGAGAAGTATATATAACTAGCTAGGAAGGGAGCCCTAATGCCTCAATACCAAGAATTTCTCAAGAATGTCATTCTTTCTTGGTCAAGAATCAAGAAGGAGAAATTCCCAAGAAAGATGAGACATCACGATAACATCTGCCAGTGACTAATACCCTAGCTGCATATACAAATGGAGAATGATTGAGGGTGAGGAGAAGGTGGTAGAAATTCTTGGAAGTAATGCTTCAAGTGCAAAGATATGGATATTTTGTAAGAGATTGCCTCAACATAAAGGCATTTAATTTGAGAGAAATTTCAAGTATAGAGTCATGCAATGATGAAGGGATTGAATTAGAGGATGAAGAGAGTGATGATATAGGGAGTTCTTATAGAGAGAAGGGCCAAGGGTGTTTTATTGTTCAATGAGTTTTACAAGTGCATCCATGATCATATTCGACTTAAAAAGATAAAATTTTCAAGACCAAGTGTGAGGTGGAAGACAAAGTATGTAAATTCATTATTGATAGTGGCTCACACATTGATGTATAAAGTGAAGATATGGTGAAAGCAGTTGGCTTGATGGCAACAAAACACCTAAGACTCTATTCTCTACAATTTCTCAACAAAGACAAAGGGGTAAGAGTCTCTAAACAAGTGCTTCTAAATTTTAAAATTGGTAATTATGTTGATGGTGTGTTATGTGACATATTAATAATAGATGTATGGCATATCTTGCTTGGGAGGTCATGGTGATATGATAGGTAAGTTTACCATAATGGAGTGCTCAATGAGTACATAGTTTGCAAGGGGAAAAAGAAGTTAAAGTTGAAGCATATTTTTGAGCTAGCAACTGAACCTAATAAGGCACAAGAGGAGCATGAGTTTAAGAGCTTATTTCTCTAAAATCAAGCCATGGAGAAGGCCATCAAGGAAGAAGAGATTTCCTACACTATATTGGTGAAAGAAGAAGCACAACAAGGGGAGTGGATCAAGCCAAAGTCAAGTTGCATCAAGTTATTAGAAAATTTTAGTAATGTGTTTGTCAAATATTTACTACCTAGATTACTACCTTTGAGAGCGATAGAGCATGGTATTGATCTCATACCAGGATTTGCTCGTCCTAACAAGGTTGCTTATCGATGCAATCTTTAAGAGGCAAAGGAGCTTCAAAGACAAATTCAAGATTTTTTGGATAAGGACTATTATGTTCCTACTTTGTTGGTAACTAATAATGATGGAACGTGGAGGATGATTTACTTCAAGGGAGGTCAACAACATCACAATCAAGTATAGATTTCATATAATGAGATTAGATGATATGTTAGATGAACTTTAAATAGAAAATTGTAATACCCCAAAGTTTTCAAAATCCAAAATTTAATATGTAACCCCTTATTGAAATAATTTAATCTCAAATTATTAATTTAATTATTTTGTGGACCTTTGATTTATAAAAATAGAAAGGATTATTTAAAAAATTAAAATAAATATATTATTATTTTTATCATATTATTTTTATTTAAATAAATCCCTAAACCCTTAATTTTACCAAAATATTTTCTTAAATTAATACCTTGAATTTTAGGTAAATTAATTTAATAATTTTTCTATTAACTTAATTTTTAATCCTAACTCTAAAAATAATTTTATTTTTTCTTTGCCCCTTTTTCCTTTTTGTCCTTTTCCTTTTTCCTTTTCTTTCCTTCCTTCTTTCTTTTTTTGAGCCAAACAGCCTTCTCCCTCTTTTTCTCCTACTAGGCCTAAGCCCCCTTTCTCTTATTTTCCTTTCTTCCTTCCTGCATGTCCAACCCGTATCCCTCTCCCTTCTTTCTTTCTTTCCTCCTCCATTGGCCCAGCCCAACTCTCCTCCCTTTCTTTTTCTTTCCTTCCTTGCTCGGGCCAGCCTACCCATTCCTTCTCCTCCCCGCCTGATCTCCTTCTTATTTCCCCTTCTTCCTTCTTCTCCCCTGCAACATCAAGCCAAACACCCCCTGCCTGCACCTCGCACGCCCGCCACCTTCCGCCCTCCTACACTTGCAACCCCTACCTATAGCTCTCTCTATCTCTCTCTCTCCTATCCCTTTTGTTCCATTTTTAGCCAAACACCCCTGTAACCTCCCCCACATGCCCTTTCTTTCCCCTTTCTTCTTCCTCTCCCTACCATTTTGCATGATGCATGAGAGATCCCTTCACCCACCTAACCCCCTACACTGCATGCCTCTTCCTTCTTCCCTTCTCTTTCTTCTCCTTCTCTTCCTCTCCTCTGCCTTATTTTTCCCCTCAAGCCCTTCTCTCCCTGCTCGATCTTCCCTTTCTTTATTTTCCCCTTTTCTCCCCTATTTTTGTTGCGCCGCCCCTAACTGTCGTCTCCACCACCCAACCAGCCACCACACTAACTCTCCTGCCCCTACTACCCCTCTACTCCACCCCTAGCAACCATGCACACACCCTCCAACCAGCCCCCTTCCTTTTCTTTTCTTCTCCTCTCGACTACCTCCCTATATGCCACCTTGCACCACTCTTCGCCTCTCTTCCACTGCTACCAAAGCCACCCTTTGACCACCTGAAATCACCCTCAACATGTAATACCCCCAAAATTTACAGTTGAAATTTTTTATTTATATTGGAAAATCATATATCAAATGGGGGGTGGTACCGCCATGATCAGTACAAGTTTGACCTCTGGCTAGCCTCATACTAACCACAAGGTTAAAAGATACAATGAACAATAACAGGAGATGATTAAAAACATAAGCAATATAATATTAAATACAAAAACCAGAGTGTGTAAAAGTTAAGGTTAATGCACGAATGATATGAAATACAAGATAATATCCCACTACGAGGAAATAAAAACAACAAAAACATAAAAGGGTGAATATTCTATAGAACACCCTTTTTGACCCTATCCCAGGAACATCAAAACGTCACTCAACCCCGACCAACCCATCATAGGAATTAAAATCCTCAAGGGCCTCATTATCTACCTACACAGACTCAGGAGGGGTCACTACTCGTAGGAATGAGTGGCATACATAATAGGGGTGATTAGTATGCTATGTACTGAGTAAGGTAACCATATAACTAAGATAGGGCATAGCGCATAAAATATAGATAATGCAAGCAGTAGGTTTTATTAAATTAATTACCACTATAAGAGTTTAAGCCATTAATACCAACTTTACAAATCTCTTGAATTATACCCACGTGAGTATAGAGACCCCATTATTATGGCCGGTGGAACGAAAATAACTACTCTAGAGAAAAACTCGCTTTACCACTATTATAGTAGGTGGAATGGTAAACATGAACATCTCTAAGGCAAGATGCTCTTGGCCACTATTATAACCGATGGAAAGGTAAACATCCTAAGTCTAGTCTCAACCCACACAGTGTTTCACTATAAGTAATTAGTATCTTTTCCATGAATTATTATCATCCAAGGTTTAACTTATTGAGCTCGGAACCTCCACTATTATAATCAGTGGAATAGGAATACTACTCCAAACATGATATCTAGGGCACAACACTCCTGGCCACTATTATAGTTGGTTGAACAGCAGTAATCACCCTAAGTATGGGCCCAACTCAATGATCTTCCACTTTAAGTGATAAATATTTCATTCATATCTTATTCAACAAGTAACTCCCATTTAGACATGCACACCTAATGGGAACTCCCAACTAATTACCACTCTACCAACTCAGACTCCCTTGAATACCCTATCCCTTAACCAGGGACCTCTACATTCCTCAAGACTCTAGGACCCCCATACACCTTCCACTATACTCATAAATGAATTAGAACCCTAACATATATGGGTCAAGGCCTACTTCCCTATTTCTCCACCTATACTCACCATTACCCACTAGGGTTTTCCCTTGAAAGCTTAACCTGACCTATGTGTCTCTAGCCTCTCCTATTCTTACTCAGCCCACGTTCTTCCTTGATCCCAACACCATCACCATACTCAACCCACTCAAAAACTAATATTCCAACTCCTCAACTCCTACATGTGATAATGACACCCTCGTTAGTCACCCCCGAAACCCTAATGTTCCCCCTTTTCCTCTACATCCTCTTCTCATACACAACTCTACCCTCTATTTGACTTAACTCACACTCTCCATATGGCACACCCTTTATCGTAATACCAATGTCCAACCAACCTCCTCAACCTTTCCCCACAATATCCATATCCTTAGGGATTTTCACCCAAAACCCTAGTTTCTGCTTCCATGCATATTTCCCTCATCCCACGTATTAACTCTTTTCCAAGTACATCAATCACTCAAAATACACTTTCCTCCCCATGGTCAACCTTCAAACTAGTTTTTTCCATATAAGTTTTTTCCCTATGCAAAGCACATACACCCCATGCAAGGCTCACACTCCCAATGTAAGATTTTTACTCTAACCCTTCGTTTTATAATTTTCTCCTTTTATTTTCTATACCATGTTCCATATTGCACTTAGGGAATTCTCCCCAGTTCTCCTCACTCACTCCACCCTCTTTATTGTCTTTAATCCCCCATAACCATTCAAAACCTACATAAGGAATTTAAGCATACATGTCATAACATCTCAACCATACATAAGAAACATGTCATCCATAAAAACTTATATCACACATATTTCACATAATACAAATCATGCTCACCATACCTTATCTCTTTACAAGCCAAATTGCGCCACACACATACTTATTTCACATTCACATATATTCACATATAACATACCAATACACCCATACATACAAGATTTATAACATAACCCAATCCTTAACCATATCCTTACCTAGTTGGACTCCGGGCTTGAAGTACAATCTTACACCTCCTCACAGGAAAGGGTTTGCTTAAAAACTATAAAGAGAGCATCGCTAGTCATTTCACCTTCTTCCTACTTCTTTTTTCTTTTTCTTTATTCCCTTAATCAGATAATAATAATAATAATAATAATAATAATAATAAAACTAATAATAATACTAATAAAGAATTATTAAAATAAAATATATTTAAGTAAGTAGGAGGGAAAATGGCACAACTAGAAGGTACAATAGGTGAGGGGGTGGCAATGGCGATAGTGTGGTGGCGGCAGCGGCGTACGATGGTGGTGGAGGATGGTGCAAAAGAGGGATGTTGGGGTTGTAAAATGAGGAGGGGAGTTAGGGTTTCCTAGGTGGTAGGGTTCCTTGGGTCAGGGGGTGTGTGGTGGTGGTGGTGGCCTAACAACGGCGACGTAGTGGCGGTGGTGGCGGCGGTCGAGAGGGAGAGTAAAGAAAAGAGAGGGGAGAGAGATATAAGTGGTGTTGTGGTAAGGTAGGGGAGGGTTTTCTAGGTGGGAAGGGAGGTAGGGAGGGTGGCAGTAGTTGTGGTGGTGGCGACACATGTGGCGAAGGGACATGCAAAAGGGTAGCTTGAGCCGCCCACTTTGCACAGGTGGGGATATAATAAGAAGGGGAAGGAAGGGTAGGGGAGTGGTTCGTTGGGTGCAGGGTAATGTAGGGAAGAGGAAGAGAGGGTGTGGCAATGGCGATGCGGCCTAGTGGCAGTGGTAGCAGAAGCTATTTGGGTGGTGCGAGTAAGGGCTAGGGGAGTGGATTGACAGAGAGAAAGAGAGGGAAGGAGGGAGTGGGGAGGGGTATTTATAAGTATAGGGGTTGGGGAAGTGGAAAAGAGAGGGAAGAAGACAAGAGGAGGGGGTTGATGGCTTCCAACTAGCGTGCAGGCCGGAGCTGTAGTGCGGTAGGGGGATAGGGGCAGGTTTATAGGGCAAGTGGAGCAGGTGAGGGGTTGTGAGGTTTGTAGGAGGGAAGGGGACCATACAGGGTCGTGCCTACTATATGCCTTGCAGGGCCAAATAGGGAAAGAATGAGGGAGAGTGGGGAGGGGGAGATGCAAAGTAGCTATGTGCGGGCTATGTAGATCAAGGAAGAAGAAGGACACAAGGGCAGAAAGGGAAAGAAGAGAAAAAGAGAGGGAGAGAAAAGGAAAAGAGGGGGTGTTGCACAGGCTTGGGCTGCTTGGCGGGAAAGGAAAAGAATAAGAAAACTAGGTGGGGGAAGGGAGGAAAGGAAAGAAAAGAGGGATGAGGGAGAGTTAGGCCTCTGTTGGGTGCATCTTAGTTAGATGAAGAAGGGGGAAGGAAGGAAAAAGAGAAAAGGAAGAAAAGAAGAAATAAAGAAAGAAAAAGGAGGGAAGAAAAGGGGGAGAGAAAATAAGGAAAATGGGGTGGTAGGGTGTTTTGGATTTTTTTTGAGTTTTAGGAATAAAAAAATAATAATAATAATAAATATTTTTTTATTAATTTAGAAATTATTATGATTCATTTATAATTTATCTTAGATTAGTAAATAAATTTAGTCTCTACTAATTATATACCTACATTATTTTTCTTTTTTGATTACCATTATTATTATTATTATTATTATTATTATTATTATTATTATTATTATTATTATTATTATTGCATTATTATTTTATTAGAAATGATACATATAATTAAATCTTATCCAATAATTTTTTGTTTTATTCTTCAATCCTAAAATAAAGTTTTGGGGTATTACACAACACCTCCCTACCTCACCTTACCCGAACTCCCCCTCAGCTCCTCCTTTTCCTTTCTTCATCTTCTCCCTCCCTTCTTGAAACCTCTTTTCATCAACCATTGCCATTGTCTCCGCCATCACTCCACAACCACCAGCCACTACCTACACCTTGCCTCACTCCTACACCCAACAACCAACCCCAACTCCTCTCCACAAGCCACCACCCGATCCTTCTTTCTCCCCTTTCTTCTATTTTCAATCCTTCCTCTCACCCCTTCGATCGAGCATGCATGCTCATGCTACATGGGCAACATGAGATGTGCTACTCGTTTGAGGGTGTATTCCTAGCTACTTTTGTGGTATAATATGGCTTAATAATAATGGTATTTAGTAATCCTTTTTGATAAAAATCATTCTTTTAATTATTTACTAATAATATGTTACTTGTGAAATTTTTTTAGGTACAAATTTTTACTAATCAAAGCTTAATCTTTTTAACCGAGATACCGGTAAAGTTTGGTTGTTGCCAAAAATAAGGTAATCATTATACCCTACTAAAATATATATATTTATATATGTTAGCACATTAGGGTTTTGGTATGTGTTTTGTGTGAAAATGAGGTGTTCTTATAGATCCCATGATTGTTATGTTATCTTGTATGTGGTGTACTATGTGAAAAAGGATGACTAAGAAAAGGGGAGATATTGGTGATAAGTATTATGTGCATATACATGTCATACTAAGTAAATATGGACATTAGTAATAGAAAATAATGCTAATATAAGCCATAGGGGTATTTTAGCCATTTGGACATATTATAATGTATAATCCTAAATGAGATGTTTAATGTAGTATACTTAATGCTAAAAAGAAATATGAAAGTTTGGTGGAGTATAAGTATAAGTGTTAGTAGAAATATCCATATTTATGGCCTAGGGATAATTTGGTAATTTTCATGTATGGTATGGATTATCTTAATGAAAATGTATGCTAAGTGTTATGGGATGTGGACAATGAAGTTAGGATTTGTAGTATTAAAAATACTTTTTCCATCATGAAAAATGTTATTTTATGTTATAGGGGCATTTTAGTAATTTTACATGTTCATAAAGAGTGACCTAAATAAATGTACATGGTGATTGATAATTGATGTTAAGAATAATAATAATAATAAGGATTTTGTGGTGTCAAATGATGCAAGTGGGTTATGGATATTAATATTTTATGTGCTAAGGGTAATTTGACAATTTTATACATAAGAAAGGTATTTTGGAAATTTTACAAGTAAGAAGGGTAATTTGATCATTTTACAACTAAGAAGGGTATTTTGGTAATTTCACAAGTAAGAAGGGTAATTTAAAAATTTTACAAGTAAGAAGAGTAATTTGATAATTTTACAAGTAAGAAAAGTAATTTGATAATTTTACAAATAAGAAGGGTATTTTGGATGTTTTACAAGTAAGAAGGGTATTTTAGTAATTTTATAAGTAAGAAGGGGTAATTGGGTAATTTTTTATATAATATGGCAATTGTTCTAATTAACCTTCATATTAATTAAAAAGTGGTTCTAAATAAGAAATAGGGGTTTGTGACCTTAGTGTCACCTATTTAAGCGTAGTCATAAATATTATAAATCCTATGGGTATTTTGGTAAATTGGAGTGTATTATAATGACTATGCATGGTCTAAGGGTAAATTAGTAAATTAGTTTGTGTTATGATGTTATTTCCATAAACGTGCAAGAGGTGCCTTAATTGCTAATTATGCATGAGAGTGTGTGTTAGTTGTTCTAGAAGTGCATGTTAGGGTTTATGTGTAAATGATCATTTGGTGTGTAGGGTACTTTAACTTCATAATCAAAAGTATAATCATGATATGTTAATATGTTATGGCTTGTTGACAAATAAAAATGAATTATATGATGGAAGTGGATAATAAGAGGAAGCCTTAATCTTAGGGTCATTTTGTTCATTTTGACATAAGATGCCTAAGTATATGTATTAGAACTTAGAAAGGCCTTAGTAGACTATTTAAGCTAACATTGGTAAGAATACTGATATTGATTACTTCTTAATAATGGAAGCAAATAACAATGGTTAAATATGTAATTAATGCTTTTCTTGTTATCACCTTAATTAAGACACTAATACTTAAAGTGGAAGGCCTTGAGATCGGAAATAATGACTCTTTAGGGGTCGCTACCTTAAAGGCATGGTTTAGCCCATGATTATTTAGGATTTTGCTGGTGTGCCTTAGCATCCCAGCCAAGCCCTACACTTACTCTATTTATCTCTACATACCTACTTAGGGAATATACATACTTATGGATTAGGTGTCCTTGTCGGCAAGGTACTATGTGTCTTCGTGCACCAGTGCGACTAGGGTACATTTACGTCCCTAGGTTAATAGTCGGTAGGATATTGTGTTGCTTGTATATGCCAGTATGACCAATGTACCTTTGTGTTTCCGGATTCGTAATCTCCCCCTCGATTTAAATAAATGGAATTGGTGTGTTAATTAAATGGAAAGACACTAATCACTTACAATAGAACACCACGTAGGTTGGGACCATGTGGATTATATCATATCTACCGGTCCACTGGTTATAATAGTAGCCAAATCTGTTTTGCTTAGGAGTTTTATATGCTTACCGGTCCACCGATTATAATAGTGGCTAGGTACGTTTTATCCTGGAGTTGTATATGTTTACCAATGCACCTGTTATAATAGTGGCCAGGTGTGTTTTACCTTAGAGTTATATATCTTGTGCCTGGCCCACCGGTTATAATAGAGGGGTCCCCGAACCTACGGGGATATAATTTGAGAGATGATTATGATTAATATCAAATAAATGGCTTAATTCAAGATAATGATAATTATACTATTATAACCTATTGTTATGATGTGATAGCAACCTTGGTGCCTGCCTTGAATTGAGTGGTGGTATGCATTGGTTAAGTATTTTGTTGGATACTTAATTATACTACAAAGAACTTCTCTTGGATGCTCTCTCGGTAAGTGTTGTTAATTCTAAGTGAATGAACCTTGTGGCATATGATCTTGAAGTACATGTCTATTATAATGATCATGATATCTTGTCCTATATATATGTGTAATTTACTGTTCATGCATTTGATTGATGTGTTGCATGTGGGCCTTACCTTTTAGTTCTATATAAAGGGTTACTCAATACTGTAGTATTGAAAGGTTCCTTTTGTTAGCCCTGCATATTTAATAGGCAGTGTTCTTTACAAGGTAGCCCGTAGGTACTATCCAGGCTTTATTTACGGGTTAAAGAGTGTAGTACTATCCAGAAGGATTTCAATGTTTTCCTCTAAACTTCTATTTTCCCTTGTTCAATGTTTTTATGTTGTAACCACTATTAGTGGATTCCACTTGTAATTTAATTAAACGTGTTACACTAATTTAGTTTTGTAATATTGGATTTGTGTAAAGTTGGTTCTCTTCTTTTTAAGCCTTAGTACTTGGTACTGGAACACTAGAGGAAAATCAATATCATACTAAGTGTGGTGGTAGCGTCCTTAAAATTTACTATATTTGCTTCTGCTCAAATTTTAATAAAATAAAATTTTTCAACAGTGAATTTTGGGGTTGCTACAAAAATATCTTCTCTAAATTTGATTTGAGTAACTATTACCATCAAATGAGAATTAGAGAAGTGGATGGGTGGAAGACTATTTTCAATATAAGTATGGTCTTTATGAGTTGTTGGTGATGCCATTTAGGTTATGTAATCTATCTAGTTCTTTTATGATATTTATGAATAAGGTGTTGATACAATTCTTAGGAGATTTTGTAGTGTTTTACTTAGATCACATAATTATTTATACCAAGACCAAAAAGAACCATCTAATACACTTGAGGAGATTATTTGAGAAGCAGAGAGAAATGAAGTTATAAGAGAAGTTAGAGAAGTGTAGCTTCATGATAGAAAGTGTAGTATTATTTTGTTACATTTGGAGTAAATATAGGATACAAGTAAATCCATCCAAAGTTGAAGCTCTTGACCACAACAAACCAATGTATATGAAGTAAAAAGTTCTCATGGGTTGGCATCCTTTTATAGAAAAATTATCAAGGACTTCTCAATTGTTACACAAATCCTATCACACAACTTATGAAGAAAGGATAGTTCAAGTAGAATGAAAATGATATGAAGGCTTTTGAAGAATTAAAGACCAAACTCTCTAATACACTAATACTTTCTTTTACTGTATTTAGATAAAGTATTTGATTTGTGATGCTAGTGTTATAACCAATAAAGGTATTTTATCATAAGATAGAAGGTTGATAACATTCTTTAGTGAGATGTTAAATGGTGCGAGACTCAATTATTCAACTTATGATAAGGAGTTCTATGCTATCATAAAGTGTCTAAAGAATTGGAGTCGTGACTTGAGGTCGAAACTTCATTCTTTACTCAAACCACAACAATTTGAAGTACTTGTATATAGACAAAAGAAGGTAAAACTAAACATGCCAAGTGGGTGAGTTTTTTTGCAATGCTTTGTGTTATCTACTAAACATTTAGATGGCAAGGATACTATGGAAGTGGATGTCCTTTCAAGATTATGAAGGAACTCTATTATAAAGATGAAGACTTCATGGAAAATTTTGAAGGTTATGGGAAACATGGAAGTATTGTGGTTTATGTGATTGAAGTAAGCTCCATATTTAAGCACAATAAGATATGCATCTTAAGATCTTTTATTTGAGATTTGATCATCGAAAAAATGCATGGAGGAGGCATTGTAGTACACTTTGGAGCTACTTAAAGAGCACTTTATGTTCAAAGGTGTGCAAGTTATAGTGGGATATTGGGCTCCATGACAAAGGATTAAGAGTTTCTTCTACAAAGGGTTCTATATAGTACTACTGACTTCTAATACATATCAGGAGAGAGTTGGTATGGATTTCATATTTGGTTTACCAAGAACTCAACAAGGTAAGGATTTGATCATGATAGCAATGGATTATTTTTCCAAGATGAAACACTTTATACCATGCCACTAGGTGGATGTTGCTACTCATATTATCAATCTGTACTTTTGAGAATTGTTGAAGTTGCATGGAGTTCCAAGAAGTATAGTGAGTGATCGAGACATAAAGTTTCTAAGCTACTTTTGGAAGGCCATGTCACTTTCTAAGATGTTATTTAGTACTTTAAAGTTATATAATAAAATTTTTATCATTAATTTTAAAATAAATATAGTATAAATTAAGGTTAAAATTTTATTTGGTTTAACTCTAAATGGGTTTATCCGCTGGATAAAATTCATTAATGGGTAAACGAATCATTTGTTGGGTAATAGCTATCCAACAGATACGGATATGGATGTGTTAGAGGGTATTCATTCTGGGTAACCTCATATGCAAGAATTAATTTTAATTTCATGTCAGAATGTAATTAATAATATGCTATTATTATTATTATTATTATTATAACTTTTTAATGTTGTATTTTTACGTGAAAAAATTGGTAAATATAAAATATCGTTGGTGAATAAGTAAGTTTATAATAATAAAAAGGTAAAATTTAAATAATAATATATTTTTAAAAGTTTTAAATAAATAATAAGACATGTTTATTTATTTATTTATTTATTTATTATTATTATTATTATTATTATTATTATTATTATTATTATTATTATTATAACTGATTAATATTGAATTTGATTTTGTCGAGTCGGATCGGGTAGGGTTGATAGTAGACCGGATTGATGGCGGGTTGAGTTGATAACATGTCAGGTTGATGGCTGATTACATGTTGGGGTTAAGTTAGGTTAGGGTAAGATCGAATCATTTATATTCGAATCTATATCAGATTAGGTTAGTTTTAGATTGGATCGTATTGATATATTTTTTAGATTATATCATATCAGATTTTATGAGGATCGGGTCAAGTTGGGCAGGCTGACAAGAAAAGGTGATTATAATTGATGTAAGAAAACTTTTTTCTTACCTTGTTATTTAAAAAAAATATATTTTCCTATTTTTTATTTTACATCCTCATTATTCAAAAAGTACTTTAAGAAATTTGTTTTTCCTGTCTTATCTTCTTATCTACGCAAATATTATAATATTATTCAAAAAAGAAATTGGAAAACATAAAAAAAATTGTTTTACAGATTATATTATATAATAGTTAAAAAATTAAATGTGTTTTGCACTTTAACGTATAATATTATTGAATTATTGAATCGTTATAATATTGTACAAATATTATAGGACTTATATTTCCATTTGATTTAAATATTAGTTACCATAGATAATAAAACTTAAGTTGATATTATTATTTTCTGACCTAAATTATTATCCTTATTTTTTTTTTACTTATAGATTATATATAGGTATAGATTATAGAAAGATACTTAATGATTTATCATTTTTACTTATAGTTGATCATATGATTGATAGACATATTAAAAAATTTGGTAATAGTATTTAAAAAATTAACATGTTTTAAAAATTGATACATATTAATTATTTAATTTTAAATGTATATGAAGCTTATTAGTTGGAAGATGACATTTGATTTACATTTTATTTATCAAGTAGTTTTATATTATTTTTTGTACTCTTTTTATATTACGTGATAAGAAAATTTCCTAGAAAATTTATAAAGATTTAGACTTTAAGTTATCCATAATTAGAAAATTATTAGATTTTTAATAAAAAAAAATTCTAGAAAGCAATAAACTTAATCAAAAACAAGAAATTAGGAAACATAAACATTTTGTTTTGGAAATTATATTATATAATAGTTAAAAAATTAAATGTCTTTTGGACATTAACATATAATATTATGGAATCGTTATAATATTGTACAAATATTATAGGACTTATATTTTCATTTAATTTTAATAATAGTTACCTAAGATAATTAAATTTTAGTTGAAATCATTATGTTCTAACAAAATTTATTGACCTCAATTTTATTTTCTTATAGATTATAGATAGATATAGATTGTAGATATATACTTAATGATTCATCATTCCTACTTATAGTTGATCATGTGATTGGTAGACATATTCATTAATGTCTTATTAATAATGAAAAAATTAATATGTTTTAAAAATCGAGACATATTAATTATCTAATTTTAAAATTATAAACAACATATTAGTTGAAAGTTTATATTTTTTTTATATTTTATTTATCAAGTAGTCTTAAATTAATTTTAGTATTCTTATTATATTAGGTTATAACAAAAATCCATAGAATATTTATAAAGATTTAGACTATGATTTATACATAATTTCAAAATTATTACATTTTTGATATAAAATTCTTAAAAACAATAAACAAAAAACTAACAAAATAAAATGGAAAACATAAAGAAAAATATGTTCTACAATAGTTAAAAAATTAAGCGTGTTTTGGACTTTAATGTATAATATTATTGAATTTTTATAATATTGTGCAAATATTATAGGACTTATATTTCCAATTGATATAAACTTAAGTTTATATTATTATTTTTTGACCTAAATTATTATCCATATTTTTATTTTTATTTAATTATAGATTATAAATAGATATAGATTCTAGATAGATACTTAATGATTCATCATTTGTACTTATAGTTGAACATATGATTGATAGACATATTAAATAATTTTTTAATATTATTAAAAAAATTAATATGTTTTAAAAATTGATGCATATTAATTAGTTGATATTAACTTTATAAGAAGCTTATTAGTTGAAAGCTTACATTTGATTTACATTTTATTTATCAAGTAGTCATAAATTATTTTTAGTACTCTTATTATATTAGGTGATAACAAATATTCTTAGAATATATATAAATATTTAGACTATAATATATCCATAATTAGAAAATTATTATTTTTTTAATAATTTTTAAAAAAAATTAAACAAAATACTAAAAAAACTAATTGGGAAACATAAAAAATTATGTTCTGCAAATTATATTATATATTGTATTATATAATAGTTAAAAAATTAAATGTCTTTTGGACTTTAATGTATAATATTATTGAATCGTTATAGCACTATACAAATAGTATGGGACTTATATTTCCATTTGATTTTAATAATAGTTACCTATGATAATTAAACTTTAGTTGATATTATTATGTTCAAACATAAACTATTATCCTTAACTTTATTTACACATAGATTATACATAGATATAGATTATAGATAGATACTTAATGATTTATCATTCCTACTTATAGTTGATCATATGATTGATAGACATATTGAATAATGTGTTAATATTAATGAAAAAATTAATATGTTTTTAAAATTGATACATATTAATAAATTATTTACTAATTTATAAAAAGCTTATTAGTTGAAAGATTACATTGGATTTATAATTTATTTATCCATTAGTCTCAATTTTTTAGTACTGTTATTATATTAGGTCATAACTACAATTTCTAAAATATTAGATTTGTGATATAAAATTCTTTAAAAAAATAAACAAAAAAAATATAAACATCAATTGGCAAACATAATGTGTTCCTAATAATAAAATTAAATCTAATATCTTTTAAAAGTTGATACATATTAATTTATTAATTTTAAATATAAAAAAAATTATACATTCAAAGATTTCATTGTATTTAGATTTTATTTATCCAGTAGTCTGGAATTATTATATTAGATAATAGATAATAAGAAATTTTTATTCACTTATAAATAGTTACTTATACATTATAGATTATAGACAGAAACTTAATGATTCATCAATCTTACTAATTATGTGTGTGTGTGTGTGTTTTTTTTTTTTTTATAATTATCGCTCATGTAGAAAATACTGATATAGTGTCAAAACGATATTCTATTGAAAAAGCTACACCTCAAAAACATGTGTACTATCCATTTCAGTCTCAAAAAACATCAACCCCATTTAGTGATATTACCAACGGTAAATTTGTATTTCTTTATCCGATGTTAATGTAACATACATTTTATCATTCATGTTAAAATATATTGACTAATTTATTATTTTTTGAAAGTAATTTCTACTCCAGGACATTTTATCTAGAAAATGGAGACCAGTAACAATGTGTTTACCTTTTCATCAAGTTTTAGAATTTCAAACATTTGCATAGATCGAACACCTGTCATGTGTTGAACTTAAATATTGGTACACCTGTCATGTTATTGAGGAATATAGATCATTTTATTGGTGTATGTAATGAAACCAAGATGGTTATTATAAAGTTGGGATCGCATGTCTTAGAAGCAAAAATCCTAAGCAGAAGCAATGTCGATCATAAAGTTTTGTTACCGAGAATGTCACTGACTCCGTCTGATCTAAGATTGCCTTTCAAATTCAATCAAAGACAATTCTCATTGATTGTTTCATATGCAATAATAATCAATAAAAGTCAAGGTCAATATCTTTCAGACATTGGCCTTTTTAAAAAAAATTCCAGTATTTAGTCATGGTCAATTATACGGTGTTGTTTCTAAAGTCACAAATCGTTAAGGTTTGAAAATCCTTATATGTGATGACAATATTGATAAAAGTGACTCAATAACAAATATTGTGTTTAAGGAAGTCTTTTAAAAAATCTGATCATGTAATTGTATCAATAATATATCTACATCTTATTTTAGAAGAGGTACGTTAAATTAATATTTATTGATTTTATACATATTAAAATAGTCAAACTATAGTATTAATTTATAGTTTCATATTAATATATTGTGCATTGCACGGGTGAAAACCTAGCACTGACAAGCATCCAGAAACAACGTTTAATTGATGAGGACATTGTGGTCCTCGAGGATAAAGCGACGGAAATAAAGGCCTCCTTCTTGGAGGACTCCATTTACTCAAATAATGAGCGATGGTGAGGTAGGCAAGTCACTTATAAGTTATAACGAGCGTTGTACGATAACGGAGATGAGAAGAAATACGAAAATATTATTTTTTAAAAATTTAGAAAATGGAGACGACAGAAAACGTGAAATATATATATATATATATATATATATATATATATATATATAATAAATTAAATTTATTAAAATTAAGAGTGAAAAATAAAAAATTTATAAAATTATTACCTATATTAATTAATTTTAATTATTAATAATTATTTTTTAATAAAAAATAAATTTAATAATATTTTTTAATAAAAATATTACATGAATAATTTTAATATAAATTTTGATCCAGAAGGACGGGGGACCGTGCATCACTGCTTATAACAAGTGTTAGGTACTTGCCCAGATCATTCAGCAATCTGAAGGGTTTGATTGAGTCCCGTTTCTCAACTAATTCTAGTGGTGGGCCTACCAATGCAGCAGATCCATTTATTTACCACTTCTGCTGGGACCCTATACAATCGTTGTTTTCCCATTGGCCCCACACGTAAAATAATATGAGGGTAATTAGGAATAAAATACAATATGTTAGTATATTAGTACGTAATTAATAGTATACGTACACTCAAACAATTTTTTTGTTCCAAGGATATGTCTGGCGATGCATCTTGGTCTCAGGCAGCTGTTTTTCAATGAGAAAAACTCAAACTTACTTTGGTAAGTTTATTTTTAAATAAATAAAAATATTTTAAAATTACTTATTAAAAATAATTATCTGAGATAAGTATTTATTTTTAAAAAATTAATTAAAAATTTTCTAATACAAATAATTATCTTAAATAATTGTAAGTTTAATTGGAATAGTTAATAGTTGATAGCTACAACTTATTCAAACATATTTAAATAAACACTATATTTTAATATAATTGTACAATTGTCCAATATCAAATTAGACCAAATAGGGCCAGATATTCAAATTTAACCTTCTTAAGATCAAATACCAAACTAGATTATAATCTGTCGTTGCTCTGAATCAGATTATATAATTTAAATTGAGATTAGATCAAATTGGTTAGGACTGAAATTGTTAATTTTGTTTTTAAAATTTTAGAATGTCTTAGCTAGAATATTTATATTTTTGAATTGTACCTTAATCTACTTTGCTATCATTTTTCTACCTACCCATTCTTCAAATAGACAACCACAGATAACTTAATGGGCACTTATAATATTTTTACTTTCAAATAATCTCCCCTAAAATTTAGCCTTCAAGTATACTTATCTAACTACATAAGTCTAATTTTGATTAGATTGATCGGACTCAAAATTTGAAACTCTTAAGAATCGAGGACCAACCCAAATCGAGGACCCAAAATAGCCGACAAAGCAGCTATTTTCAATCAATTTTAATTTAGATTTTCGGTCGAACAGAATTATACTTACCCTTATCTTTTGGTCCTTATAAAAGCAAACAAAATAGACGTTACCATTATCGGTGGAAAAATAATATGTTATTAAGTTAAGAGTTTGCTAAGGACAATCCTTAGAAGCATTAGTAAGTATTTTATTTTGTTTCTAAAACAAAATTAAATTAAAAGTAAATTTCAAATACATAAATTGATGAGTATCATTGAATTATAAATATTTTTATAATTAGTTGCTTAATCATTGATGAGTATAATTGATTTAACATTATAAATTTCAAATACATAAAATTGATGGACCAAATCAGGCGCGTCAGATTTTGTCAACAGTCCAGCTTCCCTGCCATTAATCTTTTACGCAACGCGTGAAATCATAAGGAAATATATAACCCTGATCATTGGCCGACAAAGCAGGCATATACAATTTCAAACTCACGGAGAGACGAACCATAAGAGATCTTAGTTTACCATTAACAGAGAAGATTCAATCAGGACTCCGGAGTTAATGTCTGTCAAAATCAGATCTGCGATACTGATTGTTAGCTGTTTTCTGCTGATGTCAGTAATAGAATCTGAAGGGAAGTTCTCTGGTTCCAGTTTCAGAGGAAGGGGTGCCGGTGCTACAGGTAGTTCTACCGGTAGATCTTCAGGAAGCGGGCTTGACTCGTGTCCTTCCATGGTGATTGCAATTATTGCTTTCTTTGTTTCTTTCATATGTATCTACTGAACCGAATAATTAAGCTATTTAAAAGCTGTTTTGATTGAAATTGCCATATTCTTGTCATATATGTTTCCTTGTTTATATGATTGTATTAGTTGATCGATATAAGTCCTCTTGTTGTCATCTTTGTTTCCTTGTTTATATGATTGTACCAGCCGACCAACATTAGTCCTCTCGTAGTTTGATTCAGGCATGTAAACACCTTGTGTTCAGAGAAACTAATGGTGTAGCGGAAGAATTAACAGCGTTGTCAAATTAGTCATGTGCTCAGAGAAACTAATGGTGTCCCGGATTAGCAGCCCTTGGGCATGAAATAGAGTTTGGCTTACAGACCTTTTAATGAAACCCCAGACATGGAGATTCTAGGGTATCGCACGAAAACGCAAGAAAACGACGGAAAACGTAATAGAATATGATTGGAAAAATTCCAATCCGAAACACAGCCAATAGATCTAATCCAAGGGAAGGTTGGAAACCTAAATAGCGCAGTTGTGGAGAGGGCTAAGGAGAGGAATATCAATTGGGATAAACGCATTTCAACGCAAGAGAATGAATTCAAGAGTTCTCTTCAATCTTCAATTGAGTTACAAGCTGCTCTCCTTACGATGGGAAGAGAAGTATATATAACTAGCTAGGTAGGGAGCCTTAATGCCTCAATACTTAGAGCCGGTAAAAGTTGACCCGTCCTCTGCTAACTAGACATGGTAAGATCTGAAAATTTTAGCAATCCGACCTGATCCAAACCCAACCTGATATTAATCCGACCCAACAATAATCCGATAAAAATCAACCTGACCCGACCCGATGCCAACCCATAACCCGATAGTTATCCAACCCGACGTCGACCCGATCCACTTCGACCCAACCCGACGTTGACCCGACCCGACATTCACCTTATCCGACCCGACATTGACCCAACCAGATATCAAAATCTATTATAATAATAATAAATTATACATATTTTATTATTCATTTAAAGCTTTTAAAAATATAGTATTTTATAAATTGTACTTATTTTTTATACTTTTACCCTAAACATTATATACAATATCATTTAGAATAAAAAAAAATCACACAGCTCCAACTTTTGATGCATAATTTTAAAACAACAAATATTATATTAATTTACACAGAGTACACAAATTATAAGTTTATAATAAATAGAAAATCAAATTCAGACTCTTAAAATATAATTATAGTGGTTACTAGTTACCTAATAAAACTGTAATTACACTTGTTACCAACTGAAAATTACTAACTCTTAACACCATCGTGCTATAAATCCGGTCTATTTTATAACATATTGTATACTCAATTGATTAAAAACTATTAAGGAATTACCCAATTTAACATAATTAGGGTTTTTGAGCCCAAACAACAAATTCGATCAAATATTATTCAAATATTTAAATTGACGGTTTGAAATTGAAATTAGACATATTCTAAAATATATTGTACACTCAATTAATTAAAAACTATTAAGGAATTATCCAATTTAACATAATTAAAGTTTTTGAGCCCGAACTGCAAATCCGATCAAATTTTATTCAAAATTTTAAATTGATGGTTCAAAATTAAAATTAGACATATTCTAAAACATATTGTACACTCAGTTGATTAAAACTATTAAGGAATTACCTAATTTAACATAACTAGAGTTTTTTAGTTTGAAATGCAAATCCGCTCAAATCTTATTCAAATATTTAAATTAACAATTCAAAATTGAAATTAGACATATTTGAAAGCATATCATATACTCAATTGATTAAAAACTATTAAGGAATTACCCAATTTAACATAATTAATGTTTATGAGTCCGAACTGCAAATCCGGTCAAATCTTATTCAAATATTTAAATTGATGGTTCGAAATTGAAATTAGACATATTATAAAATATATTGTATACTCAATTGATTAAAAACTATTAAAGAATTACCTAATTTAACATAATTAGGGTTTGAGCACGAACTACAAATCTGATAAAATATTATTCAAATATTTAAATTGATAGTTTAAAATTAAAATTAGACATATTCTAAAACATATTGTATACTCAATTGATTAAAACCTATTAAGAAATTACCCAATTTAACATAATTAAGGTTTTTGAGGCCAAACTATAAATCCGACCAAATCTTATTCAAATATTTAAATTGAAGTTTTAAAATTAAAATTAGACATATTCTAAAACATATTGTATACTCAATTGATTAAAAAGTGTTAATAAATTACCCAATTTAACATAATTAAGGTTTTGAGCCCTAATTGTAAATCCGATCAAATCTTATTCATATATTTAAATTAACATTTCAAAATTGAAATTATACATATTCTAAAGCATATCGTATACTCAATTGATTAAAAAATATTAAGAAATTACCCAATTTAATATAATTAGGATTTTTGAGCCCCAACTACAAATCTGGTCAAATTTTATTTAAATATTTAAATTGATGGTTTAAAATTAAAATTAGACATATTCTAAAACATACTGTATACTCAATTGATTAAAAACTATAAAGGAATTACCCAATTTAACATAATTAGGATTTTTGAGCCTGAACAACAAATCTGGTCAAATCTTATTCAATTATTTAAATTGACGGTTCAAAATTAAAATTAGACATATTCTAAAACATATTGTACACTCAATTGATTAAAAACTATTAAGGAATTACCAAATTTAACATAATTAGGGTTTTCGAACTACAAATCCGGTTAAATTTTATTCAATATTTAAATTGACGGTTCAAAATTAAAATTAGACATATTCTAAAGCACATTATATAATCAATTTAATAAAATAACTCAATTATACAATCCAATTTAAATCCACAAGACTTTTAACCTAACAATCTAGTTTCGATATATTTCAATACTATTTTTCCAATTTAACAATACCAACATGAAATTAAATACATTTCAAAGTATATTGCATAATCAATTTATCCAAAATAGTTTAATTGGACGAATCTGATAAATCCGAACATAACCGGGTAAAAAATCTTTATTATTTACTTGTAAAAATAAAACACATATAATATTCTTATTTCATTTATCTGTATTGGTAATCTTATGATTGTCTCTAATATTTACAATGTAATAAATAATAATTATATATTGTATAGTCATGCTTATGCTCACCTATATTTTATAAAATTATCTTTTTTTAAGTAATCAAATAAATATAATATATGATAAATATCTAATATTTTTACTTGTAAAATTTATAAATATTTTAAGTAATCAAATATAATATTGTTAAAACTTATAAATATCTTTATTATTTACTTGTAAAAATAAAGCACATATAATATTCTTATTTCATTTATCTTTACTAGTAATCTTATGATTATCTCTAATATTTACAATGTAATAAATGATAATTATACATTGTATAGTCATGCTTATGCTCACTTGTATTTTATAAAATTATCTTTTTTTTAGTAATCAAATAAATATAATATATGACAAATATCTAATATTTTTACTTTTGAAATTTATAAATATTTTAAGTGATCAAATATAATATTGTTAAAACTTATAAATATCTTTTATTATTTACTTGTAAAAATAAAACACATATAATATTCTTATTTTATTTATCTTTACTAGTAATCTTATAATTGTCTCTAATATTTATAATATAATAAATGATAATTATACATTTTTTAATCATGCTTATGCTCACCTGTATTTTATAAAATTATCTTTTTTTAAGTAATCAAATAAATATAATATATGATAAATATCTAATATTTTTACTTGTAAATTTATAAATATTGTAAGTAATCAAATATAATATTGTTAAAACTTATAAACATCTTTATTATTTACTTTTAAAAATAAAACACATATAATATTCTTATTTCATTTATCTTTATTAGTAATCTTATGCTTATCTCTAATATTTATGATGTAATAAATGATAATTATACATTATATAGTCATGCTTATGCTTACCTGTATTATATAAAATTATCTTTTTTAAGTAATCAAATAAATATAATATATGATAAGTATCTAATATTTTTACTTGTAAAATTTATAAATATTTTAAGTAATCAAATATAATATTGTTAAAACTTTTAAATATCTTTATTATTTACTTGTAAAAATAAAACACATATAATATTCTTATTTCATTTATCTTTACTAGTAATCTTATGATTGTCTCTAATATTTACAATGTAATAAATGATAATTATACATTATATAGTCATGCTTATGCTCACCTGTATTTTATAATATTATCTTTTTTAAGTAATCAAATAAATATAATATATGATAAATATCTAATATTTTTACTTGTAAAATTTATAAATATTTTAAGTAATCAAATATAATATTGTTAAAACTTATAAATATATTTATTATTTACTTGTAAAAATAAAGCACATATAATATTCTTATTTTATTTATCTTTACTCAAAATCTTATGATTGTCTCTAATATTTACAATGTAATAAAAAATAATTATATATTGTATAGTCATATTTATGATCACCTTTATTTTATAAAATTATCTTTTTTTAAGTAATCAAGTAAATATAATAAATGATAAATATCTAATATTTTTACTTGTAAAATTTATAAATATTTTAAGTAATCAAATATAATATTGTGAAAACTTATAAATATCTTTATTATTTACTTGTAAAAATAAAGCTTATATAATATTCTTATTTCATTTATTTGTGCTAGTAATCTTATGATTGTTTCTAATATTTACAATGTAATAAAATGATAATTATACACTATATAGTCATATTTATAATCACATTTATTTTATAAATTTATGTTTTCTCAAGTAATCAAATATTTTAAGTACTCAAATAATTATAATATATGATAAATATCTAATATTTTTACTTGTAAAATTTATAAATATTTTAAGTATTCAAATATAATATTGTTAAAACTTATAAATATCTTCATTATTTACTTGTGAAAATAAAACACATATAATATTCTTATTTCATTTATCTGTACTAGTAATCTGATGACTGTCTCTAATATTTACATTGTAATAAATGATAATTATACATTGTATAGTCGTGTTTATGATCACCTTTATTTTATAAAATTATCTTTTTTAAGAAATCAAATATTTTAATTAATATAATAAATATAATATATGATAAATATCTAATATTTTTGCTTATAAAATTCATAAATATTTTAAGTAATCAAATATAATATTTCTAAAACTTATAAATATCTTTATTATTTACTTGTAAAAATAAAGCACATATAATATTCTTATTTCATTTATCTGTACTAGTAATTTTATGATTGTCTCTAATATTTACAATTTAATAAATGATAATTATACATTGTACAGTCATGTTATGATCACCTTTATTTTGCAAAAGTATCTTTTTTAAGTAATTAAATATTTTAAGTAATCAAATATATTAGAATAATTGATAAATATCTTTGTTAGATTCAATTATGTAATGTTTTTTTATTATTAAAATTTATAAATATCTTTACTATTTACTTGTGAAAATAAAGTGTATCAAATATTCTTAATTCATTTATCTGTAATAGTAATTTTATGATTATTTCTAATATTTACAACATAATAAATGATAATTACTTGGACCCAAATTTGACTCAACCTGTCAAAACTTGACCCGACCCGACTCATTAAGTTAACCCGTAACTACTTAAATCCAACCCATCAAATTACATGAAACGATTCGACCCATTAAGTTAATCCGAAACAACTCAGACCCAACGGGACCAACCCATCGTATTATAGGAAATGACCTGTACGGGCCGAAGCCATCTAGTTATTTGAACCAAAAAATGACCCAAACCAGACCCTACCCGACAAATTGATCGGAAATGACCAGGAACCAAAATGACTCGACCCGGAACTGACTCGACCCAAACAAAGCAATGACTCAAAATGACCCAACCCGACCCACAAAAGTCAAATGACCCATCCCGCCCGACTCGATTGCCACCTCTCCTCAATACCAAGATTTTCTCAAGAATGCCATTCTTCCTTCATCAAGAATCAAGAAGGAGAAATTCCCAAGAAAGAAGAGACATCACGATAACATCTAGGAGTGATTAATACCCTAGCTAGTAGCTGCATATACAAACGCAACGTACAATACAAATGATAAAGGAGCACATGCCTTGTTTCCAACACTTGGCCCAACTACTTTAAAAATAAGCCAATTAGAGAAAGATCAAAATCATACAGCAAAGCTTCTCTTCCATCCAAATCCATCCTACTTCAATCAATTAGATATCCCATCGGTTTTGATTCTATAAAGATCATAATATCACAAAATTAACAACAATATTATTTCCTAATATTCTAAAGTATAAGTAATAAAATAAATGTTGCAATTAAAATTCAAATTGTAAAATTAATAATGTAGCTTATTAAGGTTTACACTATTCCCTCTTCCCTTAAAAATGTTTCATCCCAAAACCTATAAGAGGTTGAGGAGACAATAAGGAATTGATAAGCACTAATGAAATCCAATCTCACAAATCATACAAATTAAGTGCAAATCAACAAATTTAATAAACAATATTACCCAAGCCAAGCTAACACAAGCAAGAGTTAATTTATAATTATATTAGCCATTAAAAGGGTATCTATAGAAGTTGACTATGTTTTAACTCTAAGTGTGTAATACCTCTATCCAAAAGGAGCACACGATACACTTGAAGAGAACCAACACTCACTTCTTGCTTTCATAGGCTTACACATACTAAAGCAAGCATACATACACACATGCAAATACTCATATGCCAACATCAATAAGAATGACAACATGCATGTGCAACAAAAGCACATAATGAAAAGTGTAAGACATCAAGAAGCAATTAGGATAGTGATGCAACAGATTAATCCTTAACATATGCACTAAGACGATAGCACAACAATAATACAAACATATGTAATACACTTATCAAATAAACTTACATAACCTAAATAAATGAATCAAATATCACATAAGTAAGTCTGACATTGTCAAAATTATTGTAAGAACCAAGCTTACACAACTAAAAACTAATACAACTAGAAAAGCACATGAGCGATATCACAAATCATAAAATGCTAACTAGAGAATCTAACCAAACTTTTCTATAAGTTGGTGACATAGTATAAACATCAACACACGACATGTTAATAGATGCATCGACATTGGAGCCTAGCCAAGACTTTGACACATAAATACAAGGCTTTACTTATTATACCCAATATAGGACAAATCAGAATAATCATAAAAAAAAAATAGTAAGCCAGTTAATGAAAGAGGGCTCATCCTTTTTTTTTTTCAAGTATTAAGACTTCCAAAAATTTTAGTCTTAACAAGGTGAGAGTAATCATACTCTAATACCATAATATTAGACATACCCATATTTAGTAGGAGATCAATTAGCATTATTATAGCAAGAATGTTATAATATCCAACAAAAACAAAAGCAAGATTAATGGTAGTAGGGTTAACAATAAGTCTTTTAAAATTGTAATACCTCCATTTTCACTATTTAAATATTTCATTTTAAAACACTTGTGGAAGAGAAATTATGAAAACTATCGTATGAAAATTGAGGTGTCATCGCTTTATCTAATAGAGGACAAATGTCTTACCATTTGGTTCATGTTAGAAAAAAAAGTTAAGGTATTCAAAACATAACATGCAAGAAAAATTATAGTGCAACAAGTAAATCACATAAATAGAAGAGAGTTAGGGTTTTGTAAACTAAGGTCATGTCATGCCTAAAATGATTACAAAAATACATTGAAATAAACACACAAAGAAAATGGATAACACAAATCTTGGTCTCTAAGAAACCTTTTTAAACACAATGTCCAAAAACCTTAGTCTCAAAGCTTCTGCCCCCAACAAGCATACAATCATATACTGGCCCTCCATACCAACTTGCACAAAGTCATCTACTCTTAGAATTGAGCACGTGATTGATTAAACAAGTACATCAGTATGTTATTCTAAGTAAGCCAAATTACACATCGGGTAAACCCCTATTTGAAGTCACTTGTGAGAACCCCTATTTTAAGTCACTTGTGATGCTAGTGGGATAAGAAATAGAGGTTTTTTGTCACAAGATATAAGGTTGATAACATTCTTTGGTGAGAAGTTAAATGGTGTGAGACTCAATTACTCAACTTATGATTAGGATTTCTATGCTATCATACAGTGTTTAGAGAATTGGAGTGATTACTTGAGGTTAAAAATTTTCATTCTTCACTCAAAACACAAGAATTTGAAGTACTTACATAGACAAAAGAAGTTAAACATGAGACATGCCAATTGGGTGAATTTTTTATAATGCTTTGTGTTCGCTACTAAACACTTTGATGTCAAGGATACTGTGGTAGTGGATGTTCTTTTAGATGTAGGAGCATCTCCAGAAAACTCTAAATCTTCTTCTTCAAATAATGAAGAACAAGAAGAATTATCATACTTGGAGGTGAAACCAATTGTGCTTGAAAACTCTTATGCTTCTAATATATTGTTAGGTAATTCTTGCAAGTATTGTACATGTCTGCAAGAAATTCATGAAGTTCATGATGGTTGAAGATATTTGATGTACAAGGCTATGACAATGGATTACAAAGTGCAAGGAAGAACAAGGCTACAAGACTACAAAGTTTAATTACATATGATTATATCTATGTATTGTATTATTAAGTTGTGTAGCTTTATTATTTTTATTTTATACTTTGTAATACTTGTGAATTATCATTGTAACCTTTAATATATGTAATGTGTCGTGCCTTAAGATGGTTATTTAATTAATAAGGCTAATTAGTGAGCTTATTAATGAAAGGGCCTACATGGTTGCATGCACATATATTCCTTGTACTCAAGGATTTCAACACATTCCAGCTTATATGAAAATAGTTCATTCGTGAATTAGAGAGAGGGCAACACGAGAGGTGTGATCTTCTTTTTCTTCTCTTATCCTTCTTCAATTGAGAGAATTGATAAGTAGTAAGAGTTTTCTATTGAGAATATAAGATTTATCATTAGAAAGAGTTAGATCTTGGTATAGATCTAATCTGCCCTATCAAATGTTAGAGAAAACATCAAATTCAAGAGGTGAATTGAGTTTGGATGATGTGTTTGTAACTTGTACTCCTTTAAAAAAGATTATGGATTTTTGTATAAGATTGTTGAATATAATCTTCCACATCAAAAGTGGCATCAAAGTACCTTTGAAGTCGATATTACAAGGGGTGTAAAAAATTATCCAAGTTCGATAACCTTAATCACCATCTTTAGAATTCAAGTAAGGTTCTTAATTCATCTTGATAGATTATTTTAAATCATAATGATTTCTTATTGAATCTTGTGAAAACATGTATGTTGCAAATAGATCTTGTAAAATCTTACATGGTTCATGCATGATTCTTGAGTATGGCTGCATGTTAGGTTTGACATTGAATGTGAAGTTTTGTGTTGTATTTGTATGTAGAATTTTGGACATGTGATATGCATGAATTTTAACATGTGAGTTTATATTATTATTATTATTTGCATAGAAATGTGCATTCTTATGACTTCTTTGTTGTTGTTTGCTCACGTGTGGTGATCTTATATTATAGTAGAGATATCTAAGTGTACACTGCATAAAACTTGTTTGATTTTTGAGTTAGTAGCCGAGTGTGTGTGCATGTGTTTTGTGGTGTAAACCGTGTGTGTTTGTGAAAGTCTATTTGAATATGGTATGTTATTATCAAGTGGGATTATTTTAGTTTGAGATATTACTTTTATCTACATGAAAATTTACTTATTCCATTCGAATGCATGAGAAAATATTTTAAGTGTTTTGAGTAGGGTTTTTAAGAAAAACTTGCATAATTCTATAATAATAATTTAGCAAGGTTGGTTTTAGTGTGTGTATTTTTGTGTTGTGATTTTAGTGTATTTTATTATTGTGTTTGTGATTAATTGAACTCAAAATTTACACAAGAATCGACTAAGAATCCTAAAGTGAGGGTGAGGTGATTCGGTTTTAAACAATTAGAACCTAACGTGGAACTTGAGTGGTTTTGTTTTAGGGATAATCAATCATGGATGGGGAAAAAAATTTCCAAGCCATGTTTGAAGCTATTCAAAAACTTTCTAATAATTTAGATGCCGCTAATGCACAACTTACACAACTACCTACTATACAAACGTAAATACAAAGGTTAGAGTCTAGGTTTGACCAAAATGCCCAATAACATAGAGAATTCTATGGGGATATATTTGGGAGTGACATAAAATAAAATAATCCAATTAAGGGAAGATATTTGAATTCAAGAATACACCATGAAGAAGAGTATATAGGGAGTGGAAGTAATGGGAAGCTTTATGACCATCAACCTAGATATCAATAAAAGAAGGATAAGGGCATTAAGCTTGATCTTCCTGACGTTGATGGTAAGCTTGATGTAGACTCATTTATTGAGTAGTTACATGAATTGGAGGCTATCTTTAATATTAAAGTTTATCAAGATGAACAAAAGTGCAAATTAACAACTCTTAAGTTTAAGAAGTTTGCTAGAATTTGGTAAGATAATCTAAAGAGGACTAGGGAATGACAGGGCAAATCAAAGATAAAATCTTGGGAGAAACTTAAGAAACATCTAAGGAATAAATTTACCCCTAAGGGGTATGAAAAAGATAATTACATAAAATTAACTACTTTTAGATGGGGATTGCTAAGTGTCGAGGAATATATTAGAGAATTCGAGACGTTGACACTAGTATGTGATATCTATGAAATGAAAGAACAAACTTGTGCTAAATTTTTAAGAGGCCTTAATATGATGATTCAATACAAGGTAGAAACTTATCTTTATGATTATTTAGATGACATGATTAAACTTTCCATAAGATTTTAAAAGCAAATTAAATCCACTAAGCCTTCTACTAAACAAAGTAATCCATCCACCAAGTACCACTCAAGTAACCAAAGAACAAAATTTGGAGTGAGTACTTCGACTTCTACTAATCTTGATAAGAAGCTGGGAATTACTAGAGAGGAAAAAGGTAAAAATAAAGTGAATGAAGTCTCTACTAGGTAATGTTTTAAATTCCAAGGGTTTGGACACTTTGTTCACGAATGTCCTAATCAAAGGGTATTATTAAGCCAAGAGATTGAAGCCATGGAGACATGTGAGGAAAATCCTAAATTTGAACCTTTTGAGGAAGCTTCTAGTGAATCCAAGGAAGAATAGAGTGCTTATTATTTCTTAGAGAGAGTACATAAAGCACAAGCTATAGAGCAACCTACTCAGATGGAGAAGATATTTAAGACAAAAGGGAGAGTAAGAGATATGGTTTATTATATTATCATTGGTAGTGGATCTTGTACAAATGTAGAAAATGAGGGGATGGTTAAGGATTTGGGGTTGAAAACTACACCACATACAAAACCTTTTTCTCTTCAATGGTTGAATAAAGATAAGGGATTCAAGGTAATAAAACAAACTTTAGTATCATTCAAAATTGGTAACTACCATAATGAGGTGCTATACGATGTTTTACCTATGGATGCCTGTAGAATCTTATTATGTAGACCATAGCAGTATGATAGAAATGTTATTCATAATGGTATTACTAATGAGTATCTAGTTGAGAAGGATAAAAAAAATCATAAACGTAAACCTTCTAAGAATGATAAGGAGAGTATAGTTGAGAATAACAAGAGTTTATTCTTGCATGAAAATGCTATGGTCAAACGTATTCAAGAGGAAGGGAGTTGTTATGTTGTAGTCATGAAAGAATATCTACAAGGGGAGAGAAATAATGACAATCCTCAATTAGATAAACTTCTTGATGAATATCACGATGTTTTTCCTAATGAATTACCACCTAAATTGTCACCTAAGAGGGGGATAAAACATGCCATAGATTTACTTCTTGGTGTATCCTTACCTAATAGGCCCACATATAGATGTAATCTAGAGGTGGATAAGGAGTTAGAAAAACAAATCTAAGAGCTCGTAAATAAAGGCTATGTGAGAGAAAGCATGAGTTCGTATTGTGTGCCTACATTACTAGTCCCTAAAAAGGATGGTACATGGATCATGTGTATTGACTCAATAGCTGCTAATAATATCACAATCAAATATTGATTTCTGATGCCACGGTTGGATGATATGTTGGATGAGTTATGTAAAGTACGGGTATTCTCTAAGATTGATATGAGAAGTGGATATCATCATATGAGGATCAGAGAGGGGGATGAGTGGAAAATTGCATTCAAAATTAAGTATGGTCTTTATGATTGGTTGGTGATGCCTTTTGGCTTATATAATGAACTAAGCTTATTCATGAGACTAATGAATGGAGTTCTTAGACCTTTTCTCGATATTTTCATTGTAGTGTATTTAGATTATATATTTGTGCACAATTAAAGTAAACATGACCATCTAATTCATCTAAGGAAATTATTTAATAAACTAAGGGAGACTAAACTCTATAAAAAAAACGGAGAAGTGTGACTTTATACTTTCAAGTATAGTTTTCCTTGGGTACATAATGAATAGATAAGGTATCAAAGTTGATCCCACTAAAATTGAGGTTATTAAGGATTAGCAAACACCTACGGACATTCATAAAGTGAGGATTTTTCATGGTTTTGCAAGTTTCTATAGGAGATTCACTAAGGATTTTTCTACTATTACCACACTGATAACCGAACTCATGAAAAATGATGAGTTTAATTGGAGTGAGGATGTAACAAAGGCTTTCCAAACTTTGAAAAAATAAGCTATGCAATGCACCAGTACTAGCTTTACTCAACTTTAAGAAATTATTTGAAGTTACTTGTGATGCATGTGAGGTAGGGATAGGAGGTGTACTCTCACAGGAAAAACTAGCTATTATATTTTTTAGTGAGATGTTGAATAAAGTGAGGCTGAATTATTCCACATATGACAAAGAGTTCTATGCTATCCCATGAAGTCTAAAAACATGGAGTCATTACCTAATGCCTAAACCATTTTTTTTTTCATTCGGACCATGAGAGTTTGAAATATTTGCATGGAAAAAAGAAAATTAGTTAGAGGCATGAAAATGGGTTAATTTTTTTATAATCATTTGTGTTTTCTATCAAGCATTTTGATGGTAAAGAAAATGTCATAGCATATGCTTTGTATCATTGATCCATTATATTAGTCATGTTGGATGTTAAGTTATTGGGATTTGAGATGTTTAAGGAATTAAATGATAAGGATGAAGATTTTGTTGACATTTATAATATGTGCAAAAAATGATGGTAGTTTTGGTAATTATTTACTACAAGATGACTATCTCTTAAAACTTTATAAGTTGTGTATACCTCATTCTAGTGTGCGAGATTTACTTGTTTAAGAAGTACATGAGGGAGGTATAGCTGGTCATTTTAGAGTTCATAAGACCATGGAAATAATACAAGAAAATTTTACTAGCCATGGATGATAAAACTAGTACAAAAAATTATAGGAAGATGCGTAATTTGTCAGAAAAGTAAAAGTTTCTTCTATAAGGGTTTGTATACTCATTTACTAGTACCTGATCAACCTTGGGAAACATTAGCATGGATTTTATTTTAGGATTACCAAGGATGCAAAGGGGTAAAGATTCACTTCTTATGGTAGTAGATAGGCTTTTAAAATTTATACCTTTTAACAAGATTGATAATAAAACACATGTAACAGACTTATATTTCCAAGAACTAGTGAGGTTACATGGAGTTTCCAAAAGTATAGTATCAGAGAGAGATGTAAAATTCTTATGCTACTTTTGGAAGACACTTTGGCACATGTTAGGTACTAAGTTGTTGTTTAGTACTTCTCATCATCCGTAGACGAATGGTCAAATCAAAGTGACTAATAGAACTTTAGGTACTTTGTTACGAGGGTTGGTGAATAAATGTACCAAAGATTGGGATATAAAGCTTGTGCATGCAAAGTTTGCATATAATAGGAGTTCTTCTAGTACAACTTAATCAAGTCCTTTTGAGATTATCTATGAGGTTCATTCATATCTACCTATTGGTATGCTGTTATTTAAGAGAGAATATATAAATAATTATGATGTCAAGGAGAGAAATGAATTCTTTAAAAAAATTAATCAACAAATTAAAGACAACATTGAAAAATTGAATGCTAGATACCAAGCTCAAGCCAATAAAAACATAATTTAACAAGTATTTAAACTAGGAGATTTGGTATGGTTGCATTTGAGAAAAGAGAGATTTCCAAACTTAAGAAAGAATAAACTAATGCCAAGTGATGATGGTCCATTCAAAATCTTAAGAAAATTTAGAAATAACACATATAAACTTAAATTACCTGAACATTATGGAGGAGTATCTAGGACTTTCAACATTGGTGACTTATCTTCTTATTATAGTAATGCTAATTTGAGGAAAAATTCTTCTCTATAAGGGGATATTGATGCAGGAGAATCTCTACAAAACTCTCAATCTTCTTCTTCAAATAATGAAGAATAAGAAGAATTAGCATACTTGGAGGTGGAACCAATTGTGCTTGAAAATTCTTATGCTTCTAATATTTTGTCAAGTAATTCTTGTAGGTGTTGTACATGTATGTAAGAAGTTCATGAAGTTCATGATGGTTGAAGATATTTGATGCACAAGGCTATGATAAAGGATTACAATGATTACAAAGTTCAAGGAAGAACAAGGCTACAAGACTACAAAGTTTAATTACATATGATTATATCTATGTGTTGCATTATTAAATTGTGTAACTTTGTTATTTTTGTTGTATACTTTGTAATACTTGTGAATTATCATTGTAACCTTTAATATATGTAATTTATCATGCCTTAAGAGGGTTATATCATTAATAAGGCTGCTTAGTGGGCTTATTAATGAAAGGGTCTGCATGGTTGCATGCATATATATTCATTGTACTCAAGGATTTCGACACATTCCAACTTATATGAAAAGAGTTCATTCATGAATTAGAGAGAGGGATACATAATAGGTGTGATCTTCTTCATCTCTTCTCCTTATTCAATCGAGAGCATTAAGGAGTAGTAAGAGTTTTCTATTGAGAAATATGAGATTTCTCATTAGAAAGAGTTATATCTTGGTATAGATCTAATTCACCCTATTAAACATTCGAGACGATAACAAATTTAAAAGGTGAATTGATTTTGGATGATGCATTTGTAAATTGTAATCCTTAAAAAAAGATCATGGATTTTTGTAGAAGATTGTTGAAGATAATCTTCCACATCACTTTCAAGATGATGAAGGATCTCTATTCTAAAGATGAAGACTTCTTGGGGATTTTTGAAGCTTGTGGGAAGCATTGAAGTAGTGTGATTTATGTGATCAAAGATGGTTTTCTATTCAAGAATAATAAGATATACATCTTAAGATCTTCTATTTGAGATTTGATCATCAAGGAAGTGTATGAAGGAGGTATTGTAAGACATATTGGGCCTACATCAAGAGCACTCTCATTAGCCATGTATGTTCAAAGGTGCGCAAGCTATGGTGGGAAAATGTGCTTCATGCCAAATGAGCAATAGTTTCTTCCACAAAGGGATCTATGTAGCACTACTGACTCCTAATGAACCTTGGGAGAGAGTTAGTATGGATTTCATACTTTGTTTACCAAGAAATTAATAGGGTAATGATTCTATCATGATAGTAGTGGATTATTTTTCCAAGATAAAACACTTCATACCATGCCGCAAGATGGATGATGCTACTGATATTGTCAATCTCTAGTTTTGCTAATTGGTGAAGTTACATGGATTTTCAAGAAGTATTGTGAGTGATCAAGACATGAAGTTTCTAAGCTACTTTTAGAAGACCATGTCACTTCCTAATAGCTAAGTTATTATTTAGTACTTTTGAAATGTATTATGTTCCATTCAATTATTATTGTTTTTATACCTAAATCACCCTTATATTATCTTACTTAACTTATAATCAGACATAAATTGAAGATCCCTATTAGAAAAGTCAATGGTGCTATACTTATTGCTAGGAATAATACTTGATTTCAAAGAATAATTCATCGTTTATCTTGTTTGGGTTACTATAACAAACTAAAAATGTTTAATTTGTATTCCTATTAATTATGGTACAAGAGTTTTAAGAATTTTATATTTAAGTAGATTTTGATAATTAAGTTGATAGATTTTATTAATTTTTTAATATTTATGTTTTTTTATATCATTATTGTTATATTGAAACTACCTTTAAATTATTCTACCTTAATTTTTGATTTGACTATATAGAAATTACATCTTAGAAGAGAACGAAGTTGTCTTTATCTCTAGAAATAATATCGTTATCGAACAATACGATGAAATCTTTTAGGATGAGTGTGTAATTTCAAAGAATGATTCATTGTTGCTTGGGGGTGATTACATTGGAAATAGAATAATATCTAGGAATGGTCCCTTTTCTTAGCAATCCCATGCTCCCTCTACCAGGTTTGTACCCTCGATTCCCATTCCTATTGTATCTAGTGGTACTCCCTTCCTTACCTCTCCAAATTTATTGGTCTAAAAAAATTATATATATATATTTGCTTCTAATAGATAATGCATTTTTTTGTGTAGCACATTCATAGGGATGACAAGAAAGGTGGTTATAATTTATGTATGATTTTTTTTGACTCGTTATTCTTGTTTTAAAAAATGTTTTTTCTATTTTTAATTTTACATACTCTTTATCCAAAAAGAAATTTATAAAATATATTTTTCCCATATTATCTTCGTAACTATGTAATACTAACAAGCATCCAGAAGTAATGGTTGAGGACGTTGAGATAAAGTGATGGATATAAAGGCCACATATTAGTAGGAAAACTACCTAAAGCATCTCTATGGTAACTCTTTGAGTTATTACCCTATTATGATCACATAATTATACATCCATTTAATTCTTTGTGAGAAATGGGTTGGATCATCCCCCATGGTCTCTTAATACCCATTGTAGTCAAACTAGATAGCCAAATGAACATAAGTCAGATGAAGCCAAGTAACCAGCAATGGACATAAAGTTTAGCTAAAGCCAAAATAAACCCACTAGGGTAATAAAACCTTTTTAGTATCAATACCTCATATTACATCAAAAGTATCTAGAGTAGGAAAGGAACCCAAATCTCTAGGATGTTATTCAAAGGTAATAATAATATGAAATACCCTAAGGTAGACTAACCCCTGGTAGCGAATAAAGGATTAGATAATATAGACCCGTATAGTGCTCTATAATCTTCTTCTTTAAATGATTAGTGTTTTATTATATGTATGCCGATATCACATGACAAATCCAAGGCCCACACATCATACCAATCCAACATATCTACATGAACATCTCACATTATCCAACATAATCCATCAAGGTTACATATATGTGATATCATCATTTTCTGAGCCAAGTCATACCAAGGTTGTGATTAAATTACTCATTGATGAACACGCAAAACCAAGGTCACCATTTGTTTCCATTTATTCATTCTTTTATTAAATGGTCAAATTTTAGGTAACAAAATAGATAAAGGTCAAAGCTATGGTCAAATACTAAGAATAACCTACAAAAATATCACAAAACCTTCCTGAGATGCTAATTGACTAGTCCACAAAACTAGTGGCCTGGTTCAAATACGTAATGACAATCATTAGAACCAAAATAAGGCAACTAACTAAGTGGTTTTAGACAAATTATTTGAGTGGTTCAAATAGGGGTAGCAATGGGTTCGATATAGGTTGGGTACCCCTTATTTGTTACCCAAACCTGATAAATAAACCTATATCCATATCCATACCCAATTTCGGTGAGTATTTTTTTCCTACTCTATATCTATATCAATATTCGTTTACATATCCATCAGGTAAAACCTATCTGGTTTAAAATAAAAACCATCCAATGTTAGAATTAAATACTTAGATCATTAAGTTTTAATTATATTTCTACTTTTACCCTTAGAAAAATATATTGAAGGTTATATAAATAAATTGTAAAAATAATAATTTCATATAGGATAGATGGAGTTGAGGATCATTTACCCATATCCATACCCAAAGTTGGAAGATATTTTTCCCTTTCTTCCATATCCAATTACACATCCAATTGATAAAACCTTTTAGGTTTTAAGTAAAACCCATTAAATTTCGTGCAAACCCCATTTATTGGCATCCCTAGATACAGCTAGTGGACTAGTCCTATCCAAACTAATTGATTGCTAACCTACCAAGGCAACATCCTAGAATCATAAAACGATTAACTAGTCGAGGAATACCAATCAACTAATACAATTGATTTACCAGTTATCATGTTAACCAGATGGTTGATTTACCAAAATTAGATGCACTCCATGTTGTTTAAGGATGAAACATACTTTATAACTCTACCAAAACATTAGATATAATGCATACATGATTGCCAACACATTATAATCAAGGATTAAATGCTCAAAACTTCATGAATTTATCAATATTTCAACATATCATAGCATAAACTCATGCTTTACTAATTGACACCATCACTTTATGATATGAAATATACACATTCACATGCTAAATTATTAATAGAGAATAGATAAACCACAACTAAACATAGGATCCATAAAAGGTCATTTAATAAAACATGTTTAACCCTAAATTCATGATTTCTACACATGATCACATATATTTCATCAAAACATGCTTGTATTCACCAATCCACTATCATATATCTCAGTATACAACTCAAAAGCTTTGGCCTATACAACCTTTATGCTCATTTACACCACAAATTAGGGTAAGAAATAATTACTTAGCAAAGCAAGCAAAACCAATGAAGATAAGAGAAAAGGCTCCCCCTTGCTAAAAAAATCCATCACTATCTAAATACCTTTAAAGATACCCATATGACTGCTCATAAAAGACAATTAATAAAAAAAAATAAAATTTAAGAGGAAGATAGAAGGCTTTAACCTTGTCTCCAAAATCAAAACATTAGTGAGGAAGAGAAGGGCTCCAATTCCTCAACCTTATTCTAAGACTATACTTATTTTGCTTAACGAAAACAAAATAATGTTAGATAAAGGATAAGATGAGTTAAGAACTAAGACTATGAGAAAGAGAGATTTGTTGAAGATTAAACAAGGAAGAGAATAATAAGGAAAAAGAAAGAGAGAGATTGCAGTTTTTGAAGAAGGCAAGGAAAATAGATGTTATGACTTATAATGTGGCATAATCTGATAGCAACTAAAGGGTAAGGGGTCATATGACCCAAAACCCTTATCTTCCAACTCAAATTTGGACCAACATAGTCGAATTTCAAAGTGGAACAGGCTAACCCTAGATTAAGAGCTAAATAAAAGATGTGGTGTTGTAAGAGTTGCCACTCTAAAAATAGAAGGGGGAAAGAGACAAAACATAAGAGGCACAAAAACTTCCCATTGTTGAGAAAAATCTGGCATGGTATCAACTATTCTAAGGCATGTGTGCGAGAATGAATAACTTAGGTTAGCAACTTCCTTTTTAAACATTTTTTGGTCCTTGAATCTAATTTTTTTAAATAACGTTCGAATTAATGTTTATGAATTTTATAAATATGATTTAGAAACCAAATTATAGGAAAAGATTTGGATAAAAGATCATACACAGAATTTTCAAGTCACACAAACTAGTTGGTTGGTTCTTCTAAACCAAAGACTCCTAGAGTAGGTAAACCAATCAATTTGTATAAGCCTACTGTTAAAATAAACCTTGCTATAAAATTTTTTTCAATCCAACCTAAACACAACTCCAAATCAAAATTAAACATATTTACACCATTACCAAAAAACCAAATTAACATACATTAAAGGGTTTAAAAAGAGGTGTATTCCAAAAATACTGCTTCTTAGAATTGACAATGGGCACAAAATCATGGATGATAAAATTCACCACAGTAGCCAAAACAAAAGTTATAAGAAGAGGTATGGTAATATATATAAGAATATCCTTATAACTACTAGAACAAAAGTAGGGAACCTATAGAGAAGGGTATATGGTCCAATTCTTAGTATTAAAGTGGTCAATGATATCATTGTCCAAGTATAGTTAAGAATTAAGATGGTAAATAATAAGATCTAGAAGGATTAATATCAACAATATTAGAAGGTATAGTTGGTATACATCCGCCACCACTTTCAATAGTACTAGAAATGGGTAGTATAATAGCATATGTAAATGAAAAATCACTAAGAGAATCCATGGGTGTAATTACATTCTCAAAACACCATCAACTACACTTTATCAATAAAAAAATGAATAAGGTAACTCCATATAATATTGAGCGCAACATGCCTCAATTACACGACAATAAGATGAATCGAAGAACCTAAAGGTTTAGAGTAGCAAATTGACTCTGGAATGAGGAAAACAACACCAGGAACAAGTGAATTAAACAACCAATGCTTTGACATTCCTTAATCGAACCCAAGTATGGAGCTTCAAGAGTATCACATGGAAACACAAGAGAATAACAAAAAAACTTTACAAGATATAATCATAAAAACTGTTATTTATTACATGGCTAATAGATCTACTCCAAGGGAAGGTTAGATGCCTCAATTTCACAATTATAGAGATAATTAAGGAGAGGGATCTCAATCAAGAAAAACACGTTTCAATGGAAGAGAATGAATTCAAGAGTTTATTCAATCTTTAATTAGTGTTCTCCTCACAATGGGAAGAGAAGTATATATTCTTAGCTAAGAAAGGGAGCCCTAACGACTCAAGACCAAGAATTTCTCAATCATTTTTCATTCATTAAGAATCAAGAAGAAGAATTTCCCATGAAATAAGACACCTCATGACAACATTTGCCAATGACTAATAACCTTAGTTGCATATGTAAACATGGCATACAAATGATTAAATGATCGTAGGTTGTGTTCCATCACTTGGCCCAACTACACTAATAATATTCTCTACTAATCTAACATAACTAGCTAAAATAAATTAGCAAAATATTAGATACTCATATAGTTGGCCCAACATATAAAGTAGCCAAGTAGAAAAAGATAAAAATCAAGCAAATTTCTGCATATCTCCTCTTCTGTAATCCCCTTAAATTTTAGAAAACCAATAATTTAGTAAATAGCTTTTATTTGAAATAAATTAACTTTTAAAATTATTTAGTTTAATTATTTTATGGAATTTTGAGTACATAAATTTAGATAGGAGTATCTAATAAATTAAAAATAAATATTTTGTTATTTTATCACATTATTTTTAATTAAATAAATTTTCAAACTAATATTTTACTAAAAGTATCAATTTTGAACCAATATATTAAATTATATTGATTTAAATTATTAAATTAATAATTTATCAAAAATATTACATTTTATTATTTTCTAAATTAAATTAGATTATTCTCCCCTATTTTCCATTTTCCTTTTTTTTCCTTTTTCTCCTTTTTCTTCTTTCTTTTCATTTCCTTTTTTCCTTCGGGCCGCCTGCCAGGCCAGCCCTTTCCCCTCTCCCTTGCGCACTAGGCCTCGGCCTATCTCTCCTTTCCCCTTCCTTCCTCCCTCTCCTGCATGGCCCGTGCGACGCAGCCCAGCCCTAGCCGCCCCTCCTTTCTTTTTTTCCCTGACTGGACCAGCTGGCCTAACCTTCTTTCCTGCGTCGGTCCGCCCGCTCGCACCCCTCCCCTTCCTTTCTCTCTTCTTCCATGCCCGACACCCTGAGCACGCCAGCCACCACCTACAACTGCCATGCCCAGCCACCACCTACCTCCCTGCTACTCCCTTTCTCTCCCCCGTCATTTTCTTTCCTATTTCGAACCAAACTAACTCCTGGACCACAGCTCGCATGCCCATCTTCCTTTCCTTCTTCTTCCCTCCCTTTTCTTTGCCAACCGACACCTCCCTGCCACCCTTCGACCTATCGCCGACCGGCCACCTGCCCCCTCTCTTCTCCCTCTTCTTTTTCTTCACCTTTTCAGCCTCCTTTCTGCCCCATATTTCGAGTATCTCCCTTTCCCCGACCTCCCTCTTCTCTCCTTTCTTCTCCTCCCATTTTCCTTATTTTTCCACGTAGCTGCCATCCGCTGCTCCAACCACTGCACCAAACCCTGTGCCGCCTTCTGCCACCCTATACCTCAGCCCTGCACCACCACGAGAACACCCAAGCCACCCTCGAGCCCCTGCCGTTCCTCCCTTCTCCACCTCTTCTTTTTCTCCTCACTTTTCTCCCTTATCGGCAAGCCACCTGCAACCGCCCCGTTCTCCGCCTTCTGGCCACCTCTACCGCCACCAAAACCACCAATCCACACCTTGCACCCTCCTCTAACACCCCATACCTTACTTTCCCAAAAACAGCCCCTGCACCCCTCCATTTTTCCCCTCTCTTTTCCTTCCTTCTCAGCCACGCCTAGCCCGACAACCAACTTCACCGCCTCGCCGCCGCTGTCTCCGCCGCCCTTGGCCTCCAACAACCCATCCCCAACATCCACCTACACCCCCTCTTCACTCTTGCACCCTTACCTTGCCTCCAATCCTCCTCCATCTACCTCCTTTTCTAGCCTAAAGACCCTAAACCAAGCCATCTCCCCCTCCCTTCTACCTCACCCCCTTCGACCCTTTTCTCCCCCCTTAATCTGCATGTGGCTCACGCTATTCATGCAGCGTGAGCTCCACATTGATTTGGAATATACTTGTCTAAATTTTGAGGTATATTAATAGTTAATTAAAGTGTTTTATTATTAAATAAATTTTTATAAAGTTTTATTCTTTTTAATTTCCTACTTCTAATATGATAATTATTGATATTATTTTTAGGTGTTGATTTGCTAATTAAGCCTTGAATCTTTAACCGGGATACCGGTAAGGTTCGATTTTTATGGGATTAAGGTAATCGTTAAACCCCACTTAAACGTATGGAAAAACGTATGCTAGCACATTAGGGATTTTAGTATGATTTTATGCATGTTATGTGTTGCCTAGTATGATAAATGTTAATGCTTATATTGATTGATAAAAAGAAGAGCATGCTAGATTTTGTGTCATGCGTAGAGATGATACATAAGGAAGGAGTTTGATTATTGATGGAAATGTTAAATGCTTGTCTATGATGTATTATGTTGCTAATGCATGAATAATATTATTGTGAGCCTAAGGGTATTTTAGTAATATGCCTATGTAAGTATGTGATCTAATATATGTAGTTGCTAAAGTATATTATGTTGAATAATGACAAGTTGGTGGAGTTAGATGATAATAATGAAGTGCTAATATTAGTATTTTATGTAGTGGTGGTAAATTCATAAAAGTGGTGTAATAAAGGGGTTAAGTGGTAATTTTATAAGTGAAAGGGGTATTTTGGAAATTTTGAAATAAAGGGGTATTTTGGTAATTTTGAAAGAAAAGGGTAAAATGGTGATTTTATAAGTAAAAGGATAAAATTGTAAGTTGTAAGAAAAAGGGGTATTATGGTAATTTTGAGGCAAAAGGGCAATATGGTAATTTTATGATTAAATGGCAAAATGATAATTTTATAAGTAAAGGGGTATTATGGTAATTTTTGGAGAAAAGAGTAAAGTGGTAATTTTGGAGTCAAGGGCAATATAGTAATTTTATAATTAAGTGGTAAGAATGGTAATTTAGAAAGTAAGGGGTAAAATAGTAAATTTGGATGTAAAAGGGCATTATAGTAATTTGTAAGCAGAAGGGTAATATGGTAAAATTGGATGAAAGGGGGCAAAATGGTAGTTTTCATAAATAAAAGGATATTATGGTAATTTGGAAGTAAGGGGTAGAAGGGTAATTTTGTAAATACAAGGATATTTATGGTAAACTTGGGAGTAAGGGGTAACTTGGTAATTATAAAAACGACGAAGGGTAAATTGGTAATTAAATTATGATTATAGAAGGGCAATATAGTATTTATAAAAATGAAAAAGGGTAAATTGGTAATTATAATTATGGAGAAGGGTAAATTGGTGTTTATAATAATGGAAAAGGGTAAAATGGTAATTATAATAACTGAGAAGGGTAGAATGGTAATTATGACAATGAAAAAGGGTAATTTAGTAATTTAACCAACTAAGGGGCAATTCGGTAATTATGATGATGGAGAAGGGTAATTTGGTAATTTAATCGACTAAAGGGTGAGTTAGTAATTATTTAACCTACTAAAGGGGGAAATTGGTAATCATGATAGTGAAGATAGGTAATTTGGTAATTTATCCAACTAAAGGGCAATTTAGTAATTATAACAAAGGAGAAGGACAATTTCGTAATCTAACCAACCAAAAAGGGAAATATGTTAAGCTTAACAATTATGAAGGGTGAATGGTGATCTAAAAAGCGTAGGAGATAACTTTGTAACCTAAACCGAGGAAGGGGTAATTTAGTAATTATGTGACAAGGAGGGTAATAGAGTAATTTGTCAAGTAAGGAAGGGATACTTAACAATTATATAAGTAAGGGGTAAATAAGTAATTTGTACCTAACATGTCGTTGTGATCATGGAATTTCATAATATGACTTAAATAATGCTGATTAGCAAGGTAAGAGTATTGATAATTAGTAAGTATCACGAGAACGAATCCTAATTCGGAATTAGATGAGATTACGATGGCCTTAATAATTTCTCTATGTTATCTTGGATAACCGTCTGAATAAGAAATGACTAATGATATCACAACGATTAAAAGTGAATAAGTATCTGATTATTGTGCTTTTCGTGATTACTTTAATTAAGACACTAATACTTAAAGTGAAAGACCTCGAGATCGGGAATGGTGGCTCTTTAGGGGTTGCTACCCTAAAGATGTGGTTTAGCCCACGATTATTCTGGTATTTGCTGGTGTGCCTTTGTGCCCCAGCCATGCCATATATCTTACTCTATTTAGCTCTACAGACCTAGTTAGGGGGTATGCATACTTATGGATTAGGTGTCCTTGTCGGTAGGGTACTGAGTAGCTTTATGCACCAGTACGACCAGGGTACCTTTGCATCCCTGGGTTCATGGTTGAAGGGTACTGAGTAGCTTGTATGCACCGTTACGACCGGTGTACCTTTGTGTCCCGGGTTCTTGATCTCCCGTCCGAGGAAAATAAATAGAATTGTTGTGCTGACTAAAGAAAGGAAAAACACTAATTATGAAAGTAAAAGATTAATGAGCCAGACCAAGTTGACTTATGATAATGAGTACCAATCCACCGGTTATAATAGTGGCCCAGTAGCGTGTTGCCCTAGCAAGTGATTATGAGTACCGATCCACCGGATATAATAGTGGCCTAGGAGCGTGTTGCCCTGGCAAGTGATTATGAGTACCGATCCACCGGATATGTATTCCGGTCCACTGGCTAAAATAGTGGGGGTCCCGAGCTCAATAAAACAAGCTTTGGATGTGAATAAATTACGGAAAGATATTAATCACTTATAGTGGAACACCTTGTGAGTTGGGGCCAGACCGGTCCACCGGCGAATAATAGTGGCCAGGAGCGTTCTGCCTTGGAGACCGATCCACCGGCAATAATAGTGGTTAGGAGTGTTCTGCCCTGTATGTATTTCGGTCCACCGGCTATAATAGTGGGGTTCCCGCACTCACTTGGATATAACCAGAGAGATGATTGAATAATGATGGACTAATGGCTTAAGGCCCAAAAGTATCGATCGTACCTTATAGCTTGTTGATATGTGGCAGCCTTGTTATATATGTGATTGTTATATATGCACCTCTAATTACATGTCTATAGCTTGCATTATGTGTTGCATTGCGAGTCTGTTTTTAAGTGTGGTATTAAAGGGTTACTCAGTACCATAGTACTGAAGGGTTCCCTTTGTGGGGCCCCTGCCTATTCAATAGGCAGTGCCCCTTGCAGGTCTTTTCAGGTGCTACTCAAGTGGGCAACGGGAAAGAGAGTAAGGAATTATCTGGAACCATTAGGGTTTTTTCTCCTTCTCTTTTAAATTCCTAATTTTAATTAATGTTGTTACTGTAACCACCACTGATGGATTTTATTCTTGTAAATGATTTGATTTGCTACTCTGATTTAAGTATGTTGAATTTCTTGCAAATTGTATTTCATTTTTTTAGCCTTTGCACTTGGTACTGGAACGGTATGAGTGAACCGGTCTAGTACTAAGTGTGGCTGTAATATCCCCAGAAATTACGATTTTATAATTTGCTTCTGCTAACTCTTTCAAATAAAACGAAATTTTTCAATAGTGAATTTTGGAGGTGTTACATCTTCCATTGTGAACCATCATACTTTATCCAAATTGATATCCCATTAGTTTTGATCTTGTAAAAATCATAATATCCAAAAATTAGTAACAATAATGCTTCCTAATATTGTAAAGTATAAGTAACAAAAGAAATGTTATTATTAAAACTCAAATAGGAAAATAAATAATGTTGCATATTAGGTATCATATCACCTTTGATGTGTCTCCATCTAGAGTTAATGATTGTCTATGGTTTGATCATGTAAGCGACATTAGTTATTTAAATTCTTTGTTTAATTATCGGGTGGTTTATTTGAGATTTTATTTCTTCCTTTTTAAGGAATATATATATATATATTCCTCTCTTAGTTGAGTTCTAGAAAGCCTTCTTTGCTTACAAATTTATGTAAATACTTCATTTCATTTTGTATAGGTTTTTACAAATTGGAAATTTATAATTTGATTCCACTTATTCATTGAAAAATTTTTAGAAAAGCATATAAATCTTACTTTTTCTCTCTCTTTTTTTTTTGAAAAAAAAATCAAATTAGGTACACCTAATTCTAAATAAGAAGGCGATGCATTATTCGTCCCAACTAGACTCACCATATAGAGTATAAAGCCATTTTAATTAATGACTCCTTGTGCAATTGACCATGGCATACTATATAGTCATTGGATTAATTCCTCTTTAATTTGGGTTATTGGAATTTGAAATTAATTGATGGAATAAATAACATTTATAAATGAAAATATCTTAGAAATGTGTAGAATATGGTAGGTGGTAGATGGTTGTTGTAAGTTGGAGTATCTAATTTAATTAACTTTAGTTTATAGTTGGAAATTGGATGTTTAAATAGAGGAGCCTGCTAGAACTCCTTGACTCCTATAAACAAAAGGGGCCCTATTGTGGTCTGGATGGACCTATTATTAACAAGAGAAATGCATAAAATTGAGAATCATGGAAAGAGAACTCTCTTTAAAAAAATCTAAGCAATTCACTAGTAGAATGAATATCCTTGTAGTTCTTTCACATAAAGTCATGAGATCAAACCTCTAGGTAGATTTAAAGAGGACATTTCATAAATTTGTTAGTAAGATAGTAAAATATTATCCTTTCTCTCATTTTGAAAGCTACCCACATTCAATTTATCCTATTGTCATCCTCATCATCCTCCTCCTCCTCCTCCTCATTATCATCAACAACAACAACAACATCATCACCATCATCATTCATTCATTCATACACAAAGAGAGAAAAGGGGTAGTATCTCATCTCTTTTCTTGATTTTTCCAGAAAATGGTACCAGATCAATTTGCACCATCATCATATGTGGTTCAAGATAAAGAAACCATTGCTCATGATGATAAATAATCATTCTTACTAGAAGCCTCTAATGGAGGACCACCTTAATTTTAAGAATTTATATGAGCCCATCATTAATAAGAAGAAAATGGAAGGATTGACCAATAATGGATGGGTTCTTTAAATAAAATTATTGTTGTAATACCCCAAAAATTTCGAAAACCTATATTTTAATAAATTACTTTTAATTGGAATAGAATTGCTTTTAGATTTTTTATTTTAATTATTTTTTGGATTTTAGAGTATGTAAATTTGGATAAGAGTATTTAATAAATTAAAAATAAATAATTTGCTATTTATCATATGGTTTTATTTAAATAATTTTCCAAAACTAATATTTTACCAACTTTATCCTTTTTAAACTAATATATTAGATTATAATAAATTAAATTATTAAATTAAATAAATTATCAAGAATATTACATTTTATGATTTATAAAATTAATTTAATTTATTTCCCCTATTTTCCCATTTTTCCTTTTTCTTTTCCTCCTCCTTTTCTCCTTTTCTTCCTTCTTCTCTTTTCCTTTTTCTCCCCCTTGGGCCGCCCGCCCGGCCTGCTCTCCCCTCTCCCCCGCGCGTTGGGCCTTCGGCCCGATCTCCTCCTCTCCCTCGCTCGCACGCCCGTCTCCCCAGCCGCCTCCTTCCTTTATTTTTTCCCCTGGACCGGCCGGCTCCCTCCTTTCCTGCGCCGGTCCGACCGCCCGTCCCTTTCTTCTTCCCTTCTTCTTCTCCCACGCCCGACCTGCACGTTCGACGCCATGCCTGCTGCCACCGCCTGCACCCATCGCTGCCACCACCTGCTCCCTCTCCCTCTCTCTCTTCCCCCGTCGTTTTCCTTCCTTTTTTGAGCCAAACCGGCCCTGGACCAGCCCCGCATGCCTCTCCCCCTTTCCTTCTTCTTCCCTCCTTTCCCCTGCCACCCTGCGATGCCCTGCCACCCTAAGCCTGCCCTCCGATCAGCCCCTATTCCCCTACCCTTCCTCCTATTTTTTCTTCTCCCCTTCAGCCATTTCCCTTCCCATTGTTGTCGAGCCCCTCACCCCCTTCCCGAGCTCCCTTCTCTCTCTTTTCTCCTCCTCCCATTCGCCCCCCGTTCTTCTTTTTCCACCACCGTCTGCCGCTCCTTCCGCCTCACCAACCCCCTACGCCGCCTTCTGCCACTGCCTACTACCACCCTGCACCACCACACAGCCCCTTCGAGCCCTACACTTCCTCCCTTCTCCTCCTTTTCCTTTTTCTTCCCAGATTTTTCCCCTTACCGCCAAGCCACCTGCAACCGCCTCTACCGCCGCCGTCCGGCCACCTCTACCGCCACCCAACCCACCGTTCGACACCCTGCAACCCCCTCTACAACCGCCATCCATTAGTTGGCCGAAACCAACCCTTGCACCCCTCCATTTTTCCCTCCACTTTTCCTTCGTTCTCAACCCTTTCCCTTGACCCTCCTCGGCAGCCGACCTTCGCCGCCTCTCCGCCGCCGTCTCCGTCGCCTTGAGCCGCCTTGAAACCACCCTTAGCCTCCACCTACACCCCCTCTTCACTTCTGCACCACTCACTTGCCTTAGAACCTCCCCTAACCACCTTCTTTTCTAGCCTAAATACCCTAACCCGAAAATAATGGATTTTTGCCCCCTTCACCCTCTTTGAGCTTTTTCCCCCATGGTTTTTGCATAAAACTCACTCTGCCCATGCAGCATGAGCTCTCCCATTTATTTTGAGAATTTCTTGGATAATTTTAAAGGTATAATGGTATTTTATGTTAAGTGTTTTACTAATTTAAATTTTATAAAATCTTATCCTTTTTAACTTCTTATTTCTAATAAATATGATGGATATTATTTTTAGGTGTTGAGTTGCTAATTATGCTTGGTAAGATTGATATTTTGCGGGATTAAGGTAACCGTTAATCCTCCCTTAAATATATGAAAAACGCATGCTAGCACATTTAGGGTTTAGTATGATTTTATGCATGTTTGGTATGCTTAGCATGATATGTTTATGGTTTCTTATATTGTTGTTAAAAAGAAATAGCATGATAACTTTTGTGCCATATGTAGGTGTGTTAAATAAGGAAGGAGTTGGAAATATGGATAGAAATGTTAAATGCTTGTTTATGACGCACCATGTTGCTAATACATGAATGATGTTATTGTTTAAGGGTATTTTAGTAATTATGCTTATGAGATAAATAAATCAATGTGTGTAGTTGCTAATGAGTATTATGTTGAAAAATGACAAGTTGGTGGACTTAGATGATAAGAATGAAGCATTAATATCGTTATTTTATGTAGTGTTAGTAAATTTACAAAAATGGTGAATAAAGGGGTTGAGTGGAAATTTTATAAGTGAAAAGGGTATTTCGGTAATTTTTGAGATAAAAGAATAATATGGAAATGTTATGATTAAATGGTCAAATGATAATTTATAAAGTAAAGGATAAAATTGTAAGTTGTGAGAAAGAAGGGTAAAATGGTAATTTTGGAAGTAGGGGTAAAATAGTAATTTTAGATGAAGGAGGGCATTATGGTAATTGTTCAAGTAAAAAGGGCATTATGGTAATTTTGGAGGTAGAGGGGCAAAATCGTAATTTCATAAGTAAAGGGTAATATGGTAAATTTTATAAGTGAATGGTGAAGTGGTAATTTATAAGTAAAGGGGTAATATGGTAAATTGGAAAAGGAGGGCAAAATGGTAATTATGTACGGAAAGATAAAGATGGTAATCTTGGATGTAAAAGGGTAAAATAGTAATTTGTAAAGTAAAAGATGTAAGGTGGTAATTTTCATAAATAAAAGGATATTATGGTAAAATTGGATGTAAGGGGTAAAATGGTAATTTTGTAAATGAAAGGGTATTGTGGTAAACTTGGGAGTAAGGGGTAACTTGGTAATTATAATAACGACAAAAGATAATTTAGCAATTAAATTATGATTGTAGAAGGGCAATTGGATAAGTATGATACTATAGAAGGGTAATTTGGTAAATTAACCAACTAAAGGGCATTATGGTAATTTTAACAATGGAGAAGGGTAATATAGTAATTTTGATTATGAAAAAGGGTAAATTAATATTGGTAATTATGAAGAAGAGTAATTTGGGATTTGTGATAATTAAAAAGGGTAAATGGCAATTAAAATAATTGAGAGGGGTAAAATGGTAATTATGATAAAGGAGAAGGGCAATTTGGTAATTTGTTCAACTAAAAGGGCAATTTGGTAATTTAGCCGATAAAAGGGTAAAGTGATAATTGTCTAACCAACTAAAGGGGCAAAATAGTAATCATGATAATGAAGGAGGGTAATTTAGTAATTTATCCAACTATAGGGCAATTTAGTAATTATAACAAAGGAGAAGGGCGATTTGGTAATATAACCAACCAAAAGGGAAATATGATAAGTATAGTAATTAGGAGGGGTGAATGATGATCTGAAAAGTGTATGAGATAATTTGGTAACCTAAATCGGACAAAGGGCAATTTGGTAATTATGCAACCTTAAGGGTAATGTGGTAATTTATCAAGTAAGGAACGGATACTTAACAATTATATAAGAAAAGGGCAAATGAGTAATTTGTACCTAATAGGTCCTTGAGATTGTGGAACATTAATATGATTAAATAATGTTGATTAGCCAAGTAAGAGTATCTAATGATTAGTATGGCCTTGATGGTTTCTCTATGACATCCTGGATAATCCTCTGAATAAGAAACGATTAATGATATCGAAACGATTGAAAGTGAGTAAGTATCGGATTATCGTGGTGTATGTGATCACCTTAATTAAGACACTATTACTTAAAGTGAAAGACCTCGAGATCGGGAATGGTGACTCCTTAGGGGTCGCTACCCTAAGGACGTGGTTTAGTCCACGATTATTCTGGTATTTGCTGGTGTGCCTTTGTGCCCCAGCCAGGCCCTATATCTTACTCTTCCTAGCTCTACGGACCTAGTTAGGGGGTATGCATACTTATGGATTAGGTGTCCTTGTCGGTAGGGTACTGAGTTAGCTTTATGCACCAGTACGACCAGGGTACCTTTGCGTCCTTGGGTTCACGGTTGAAGGGTACTGAGTAGCTGATATGCACCGGTACGACCGGTGTACCTTTGTGTCCCGGGTTATCGATCTCCCAATCGAGGCAAATAAATATGATTGATGTGCTGATTAACGAAAGGAAAGATACTATTATTGAAAGTGAAATATTAATGAGCCGGGCCCAGATGTTTATGATATTGCGTACCGGTCCACCGGTTATAATAGTGGTCCAGGAGCGTGTTGCCCTGGTATGTGATATTGCGTACCGGTCCACCGGTTATAATAGTGGTCCAGGAGCGTGTTGCCCTAGTGTGTGATTATGAGTACCGGTCCACCGGTTATAATAGTGGCCAGGAGCGTTGTGCCCTGGATGATGATTACATATATATTCCGGTCCACCGGCAATAATAGTGGGGGTCCCGAGCTCAATAAAATCAGTTATGTATGTGAATAGGATTATGGAAAAATACTAATCACTTATAGTGGAACACCATGTGAGTCGGGGCCAGACCGGTCCACCGGCAAATAATAGTGGTCAGGTGCGTTCTGCCCTGTGTGTTTATCTTCCGGTCCACCGGCAATAATAGTGGTCAGAGGCGTTCTGCCCTATGTGTTGACTTCCGGTCCACCGGCTATAATAGTGGGGTTCTCGTACTCACATGGATACAAAATATGATATTGATGGATTAATGACAAAATAATGGCTTAAGGCCCAAAGTATCGATCGTGACTTATAAAGTATTATGTTTGTTATTGTTATGTATGCATCTCTCATTATTTATATGTGTGTGGCTTGCATTATGTGTCGTATGCGGGCCTATCTTTAAGTGTGGTATTAAAGGGTTACTCAGTACCGTAGTACTGAAGGGATTCCCTTTATGGGGCCCCTGCCTATTCAATGGGCAGTGCCCTTGCAGGTATTTTCAGGTGCTACTCAAGTGGGTTACGGGAAGGAGAGTAAGGAATTTTCTGGTATCATGGCTTTTTCTCTTTCTCATTTAATTTCTCGGTTTTAAATGTTAACGTTGTTAAAGTAACCACCATTGGTGGATTTTATTCCTGAAAACGATTTGATGCGCTACTCTAATTTAAATATGTTGAAGTTCTTGCAATTTACTCTGATTTATGCATGTTGAATGTCTTTCGAATTGTATTTCATTTTCTTAGCCTTAGCACTTGGTACTGGAACGGTATGAGTGAACCGGTCTGGTACTAAGTGTGGCGGTAATACTCCCAAAGTTCACATTTTAATTATCTATTTCCGATAATCTTCCTTTAATTAACGAAATTTTTCAGTAGTGAATTTTGGGGGTGTTACAATTGTTATTACCCAAAAATATATTAATTAAAGCTTTTTTAATAATATCTCCATGTACACAAATGCATATAAGCTATGGAAGAAGCTTATGTTTAGGATCTATTGGAAAACTCTTCAAAATAAGGCTCAATTTATAATATGACTAGCAAAGTTGGGATATGGAGAAGGACACAACATTATTAAGAACTTATACAACTTTAATAGCCTTATGAATCAATTGGCTAAATATGAGACGATATGTAGATGCTTCTACTCCCGAGCTCATTATTGATGGTTAGGATATGCTATTTGTTACTCTAGGTAACATGGCTTGGGATGGTAAATTCAACATTTTGTCACAGATAACCTATTAATTGAATAATCTTGGATCAATTAGTTTTGTGGGGATAATTGAACTCAAATATTATCAAGCATTAGGGAAGAAGTGAGAATTGAGGATGGAGTTAAGAGCAATGTTTAGATTAGTCCAAGATGATATCAAAATATTACTCCAAAGCCATCTAATATTATTAGAATACCACACATAATAAAGTTTGTATCATAACATGCCAAAAAAGTCAAGCAATACCAAATTGAGTAGAACAAAGAAAAAAAGAGTACTCTCAATTAAACATTTAAGGATGATGATGTGTGTAACACACTAAAAATTACTACTAAAATTTTTATTTTTAAATAATATTTTATGGAAGGTTAAATGTAAATTATAAAATGTTACAACTACATTTATTACAAGTCCGATTAATGTACCATTCTCATACAAAGTTAAAGTAATTTAAACTTCAACAAAATTTAAATCTAAAGATAAATAACTAGCGGAATAGTCATAAAGATAAAACACAATTACTTGTAACACATATATTATCTCCAAAGACAATTATAGTTATATAGTTATAAAGACTAAGGGAAATACAAGGAACTATGAGTCCAAATAATCTGAAACTCAAAAGCACAATGTACTCTTGGCTAATAGGTTTTTTTAAATCTTTCTTATGATAATATTCTTGGTAATTTTATTTTATTTTTGTTTTGTTCATTTTTTTCCTCTACCCCTTTCATCATTATTTTTTACTCTTAACAAAAAAGGGAGGCAGGGAGCAATGGCTCCTACCATTGTTGTTACCAATTTTTACTTTCAAAAAAAGGAAAAATGGGTTTATTAGAAGAGACAAGAAGGACGAAAGAGGATGCTTATTATTTCCTTACATTAGAGGCTTCATTTTTGGTGTTTAAGAGTGTATCTTTCAACATCAATGCTAGCAAGTTTTTAAATCTCATTCCTATTTTTCTTGAGCTTTAGACCTACGTAATATAGTATTTACTTTATACCTATAAAATTATGTGCATGCCAAGTGTTTTTATGTTATTTTTATTGCTATAAGTATGCTAGCATGATTATTTAATAAATTCATGAATGTATGATTTATGTGGTATAAAACATGTTTTATGTTTGAGTTTCCACATATATGAAAATATTAATTTTTTAATTCATATATGATACAAATGATAGTATTATATTATGTATTTGAAGTCTCTTAAACATGTAAGGCATGATAGTTTTGTGAAAATAATGCTTTGTAACTATTGGCTTAGGGTTGTTTATATGAGTTTTTTATGTTATTAATTTTATTTAAGCATGATATTAGATGTATTTTAGTGTGTATATGCTTATATGTGGATGCGATGAATTTTGATTGGGAAAAAATTTATGTAATTTGTGTATGCCTTTTCTTTTCTCTTGAGTTATTTTTGTTAAATCTTTAGTGTACAGTTGTTTTCCTTGTGATTTTAAGATAAAATTTCATATAAGGCATGTTTGGATTTGAAGTGGTTTAAGGTTTTGATATGTTTTTTTTAAGTTTTAGGCATTTAAGGCATTTTTATCCTTTTACATTAAATATGTGACTTTCCAATAAAATGAGTGCATTTGAGTGTGGAAATATTTTAATAAGATAATTACATGTTTGGGTTGAAAAATGAGTGCATTTTAAGAGATATTTTGGCATTTTCTAAAAATTTTTGGAAATTCTAGAATTATATTTTATTATTAAAGTAATTATTTTAAGGTTTTTTTGACCTTGGCTTAAAGTTCATTTAATAATAATACCATTAAGAATCATTTGAGCTTAGGTTAGAGTATAAGATTATTTGGAGTAGTATATGTCATGCCAGAATTTTCATATTTAGTTATCATTGTCAAATCATTTGTTCTAAACAATTAAAGTTTATTATAAAATATTTATTTTGATCTTTTCATGTTGGTGTTTAACATTATTTGTTATTGATAAAGATTGGTTTCAAAAACCTTACATGTATAATGGTTTGGGTATTGGACAATGATCTTATATTAGATGTGATAGTAATATCTTATATTTAAAGTCTAAGCTTCAACAAATCATGTTTAAAAGCAACAAATCTAAATAGTAAAAGTTGGAGCATTAGAATGACTTCCTCCTGAGCACACATAAGACACTTTTCTAAATCTAGTATATAAGAAATGTTCATAGATTGTTGATTAAAGAACCTCCTAATTTCATGTCACTACATATAGAGAATTCTTCATGTCTTACCAAAGTGAAAAATTTGGTTCTCAGGTTTGGTAGAAGTTATCTATCAGCATGAGCAATTGCCATTCATCTTCAAGTTGGTAAGATGCTTTACCGTGGATGGAAAAGGATGGTAAGGGGCATAAGATTTGGAGGCAAGCACTATGTGTAATCTTTATGGCATGCATCTACCACATCTGATGTGAAAGAAACCAACGAATTGTGATGAATGAAAATGGTTGTTATGTGCCATTTTGCGTCTCTCGGAAACGATCCAGGGATGGATTTGGAGTTGGGGATGGGGCAATGGAGTGGAAACTTCTTGCAAGATTTTTTTTTCAAAACTCAAATGACAATGTTACCACAGTAGATGTCTTTCAATTTTCTCCCTGTACCCATCAGCTTAATTTTGGATCCCAACAACACCGTCACTCAAGCTCGGACCATCAGTTTGCCACCTCGTCCTTACCTCTATCAACTGCAGAATAACTATTTTCAAGGTGGATAGAAGACATTGTTAAATTTAGAGAACTAAAACAATTTTATATTCCTTAAAGTTGTTATCTACAACTCAGTGGCTTCTCGATTACAGTTGAAGAGGTCCAAGAAAGGAAGATATGTAGGAGATGGAACTAAGGTTGTTAATGAGCTGAGTTGAACTGAACTGGGGTAGGCTTGGGGTTGGCTCGTTTACTAAATGAGCCTAAAAATAAAGCTTGAGCTTGACTTGTTTATAAATGAGTCAAGCTTTTAATGAGTCGAGCCGACTCGCGAGCTTCGGTGGTAAATAAGCGAGCTCACGAGATTTAGTGGTAAACAAGCCGAGCTCACGAGCTTTTGCACTATAAACAAGCTCAAGCCTAAATTCATTATGCCTAAGTTTGGCTTATTTAATAATCAATCTGAGCTCGGCCTAATTTTTAATCTTTTTTAGCTAAATAAGTGAGCCGAGCCAAGCCTTTAACGAGCCAAGCCCAAAAAGCTTGTGAGTCTACTTGGTTCGTCAATAGCCTTAGATGGAAGGAGTGGAATTGAATAGGATGGATATATTTGGTCTCATTTTGATGTCGTGGAAAAATTATGGGAGATCAACAATGTTTTTCTTTTGATAATGCAGGAAACTTATTTCTCTTTAGATAGGTTAGGTTTTCATTAGTTTTAGAATATTTGGCCATATTTGGGCCTACATGAGAACTTACTCTTGTCTAAGACTATAAATAACATAAGCCAACTAAATATTATTATCAATAATAAGAAAAAGTTAATAGATGCTTTCATTATACATATATACAATTTCTATCTGTCCCCGTTTTCTATTTTTTTGAGGGATTAATATTTTTACATTTCTTTCCATATTTGGTTCTCTATCCCCATCCCCGTGTATCACTGCGAATGGATGTTTCAAGAGCAAAGAAGAACTCTCGAGTATATAGTTTGGTCAATTATATGGAACTAGCTGGTAAGCCTGGTATAATGGACTATTTATCTTCTAGTGTTTCGTTTTGTCACTTAGTCAAGATTCTTAATAATGTGAGCAATGAGCTTGTGTGATATGATTAAGTATTTTATAAGGTTGAACTATATATCCAATCATTTGTAATAAAAGTTGCATGTACTTACGCAAAAGGTGGGGGGGGGGGAGGGTGAAAGTATTGAACTATATTTGACTCACATGGTTCTATTATATATGTTTCTATCATGTTGTTTGTTAGAACCAATTTTTTGTAGGTGAGAAATTAGTTAGATCGTTTTACATGTATAAATATTGAAAACCATTCATTTATTTACAACAACAAATAAAATTAAGGTACAACTTCTTCTCAGTTCTTCTCTCTCTCTCTCTCAAGCTCTAATCTTGTTTTAATGGATTTCTTCCTCCACTTCCAACATGGTATCAAAGCATAGTTTCTTTGATTCTTTGTTAACAACCTTAAATTGTTTTCCTCTCAATTATATCATCTCCTTATCAATCAATGTTTTTCAAACAAATTCATTTTTAAATGTCAAATGGAACTCAAGATGACTATTTGATGATTCTCAAACCAATCCACTTGTTAATTCTAATTTGCATCTATACCTCCATGCAAATGATAATATTGGTATTATCTTAGTTTCAAATTTTTTTTAGGCATTGGTTTCGTGCCATGGAAATGATCTATGCTAATTTCCTTAAATGAAAAATGCAAGAAGGGTTTTGTAAATGGCTTATATCCCAAGACAACTCTCTCATTACCAGATTTTGAAGATTGGTATCGATGCAGCGGCATGGTGATTCATGGATTCTCAATGCCATAATAAAGGATAGCACATATATCTTGATCTACCATGAGACGTCATTTGAGTTATGGAAAGGAATTGAAGGGAGATTTGAGCAAACATGTGCCATTCACTTGTTTCAAGTTGAACAACTTAATTGGATATCATAGGGAAGCAGTAACATCACCACGTACTTCAATTAGATCATGAAAATATGGGATGAAATCAAGGTCATTAGCAATTTACAACATGTACTTGTGGAAGGAAGCTTGGGCTAAATTTTTTGATGAGCAGAAGTTTGTTAATTTATTGATGGGACTTAATAAAAGTTACCCTAGTGTTCGAGGTAACCTTCATCTCATGAAATCTCTCCCTACTATTTCCAAAACATATTCTTTATTTTTACAAGAGGAAAGGCATTGTAGTGTACGAAGTTGTTCCCTATTTGCAATTGAGTTTGCCTCCATGAATACCTCTTCTAATTTTAGATTTCAAGCTTCTAAATAGAAAAATAAGAAGAATAATAATTTTTGTGATTATTGTAAGAGAAAAGGTCATACTAAAGTTTTCTAATTAATTCAAAGAATGGGAAAGATAAGAAGTATGTAGCTTAATTATTGAGTGAAAGTCATGTTTATTTTGCACCAGAACATTCAACCTCAATCATTCCAAGACTCTCAACACAATAATGTAATATGCTGCTTAGTTTATTGAATGGAGCTTCTGTTGGTGAGCATCCACTCGTGCATATTCTAACTGTTGGTCATTATACAAACTTCATAGATAATGTGGCTAGTCTTTCTCATTTTGATTTGGAGTCATGTTCATATTTGCATTGTATTCAAGCATCCATTTATGTTAAACCATGTGCTACTCTCCTCATTTTTTTTTCCAACATTGAACCCTTACCAAAATCTTTTACAATTATCTTACCCAATTGCATTGGTGCTTTTAGTTTCACACCAAGGCACAATTGAGTTGTTCACATCTCTAGTTCTTAATGATATGCTACTTGTACCAAGTTTTAACTACAATATTTTGTCCATCAAAAAATTAACTACACAATTAAATGGGCATACCATCTTCTCAACTAACGAATGTGTATTACATGCTCCTTCACTGAAGAGGCAGTTGGTTCTTGGTAAAGCTATATGTGGATTGTATTTTCTCTATCAATCTTCAAACTATTCCCCTATCAAAACATCAACAAATTAACAATTAGCCATGTGCTCATTCTATAGCTACGACAATCGTTCCAGCCTTTAGCTTACCTTCTTTTTCTCTTTTGTCAGATCAAATGTAACATAAAGTTGTCTTAATTGTTAGATATTCTTTAATTACTCTTTCGTGTAAAGATTTATCTCAGCGATGGCATCATAGGCTGGGACACCTACCTTTATACAAATTATAATAGTTGGAATTAATAAAATCATATTCGACTGAATTTTTTCTTTTCAATAGTCCCTATTCTATTTGTCCAAAAGCAATATAGCACATGTTTTCATTCCCCCACAATCACATTCATAAAAAAACACCTTTTGATTTGGTTCATATATATGTATGGGGTCCATATCATACACAAACCTATTCAAGGCATAAATATTTTCTCACACTTTTAGATGATTATACTCAAACTACTTGGACTTACTTGTTGAGTGCCAAGAGTTATGCCTTTACTATCCTTAAATCCTTCACATATCTCATTGAAACTCAATTTCACACAACACCAAAAGTTTTCAGATATGATAATGCTTATGAACTTGGCTCTTCATGATAATCTACTAAATTCTTCCAAGATAAAGGCATCCTTCACCAAAAATCATGTCCTCACACACCACAACAAAATGGTGTTGTTAAAAGAAAGCACAAGGAAATCTTAGAAACATCAAGAGATCTTTTATTTCAATCACATTTACCACTTAAAATATTGGGGAGATTGTATATTGACTACTACATACCTCGTCAATTATTTTCCTTCCAAACTTTACAATGGAAAAACACGGCATGAACTCTTAGTTGGGAACAAACCTCAATATCAACATCTATGAACTTTTCATTGCCTATGTTTCATGTCCACCTCCCAAACTCAAAGAGACAAATTCCTACCTCAATCAATCCCATGTGTTTTCTTAGATTACCCAATTAGTAAGAAAGCTTACAAGGTTTTTAATCTTGTGGACCACGAAATTCACATCTCCTGTGGCGTCATTTTTCATGAGCATGTTTTCCCATATCTACCCTTATACAAGATACAGTAGTTGGAATTAATAAAATCATATTCAACTGAATTTTTTCTTTTCAATAGTCCCTATTCTATTTTTCCAAAAGCAATACAACACAAGTTGTCATTCCCTCACAATCACATTCATCAAAAAAAAAACCTTTTGATTTGGTTCATATATATGTATGAGGTCCATATCATACACAAACCTATTTAGGACATAAATATTTTCTCGCACTTGTAGATGATTATACTTGAACTACTTGGACTTACTTGTTGAGTGTTGAGAGTTATGCCTTTATTATCCTTAAATCCTTCACATATCTAATTGAAACTCAATTTCACACCACACCAAAAGCTTTCAGATCTAATAATGCTTATGAACTTGGCTCTTTATGAGAATCTACTCAATTCTTCCAAGACAAAGGCATCCTTCAACAAACATCATGTCCTCACACACCACAACAAAATGATGTTGTTAAAAGAAAGCATAGGCACATCTTAGAAACAACAAGATATATTTTATTTCAATTTGGGGAGATTGTATATAGACTACTACATACCTCGTCAATCATTTTCCTTCCAAACTTCTTAATGGAAAAAAACCACATGAACTCGTATTTGGGAACAAACCTCAATGCCAACATCTGAGAACTTTGGGTTGCCTATGTTACATGTCCACCTCCCAAACTCACAGAGACAAATTCCAACCTCAATCAATCCCATGTGTTTTCTTAGGCTACGTACCCATTTGGTAAGAACGCTTATAAGGTTGTTAATCTTGTGGACCACAAAATTCACATCTCCCGTGACATCATTTTTCATGAACACGTTTTCTTATATCTACATTCTATCACATCTTCCTTCTATTCACTACCTAACCTAGTCGTATATTATTTGCTAGCCTATTCACTACAAACTACACCACAATCATCTTTCTCTTCACCACATATTCCTTGTCCACCTATCTCTCTACAACAAATCAACACACCATCTTCTATTCATGTCTCTTTACGAAGGTCATCTAGACCTCATTATTCTGCTCCTCATCTTCAAAGTTACATATGCAGCAGTGTGCATGGTTTACTCATTTATTTGATGATTTATTAGTTCCTTTTATCACTCTAATACCTCTTAAATATGATAACCAAGCTGCCATATACATCGCAAAGAACCCGGTATTTCATGAACGTACAAAACACATTGAGTTAGATTATCAATATGTACTTGAACAAGTTCAATGCAGCCTTATTAATCTTCTTCATGTTTGCACAAAAGACCAACTAGCTGACATTATGACCAAGAGCTTACCTAGCCCATTGTATCATTCCATAATTGACAAGTTGGGAGTGTGCACCAGTTCACCCTCTTTAACTTGAGAGGGGATGTTGAACTATATTTGACTCCGTGGTTTTGTTATATTTGTTTCTATCATATTGTTTGTTAGAACCAATTTTGTATAGGTGAGACCTTAGTTAGAATTTATTACATGTATAAATACTGTAAACCGTTCATTCATTTACAACAACACATAAAATTATGGGCACCTTCTTCTCTCTCTCTCTGATCCTGTTTTAATGGAGTTCTTCCTCCATTTCCAACAAGAAGAGAGGGTGCGAGGCTTATCCTAACCTAAATCTCACATCGGTAGGGAAGCTCAATGGTACATGTTTGATGAATAATACCTTTGGCCCAGGCAAATGGCACCTAAATTTTCTTCACGACACAATAAAAGGGCTACAAAGTTAAGTTTGGTCAAACGATGCTTGTTCGCTCTGAAATGGAACTGTTGTCCCTCTTTCTCGCACTCGTGGATTTAGCTTACTTGTGATGGATGGTGAACCTACTCGGAATTGAAGGAAATAAGCAAAAACGGTGTACGAATCAGACATCGAAGAGACTATTTTATGGCCAAGGTACAATACCAGATTAGCTTTAAAAGGGATGGAGTATGAACAAAAATAAACGATAGAGAGAAAAAGCGGATGGGAGCCGCTTTAAAGTGAAAAAAAAAATCGTCTACGCTTTTCTTTATTTTTTCCACCAAAATTTAAGCATGGAAAAAAAAATTAGCTAGTTCTTCCTATAATTCTTTAGTCTTCGGAATAGTTATAGAGTTGGTGTTTTGTAACTTTGATACTAAAATAATAAATTTTTTTATTTACTTTATTTCAAAGGTCGTCTACCCTTAAAATAAAATTTCTTATTTTAATTCTCATTTATTCATATCTTATCACTATCGATGTATTAAAATTTCATTTCACTTGTATTTTCGATTCCAAAAATATTTGTTATTATTTTTATATTTTATTATCTCTGTATCTCTATTTCTTTAAAATATAAACAAATATACTTTATAATTTAAAACATTATAATTTTTTATGGTCCCTGTTCTCGTACCCATAAAAAGCTGCACATCCCACAGACAAATATGAAATGAGTTCCCCGACCCACAATAGTCGTTTTTTTCTTTTCTTTTCTGTTGTTTTTTGTTGCAAAAGGCGAGACCTAGTCAGCTCAAGTACCAGCGCTACGCCCCTGCTGATGTAAATTTGAAGGTGATAGCCACTACCTGGCAGCTGCAAACAGTAGAGCCACGTTCGTTCGTGCCTAAAGCCGGCCGGCAATATGGGGGTAGGTGAAAAAAATGTAATCCATCCACCTGCGACGCACGTGGAAGCATATAAATATATACACATACGTATCTTTGAGCAACCAAAAGGCGTTATATCACATATTCTCTCGAAATTAAAGGCGATCAGGAGTCATGGCCATCACGAAACCCAGAGCTGCATTAACCCTGACGGCTGTTTGTTTTCTGGTGTCGGCCATAGTATCATCGGAAGCCATGTATGATTATTCACCCGACTCGTCCGCGAAAAAGGCAGCTTCTTCGTCTTCTTCAACCGGAGCAGCGGGGCTCGGTTCGTGTCCTTCTATGGTTATTGGAGCTCTTGCGTTGTTTGTTTCATTGATTGTATCCGCCAACGAAGTCAAGTTGTTTTGATTGGCAAAAAAAAAAATGTAAATACATTGGTTTGTTTGATTGGATTGAATTGAATTGAAATGAATGATCGCGCGGCGTGAGTTATGTTGTCATCATTTTCTCACAATTATTGTAACATGAAGATTTTACCCCTTTTTTTAAAAAAAAAAAAAAAAAAATTGGTAGTCAGATCAATCAAGCATACACCACGAGTTTATTACATTCGTACACAAACAAATACTGGAAGTCGCACGCAGCAGCTTACGTACGCACGCACGCTGGCTTTGCTATCAATCTATGTAAACTAGAACTATAACACGCGCGTAATTGCTCCCAAGTTATGAACGCAGGGAGTCTGAAAATAATTAAATTATAAACAAAGACAGCGTTTAGCAGGAGGCTTTCTTCCTGTTGCTCTGAACTTATTTGCTTTTTCCTCAACTTTCGATTCTTCGTTTCTTTGTTTGTCTCTGGCTTGTGTTTTTTCATCCTTTGCTACCTGTCTTATCCTTTCCATATCTTTTCTGTAGCTCGCATGTGCTTTCACTATCTTCTTCTCCATCTCACTCTGTCCAAAAAACAAAAAAATTGCTTTAAATCAATCAATTCTCAAGAACAAAATAAGAAAGGAAAAAAGAGTCGGGAACTAGTTTTTCGAATTAGGTACGAAAATTACAGACCTCTATTTTATGCAATCTACAGGCTGCTTTCTTCCTCCGATTATCCTCCCATTTAACTATTGTATTATTCAGCTTGTCATACCTGCAGAAATTAGTGAGCTTTACTGGCTGCCAATAATGATCCATAACGAATACGGGAGAAACAAAATTTCCTTAAAAAAAAAAAAGTAGTAGTTTTCGGTTTTACTGCTTTTTGATCTTGGCCAATTCTGCTCTTTCCCAATCGTCGGCTTCGGCTTCTGTCTGTTGCTGTATTTTTCCGCTGCTCTCTGCTTCTTCACCGCCGTCGGTCATCTTCTGTTTTCCTTTGTCCTTTCGTGTGAATCCTGCTGGGAATCTTCTTGTTTGCCCTCGTGGCGGCGGCGGAGGCGGCGGAGGCGGCGGTGGAGGTGGGGGTAGGGTAATGGGTTTCGGAGCATCCACAATTTCTCGTCTCTTCATTATTTCTTCTTCTTCTTCCAGCAGTAGCTTATCTCTGAAACTGGAAGATGTTGTCTTTTTCTTTGACTGGATCGGATCAGTTGGCTTCTCTTCAGGAGGCGGATTTGAAGTACTACCAATAGCTGGGTCGAATTCATCCTCTGATTTCATTCTTAAAAATCTCTCTGCGCTCAACAAAATAAACCCATGATAAACACCACGCTTTCAACGTATCATTATTAAATGCATGCTTTGGTGTTCATCATGTAACGTGGCTTGCGCCTTTGTTATGGTTGGCGACAGCACGTGCGTGCGTACCTGTGAAACTCTTAGATGCTCTGCGCCCAGATTCTGCTCGCCGCCCCAAGCTGCCATCTTCTTCTTCTTCTTCTTCTATGTTGGCCCTGCGTTCATCTAAAGGAGGCAGAGGAGTTTCCAGGCCAGGTGATGTCCGGGTACTTGGATCGGGACTCGGTCCGAGGATATTGATTGCATAGGTAGCTGCAGCAACAGCAGCTGCATGCTCGTCGTCGCGACGACTGCTCACTTTGCCTGAAATCTGTCTCTGAAACCACTTCCGAGCTGCATATATACGATCGTATCATGTATATGCAGATATTCTCCTCCCTTTTAATAATAATTACCGAGACCTTTTTCTTTTCTCTCTAATTTGTTCTGGAAAGTTTTGATATGCAGCTTACCTCCTTTGAACGATGCCGTCTTTTGCGGAGGTAACTTACCTCCTTTGCTGCTACCTCCCGTCTGTTCTTGCCCTGAACCAGAAGATCTGCCCCTTCGTAATATCCAAAAGAAAAAAAGGAAAGTTATTATTAGTGCTGCGGTTACGTAGGCAGGGGTCTTAATGAAATTTGAATATGCATCCAAAAATTAAGTATATGATGTGAAGATCCATGTACTTAATTACCTCCCCCCTTGTTTGATCAGCTCTTGCATTGCGTAAGGGGAAAAGGGCAAAAGGATTAAAAAAAAAAGAAATACAATACAAGCAGCTTCGTATGCAATGACAATATGTATGCCTGTTGTATAGACAGCAGCAGCAGGTGTTTCCTTGTAGGAAGACACAGTACCGTCTGATAATTTGGATTATATTTGAGGAGGGGTAAGAACAAGAATAGATTCTTTGCGAAAGAGAGGAGAACTCGCTCAAATCACGATTCAATTTTGTTTATTCATTTTTTTTTTTTTGAGAGGGGGCAGAGAGGGGGCGGGGGACAGAGACTGACCCAGTAAAGAAAAGAACCTTAACTTAGTTCCTTCCTCTTTGTTGCTTTTCAGAAAGCCGTATGAGCTTTTCTCTGGGGATCAGGAAGGTATCTATCCTAGTTCCGCATGCATCTATTCTTAGTGGCAAACTGATGGATGGATGGATGGATGGAAAGCCAATCTACATCCTAAAGTATGTACGTTTTTTCATGATACGGACAAGCCGTGGTTTGTTACGTACGGCTATACCAAGAAGATCAGATTGAGCTGTAGAGAAAATATTTTTAGAGTAAAAGATAATACTACTCCTTACATTTTAAGCCTTCTTCTATTATTGGTGACCGATGTTTTCTTCTACCCACATTTTTTTTTTCTATCCGGTGCTCTCTTCATTCTTACTGCGAGAAGAATTTTTTTCCCACAGCAACATATTTAAGGTAAGTTTAATTTTTAATTTTTAATTTATAATGTATAACTATCTAAGTTTCAATTTTTAAATTTATAAATGTGTAAGTATAATTTTTTTTTATTAATTAGATCTAGTAGATGTAAGTATAATTTTTTTATTAAGGAGAAGATCTGCTTCCTTTCGACAAAATCTGCCGATATTGCTGCTGTGTTTCGGCAAAATGGATCGAAGGGAGGGCTGTGTTTCGGCAAAATGGACAGAAAGGCAGGGTTTAGATCGGCTAAATCTTCCGATGTAGGAGGGTTGCTTTGGCAAAATGTGCCGATGCCTAGGGGAGGACTTCGGGCAACAACGCCGATCCATGTGAATAAATTTATCGTTAGGGTTTCGGTTATAATTATAATTATATTTATTAATAATAATTTGTTAATTATAATTTATCTTAATAATATATTTTGATTATGGTTAATTGATTAATTTTAGAAAATATATTTTTAGATTTATTATACTCTAATATTTGAATTAAATCTAGGTTTTAGTAAATTATCTTTCTATTATAGGATTTTGGTTATTTTTAGGATGTAAAATTATATATATTAATTATAGTTTATTAATAATATTAATTGTACTCTAATATTCTAATTAAATATAGGTTTGGTAAATTATATCTCTATTCTATAGTTTTGGTTATTTGTAGGATATATAATCATATATATTAATTATGGTTTATTAATTATATTGATTATGCACTAATATTTTAAATAAATATAGGGTCGGTAAATTATCTCTCTATTCTAGGGTATTGGCTATATCTTTGATGTGTAATTATATATATTAATTATGGTATATTAATTATATTAATTATGCTGCCATAATTTAATTAAAGATAGGTTCGCGTGTATTATCGCTAGGGTTTCAACTTAATAATCTTAATTATAATTATAATTATATTTATTAATAATAATTTGTTAATTATAATTTATCTTAATAATATATTTTGATTATGGTTAATTGATTAATTTTAGAAAATATATTTTTAGATTTATTATACTCTAATATTTAAATTAAATCTAGGTTTTAGTCAATTATCTTTCTATTATAGGATTTTGGTTATTTTTAGGATGTAAAATTATATATATTAAATATAGTTTATTAATAATATTAATTTTACTCTAATATTCTAATGAAATATAGGTTTGGTAAATTATATCTCTATTCTATAATTTTGGTTATTTGTAGGATATATAATTATATATATTAATTATGGTTTATTAATTATATTGATTATGCACTAATATTTTAACTAAATATAGGTTCGGTAAATTATCTCTCTATTGTAGGGTATTGGCTATTTTTTGGATATGTAATTATATATATTAATTATGTTTTATTAATTATAATAATTATCTCTTGTAATTTAATTAAATATAGGTTCGGTAAATTATCTCTCTATTGTAGAGTTTTGGCAATTTGTTAGGATATTTAATTTGTAAATATTAATTAAGGTTTATTAATGATATTTGTTAATGATATATTTTAATTATGGTTAAGTTGATTAAATTTGTTTATTATGTTTATAGATTTGTTAATACTTTGTTAATTATGTTATTGTATTATTTATATATGATTAGATGTTTATTATATTTATTTATATTTTCATTAAATATGTTATTTATTGTTATGTGATGGGGATTCTTGGTGAATGTTTTTAATTATATTGATAGGATAATAGGTTAGATTTGTTTAATATTTTTGTTAAATGTATTTATAATAGATTAAATATGTTTATATTTGAATTATATTTAATTAGTTTGCTAATTTTTATGGAATATATTTGGATAATTTTGGTTGGATTATTGAAAACATAGATGAGGACATACCTTAATTAAGTATACTTTAGTTGTTATATTATACTAAACTCCTACTAGTAAGTAATACAAATATTGTTGATATATTTAATTAATAAAGTAGAGGATTAATGTAAGAGATTGTATTTGAGTTATATGGTTGGATATACAGATCTCTTTCGCTATCATAATATGGGTTGATATTTATTAATGATATTAATTTCATGTATGTAATTAGGTTTTATTTATGTTATCACGTATTACCTTCAATTCATATACATAATTATAATTAAATTTAGGCATTTATTATTGAAATTCAAATGAGTCACAGACAAGACAAAGTAATAGATAGAACTGATGGTCATCATGTTACTGCTTCTTCACGACGTAATAGAACTGCTACTGAGCTACCTGTGCCGATGGCTCGTTTGAGAAATTTTGGAAAGAGTATTACCAAAGGATTACGATGAGGTAAGAAATCTGGAGAACAAGAATCGAAAGAAGCATCAGAACAACAAGAATATGCATAAGTTCCCGAAGAACCAAGGTCTATGAAACACCCCAAAATTCTAATTCTCAAAATTATGGCCAAATAAGGATTTATTAGGAAAATTAATTATATAAATTATTTTATTAAAATTAAGAGAGTTAATTAAGGTAAATTAAGAGGAAAAAAATAAAGAATTTAATTGGAAAAAATTTAGGGTATTTTTCTAATTAACATGGAAGTTAAGGAAATTTATCTAAAATAGCCTAAATTAAGCTAAAAAGGAATTAATTATTATTTTCTAAATATTGATATTCTAAATAACCCAAAAATATTCTAAATAATTTATGCAAAATCCAAAACCCAAAAAAAAACCCTTTTTTCCCTTTTTCTTCCTTTTTTTTTTCCTTTCTTCTTCCCCGCCGGTTGGGCCTCGCCTGGCCCAACTTCCCCTTTTCCCTTCCGTCTCCTTCCCCCATTGCCCAGCGCGTCCAGACCGCATCGCAGGGCGCGACGCAGTGTTTCACCCCTCTAATTGTTGAAACGCCGCGTTCCATTTATTGACGAAGTAACCGTTGCCAGCTGGCCGATCTGGTTCCCTTTTTCTTTTCTTCTTTTCTCCCCGAGCCGCCCTGTCCCGATGTCATCTTCTTCCCCGAGGCGTGGTGGCGACCGAGGGACTGCAACCCCGGCGCTCCGCCGGCCGTGCATGCTGCCACCGTCCTTCCCTCCCTCTCCCGTCGCTTTCTTTCACAATTTCAGCCCCAACCAACCTATTCCCCTCTCCCGAGCACCCTGGCCTTTTCCCTTTCCCTCTTCCCTCGACCTCGACGCCTCTGCCATGGCAGAACCGCCTCGACTGCCGCCACCAGGCGGCATGCCTAGTACCTGCCACCGCTTGCCTTCTTCCCCTTGTCATTGCCCACCTCAATCGGCCTATAAATACCTAATGAGCATCCTTAATCTGGGTTTTGATTTCGAAACCCAGAAACCCTCCATTCTTGCCGCCGCCCCATTAGACGAGCCGTCCCCCACCGCCGCCTATTGCCGACGGCCAAAACACCTCTATAACCGCTCCTTGCACCACCCTCTACCTAACCAAACCCTCCTCGTCCCTTGATTTCCCCAGCACGAGCCACCCCGGCTGTGCAAAGTCACCCTCCCCAAACGACCAACTTCAGCCCCTGCCACCTTCGCACACCACTACCGTCAATTCCGCCGCCACCAATGCGAAAAAGGGAGAGGTTACTTGTGGAAGAAGAAAGTGATATGTTTGGGGATTAAATCTAATTAAGGTGAGAAGTGGGGAGATGGATGGAGCAATGGTTGTGTAAGTGAGAGGAAATTAGGCCACATAGGTCTAATTAGGGTTTTCAAGGGAAGACCCTCGAGGGTAATGGTAGGTGGAGTTGATGTCGCGAGGTGTTGCGCCCTAACCCGCACCCTTAGGAGTTGGGTTTTCATTAAAGGGTTAGTGTAAAGGGAAATGGATGGCAGAGTGTGAGTTAATGGGCGCCGAGTCTTAAGATATGGGACGGACCCTCTTTGGGGGATAATTATAGCTGGAGTTAGTCATGCATGTCTAGGGCGGAATTTGTTGAATAAGATACGATAAAATACTAATCATGTAAAGTGAAAGGGTACTCAGCCGGGGCCAACTGATCCACTGATAAGGAATAGTGGTGTGGACTATTGTCCCGCAAGTGACCGATCCACCAGGGAATAATAGTGGTGTGGACTTCATCCCACAAGTGACCGGCCCACCGAAAATAATAGTGGGGGATCCCGAGCTCAGTAAACCAAACCCTAATTTGTTAATACACATAAAAGATACTAAGTACTTACAGTGGAACACCATGAGAGTCAGGGCCAGTCCGATCCACCGGCATAAAATAGTGGTTAGGTGCGTTCTGCCCTATAAGTGACCGATCCACCGGCTATAATAGTGGTTAGGTGCGTTTTGCCCTATAAATGACCGATCCACCGGCTATAATAGTGGGGTTCCCGTACTCGCATGGATTAATAAAGATTATGATGTGAATCTATTATAATTACCGGAGATCTAAAAGAATAAGTCTATCAGGACCATAGCTAGCCTTTACCACCTGTTACTATATGCTGTTCATATGACTATGCCATGTATACTGTGTAGTGTGTTTTGTATGTTGGCCTTAGTGCACCTACTACCTTACTCAGTATCAGACTCATACTGATACTACCTTGGTTGAATGGGTCCTGTGATGATCCACCGATGGTGGGGAGCAGACCTCTTGTGCAGGTTTAAGATCGGATACTGTTTTGGGGTGGAAGGCCTGACTTGAGTGAGTAGGAAATCCGGATATTGATCCTTCGGGATTTGTTTTATTTAACTGTATTCATCTTGGGAAGTTACAAGTGTTGTATTTAAATTTCCAAGGGTTTTGTAATCGACTTTTAATTTCTCGTACTCTGATAAACTTTTAAAATTCAAATTTAATTGTTGGACAGGTTTTAGCCTTGCATCTAACATGAGATAGATGGTTGACATGTATCTTGTGTTAGATGTGGTGGTAACATTTCCCAAATTCTCTCCTAGCTTCCGCTTTATTCTTTCAAAAAAAAATTTCAGGAGTAAAATTTGGGGGTGTTACAAGTTGGTATCAGAGCTTTTGGTTGTTGAGAATCGGGTTTCGGTTAGAGATTCGGTTTTCACGATCCTAAATGTTTTAACTCAAAATGTATCTACCTTCTTTCAAGTGAATTTTAAATCCGGATTAGCTTATGAGGATAGTACGATGGGGTAGCGTAAGTGGCCTGGTGTTTTGCTGCTATAATTATGGTCTTGTAATTATTTTGCCCTTAAGGGGGTAGTAACCCTACTAGGCTTACCCTAGTCTTACAGGTTCAGTGAATTGATAACCTTAAGGCGTACCTTGCTGGATATAGTATGATGTGACATACATTGTAATATATTGTTGGTGGAGTAGTTTCACTTTTGGAGTTGTAAGGAACTTAGGTTGGTAACTTTGATGGTGATGTTTAAATAGATGTGTCGTCTTCATTTGGGAGAAACCTAGAATGGTGATAATAAAAATGATAATGTTGAGGTTTAGATAGAGGTGTTTGTTTTTATAAATAGTGTGTAAGGTGTCGGATTTACCCTAGTGATTTTAATGATGCCGTACAACTTTCATTATGTGTTTATATCTGGTTTCCGTTGATTAGCATTCAAGCACAAGTTGCTATAGTAGTAGCATTTTCAAATTTAAGTGCTTAGACTACCATGGTTATAGTATAGATTAGGGAGCCTACCAATGGAATGTTTTGGGTTAGAATTCCCTTTAACCTAGGTGTATGTGGTTGGTGTGTAAGAGGACCGTTTATGAGTCGTTGAGCCAAGTGTTAGCCTTGCTTTCTTGTACGATGTTATAGAGATAACTCATTGTGTAAGGTTTTATGCGCATATTGTGTATTGGTGGTATTATTGGAATTGTGTAATCTTTAGAATTTTCGTTCCATTATTCTACTTGAACTTCATGACATACTTATTATTATTATTATTATTATTATTATTATTATTATTATTATTATTATTATTATTATTATTATTTTCATCTTTTTTAAGACTTTATTTTAAAGGATAACATTTTTGTAACTTGTTTGACTTTAAGTATGTACTTCTTCCTTGTTGAATTCTATTGTATTTGATTTATTGAGCATTGATTCTCCTTCTTTTATTTCACCTCTTATACCCTGTTTTGATCCGACTTTACGTGGTTTAGTTTCGTAAACGTCGTTTTACTTTTTTTCGGATCTACTTTTAACCTATTTATTGCGGCCAATATTTTATCCAATCGTTTTGTCAAGTCTCCACTACTTAGGTTTTGCTGAACTTCGGGGACGAAGTTCCTTTTTAAGGGGGTAGTGATGTAATACCCCGTATTTTTAAAATCCAGATTTATTGAGTTTAATGATTTTATTAGCTTAATTTGATGTAAACAATTAATTATTTTAATTTCGATTTGTTTTATGGAGTTATCGATGATTTCAAATTCATATTTGAATTTAATTAATTGTTGTCATTGCGAACCATTCTAGGTAAATTCGTTCACGACAATGATTTTAATATATTCTTATGAATTCGATTTTCGGTTAAAAATATGTATTCCCGTTCTTTCTCGTATTTTTATTTTTAATATTTTAGATTTGTTTTCGATTATAACCTTGTCATGTGTTTACGGCATTATTTTGAAGTTATATTCGTTGACGAAATACATTATTTAAATTATAGAATTTCTATTTAAATAGCTAAAGTTATTTTAATGACTTCACCTGTAAAATATATATATATGTTCGACTTTAAATTTATTCGATTCCAGAAATCGTTAATATTTTCGGAAAGTTTAAATTAAAAATATTTTTGAAATTGATTTAAGAATTTCTTTTTGAAATTAATTTTCCTCCGTTCTATGCTTTTTAGTTTGCGGAAAACCGATTTCGGAAATTATTAAAATTAGTCTTGGTTTGTTTGAATTTGACTTAAATATTTTATTATATGTTTTAAATATTATTTTGGGGCCTTATAATGTATTTCTGTAAATAATATAAATTTTTATGTTTATTGGTAAATTCTTCTGAGAATGTTTCTAAAATTCTTTATATAACTCTTTTGTTAATTTTAAGCCTTTGGATCCTTTCGAAATAGATTTTCGATAAATAAATTTCTGATTAAATTCTCCCAATATTAATTTTTGATATTTAGTATTTTAATTTGAACTTATACCCTAGGTACAACAATCCCTAGTTCATCACTAAGGGGGTAGTTGATTTAAGTATAGTTAACGATGTGTCATTATGGAAGTTTAGAATACCCTAACCCTAACCCTAGAGAACTGCAAGTGACTTCGGGGTTGAAGTCTTTCTTTAAGGGGGTAGTGATGAAATACCCCCAAAATTCTAATTCTCAAAATTATGGCCAAATAAGGATTTATTAGAAAAATTAATTATATAAATTATTTTATTAAAATTAAGAGAGTTAATTAAGGTAAATTAAGAGGAAAATAATAAAGAATTTAATTGGAAAACATTTAGGGTATTTTTCTAATTAACATGGAAGTTAAGGAAATTTATCTAAAATAGCCTAAATTAAGCTAAAAAGGAATTAATTATTATTTTCTAAATATTTTTATTCTAAATAACCCAAAAATATTCTAAATAATTTATGCAAAATCCAAACCCCCCAAAAAAAACCCCTTTTTCCTTTTTTCTTCCTTTTCTTTTTCCTTTCTTCTTCCCCGCTGGTTGGGCCTCGCCCGGCCGAACTTCCGCTTTTCCCTTCCTTCTCCTTCCCCCGCGGCCCAGCGCGTCCAGCCCGCATCGCAGGACGCGACACAGTGTTTCACCCCTCTAATTGTTGAAACGCCGCGTTCCATTTATTGACGAAGTAACCGTTGCCAGCTGGTCGGTCCGGTTCCCCGAGCCACCTGGTCCCGATGTCATCTTCTTCCCTGAGGCGTGGCGGCGACCGAGGGACTGCAACCTCGGCGCTCCGCCGGCCGTGCACGCTGCCACCGTCCTTCCCTCCCTCTCCCGTCGCTTTCTTTCACAATTTTAGCCCCAACCAACCTATTCCCCTCTCCCGGGCACCCTAGCCTTTTCCCTTTCTCTCTTCCCTCGACCCCGATGCCCCTACCATGGCAGAACCGCCTCGACTGCCGCCAGCGGGCGGCATGCTTGGTACCTGCCACCGCTTGTCTTCTTCCCCTTGTCATTGCCCACCTCAATCGGCCTATAAATACCTAATGAGCATCCTTAATCTGGGTTTTGATTTCGAAACCCAGAAACCCTCCATTCTTGCCGTCGCCCCATTAGACGAGCCGTCCACCACCGCCGCCTATCGCCGACGGCCAAAACACCCCTATAACCGCTCCTTGCACCAACCTCTACCTAACCAAACCCTCCTCGTCCCTTGATTTCCCCTGCACGAGCTACCCTGGCCGTGCAAAGTCGCCCTCCCCAAACGACCAACTTCAGCCCCTGCCACCTTCGCACCGCCACCGCCATCAATTCCGCCGCCACCAACGCCATCTCTAACCTCCAAAATAACCAGGGGAGCCTCCTCTACCTCCCCACACCTCCCTTTTCTTCCTCATCCCTTCCTTATCCTCCTCCCTCCTTTCTTCTTCTTCTACCACCTCAAACCTCCACAACCACCGCCGCTGCTGCCTCCACCGTGCGCCGCCGCCAGTGCCGCCACTGCCTTAGGTGGTCCTCCAACTTTTCCCAAACCTTAAACTCATTTTGTACAAACATTAATTATTTAATAATATTAATGGTATTATCTATATTATTATTATTATTATTATTATTATTATTACCATTATTATTATTATGATTATCCTTATTGTTACTATTATTATTATTATTATTATTATTATTATTATTATTATTATTATATTTATTATCTTGTTAACATTGTTAATATTAACCTTACCCATTATCACTTTCATTATTAATATAGATACTTGGACCCTTATATTACTATTATCATTTTGATTACTATATTATGGTTATTATCATTATTATTACTATGTTTAACGTTATTGTTATTATCATTATTATTTTTATTATCATTACTATTACTATTAGTATTATTGTTGTTGTGGTTGCTGTTGGCATTGTTAATAATATTACTATTATTTCTATTATTATTAATGTTATTGAAACCAAAATGGGCATGTTCCCCTTGGTCATTATAGAAGAAGAATACCCAACCTTAGTATTATTACGATTATTGTTATTAGTCAAACCTTGCTAATATTGTTCCTAATGCCCTTGTTACTAACATTATTACTATGGAATCATTGTTAGTTATTACTAGTACTATGGTTATTGTTTTGCTAATATTATTATAACAAAAACATTTGAACTCTTATATTATTATTATCCCAAATATAACTAATATCATTATTATTTTTAATAATATTAGCGCCTTGTTAGTAATACTAATATTATAATATTATCTTACCCTAGAACCATTATTAGCCTTAACCCTAAAGATGTTAGGGATTCTATTTCTAAGAGCATGGGTATTACTATTATTATTATTATTAGCACTATTCTATTTTAACAAATATTAGTACTATCATTAGAAGGAATAAAGCTATTAGGTGATATAAATATAGTTATGAATAATAACATAAGTACATTTTAACTAGTAATAACTAGTAGGTTAACTTGATGGAAAGAAAACCCTAGTTCACTTATAAAACTCCGTGTAATAATAAAAACCTAATCTTAGACTAAAATAAGAAATAATAGTATTTTCGGGTAGAAGGGAACTAACCATTAGTCTTATCCTCCTATAGGTTAATTGAGACAAAGTTCCAAAGAGTTGTAGGAGCGTGCTCCAAGCCCGGCGTCGCTTTAGGTAAGGATGTAGATAAGGCCCATGTGTGTTATGTGAATTGTATGCCTTGGATGCCTTGTATTTCATGTTATATTATGTATCGTATGATTTTCCTTAACTTGCCCTATGTGTAGCGCAGCTTGGAATTGAGGTATGTTTTGTATGTGTTTGTATGGCATGAGCATGATATGTATGAGTGGTGATTGTGGTGTGATATGATATGGCCCTCTAAGACATGCATGCTAGGACAAAATGATATTATGATATGGGAAATGAAAGGACAATAAGAAACAAATGGGAAGTGAGATGCTAAGGGGGATATGAGGTTGACCAAAATGAACGAGAGATGGGAACCATGCATGGAAATCCTAGGGTTTGCATGGGGACTTCGGGAGTTTGCATGGGATGGACAAACTTGCATGGGGGTGATCCTTACGTGAGAAAAGTTGATTTAGGGTGTAAATAAGCTAAGGGGAGAGTTGTGGAGTGATTGGAGACTTGGGATGAAAAATAGTACGTAGGTCGGTGTAAGGGTGTATAAGGGACCAGATTAGGGTTTTGTGAGGAAGTAATAATCTGGAAATTGTGGAAGTAAAAATGATTATGGGAGAGTGGACTACGGGTTAAGAATGGGAATTTATTATGTAAGGAGTGAGTATGGGTGTCATGGGAGAGAAGGAATATTGAGTGAGAAAAAGGGAGAGGTTATTAGGGTTTGAGGTGGCTAACTAGGGTTTTTCCAGTCATATGTGAAGTCGAGAGGTAAAGTGATATATTTGGGGATTAAATCTAATTAAGGTGAGATGTGGGGATATGGATGGAGCAATGGTTGTGTAAGTGAGAGGAAATTAGGCCACATAGGTCTAATTAGGGGTTTCAAGGGAAGACCCTCGAGGGTAATGGTAGGTGGAGTTGATGTCGCGAGGTGTTGGGCCCTAACCCGCACCCTTAGGAGTTGGGTTTTCATTAAAGGGTTAGTGTAAAGGAAAATGGATGGCGGAGTGTGAGTTAATGGGCGCCGAGTCTTAAGATATGGGACGGGCCCTCTTTGGGGGATAATTATAGCTGGAGTTAGTCATGCATGTCTAGGGCAGAATTTGTTGAATAAGATACGATAAAATACTAATCATGTAAAGTGAAAGGGTACTCAGCCGGGGCCAGCCGATCCACCGGTAAAGAATAGTGGTGTGGACTATTGTCTCGCAAGTGACCGATCCACCGACGAATAATAGTGGTGTGGACTTCGTCCCGCAAGTGACCGGCCCACCGACAAAAATAGTGGGGGATCCCGAACTCAGTAAACCAAACCATAATTTGTTAATACACGTAAAAGATACTAAGTACTTACAGTGGAACACCATGAGAGTAGAGGCCAGTCCGATCCACGGGCATAAAATAGTGGTTAGGTGCGTTCTGCCCTATAAGTGACCGATCCACCGACTATAATAGTGGTTAGGTGAGTTTTGCCCTATAAGTGGCCGATCCACCGGCTATAATAGTGGGGTTCCCGTACTCGCATGGATTAATAAAGATTATGATTTGAATCTATTATAATTACCGGAGATCTAAAAGAATAAGTCTATCATGACCATAGCTAGCCTTTACCACCTATTACTATATGTTGTTCATATGACTATGCCATGTATACTATGTAGTGTGTTTTGTATGTTGGCCTTAGCGCACCTACTACCTTACTCAGTATCGGACCCGTACTGATACTACCTTGGTTGAATGGGTCCTGTGATGATCCACCGATGGTGGGGAGCAGACCTCTTGTGCAGGTTTAAGATCGGATACTGTTTTGGGGTGGAAGGCCTGACTTGAGTGAGTAGGCAATCCGGATATTGATCCTTCGGGATTATTTTTATTTAACTGTATTCATCTTGGGAAGTTACAAGTGTTATATTTAAATTTCCAAGGGTTTTGTAATCGACTTTTAATTTCTTGTACTCTGATAAACTTTTAAAATTCGAATTTAATTGTTGGACAGGTTTTAGCCTTGCCTCTAACATGAGATAGATGGTTGACATTTATCTTGTGTTAGACGTGGCGGTAACATTTCCCAAATTCTATCCTAGCTTCCACTTTATTCTTTGAAAAAAAAATTTAAGGAGTAAAATTTGGGGGTGTTACAGTCTAGTCAACAAGGTCATAAATTTCAATCATTTGTAGACTATGTAGGTCATCCATCATTTGTGGCTGATTTTGGCACTATTAGGTTTAGAGGGTACGTAGGTTTGAGGGCAGGAGGTCTGAGGTTTGGAGGTTTGGGGGTTGGAGGTTCTAGGGTTGGAGATCTGGGTATGGAGGTTCTGCAGTTGGAGGTTTTAGGGTTGGAGGTTCTGGGTATGGAGGTTTTGGGGTTGGAGGTTCTGGGTATGGAGGTTCTGCGGTTGGAGGTTCAGGGTATGGAGGTTCCAAGTCAGGAGGTTTTCCATTATCTATAGAATATATAGATATTCTTACCTCACCGGCGCAGCCTGCTATGGGAGCATCGTCATCGACTTATGTGCGTAATGATGATGATGATGATGCGGAGGAGGAGGAGGATAGAGATCATCATGATATGGATACTGGTGATGCTGATGATGTTGGCGATGCTAGTGAAGATGAAGAGAGTATACAATTAAAAAATGAATGGTACTTGCTTGAGTCATGTCCTAGAGGTCCAATAATTCCTAATTTGATTCCTAGCTTTGGGGGTCACATAGCTTTAGATTTATGGTTAGGAAATGTAAGTTTATCGTATTCATTATTTCTTAATTATTATTTTATATGTAATCAATCATATATATGCATTATATTTGTTTATTGTATTGATCAGGATCGGGGTTGTCCCAAGATCTACATGATGCAGGAGGTTTTAAGAAGTTTTCTAGGAAGCGTCAATGATAGGATATTCACTCTGATACGACGAACAAGATTATCACACCTTCTATCCTGCACATTTGAGCATGTGAACATGTCACTTATTTCAGCATTTATTGAGCGATGACAACTAGACACTAATAGCTTTCATATGTCATGGGGGGAGATGATAATCACTCTTTTAGATGTACATCGTATATTAGGGCTACGAGTTGATGGTCATCCATTACATTTGGATATGACAGTAGACACACGTGGGCAAATGATTGGTGCAATGAGTGCCTTATTTGGGATGGAGGAAATGCAAGTGAATGAAGTCACTCAAAAGGGCGGGCTTCCATTTAAGTGGCTGCAAGAAGTATGTGAATCATACTGGTTAGAGGACGAGGAAAAAGCGATCGGGTAGTTGTTTGTCAATAAGATGGTTGATAAAGTTAATCCATACTTTATCATTTTTCTTCAAGATCTTAGCCGGGTTGAAGGTTATGCATGGGGTGTAGCCACACTTGATTTTTTATATCGACAACTTGGTATGGCTTCTAGAGTCGACGCTACTCAAATGTCAGGATGTATCACTCTATTACAGGTAATTTTATAATATATATATATATACACATATATTACATTCTCTATATTCGTTATGATGGCTAACAATCGAATATTATGACAGACGTGGATATATGAATACTTTCTAGGGTTTGGAGTGGAAAGATATAGGTATGATCCAGACCTTCCTCATTGTATGAGGTAGTCTTGTGGCCAGAAATTGGAAAATAAATTGGAGACGCTCGAGTACTTTCGCTCAAAGATTGATGTTATGTCTGCATCAAAGGTATGCTAAAAACATTATGGAAATTACTATATTATGTTTGTGATATCCGTATTTACTTGAATATTTTTGTGAAAGGTCAATTGGGATCCGTACGGAGTAGTTGATCCATATATATATATTTCCGTATGGCATTCTATTACGGCTGTATACATTGTTTGGAGAAAATTGAACCACATATGTCGAATAGAGTGACACGGCAATTCGGTTATACACAAGTCATCCCGTTCCTAACTACTACTTGCCATCCACCGTTATTATTTTCAACACCAATAATAAAAAAAGGACAATCATTTTTATAGAACATGTATTACGTGCACCTTCAGTATCTGTTGGTCTAGTACGGTTGTACGTACCACTTCATTCACATCTTATCGAGACTCTACCCGCTCCTATACCATTTCCTTTTCTAGAACCTTTGATAATCAAAATCATCTTATAAGTTCTGCCTATTTTCTTAACCCATGTCACAAGTTTATCTCGATCTGAAAATATTTGATCCATTATAAAAAATCTCTGATAATTTTGAGTCGTAAAAGATGTATTATCCATATCCTGAAAAAAAGAGTTTACCATAATAATATAATAAAAAAAAACTATTAATTTCATGTAACTAATTTTGTTGCCACAATTTACAATACTTAAAAAATAATATTTTACCTCTTCGTTAAAGTTGTAATTAATATTGGGAGAATGCATTTGCATATCTTCTGTGTATCCATAGCTTGTCGGTATTATAAATCTATCATCGTAATACAATGGGGTTATGACCCCATCTTCGTAGTTCATTGGACTTCCGAACTCATCGTACCCTATCGAAGTTTCAAACTCTTTGTAGTTTGAAGAACTTCCAAATTCATTATTCATTGTGATTGTTTAACAAATATTGAAATTTTTTGTCTTAACCTTCAACTAACAATGCCTACTCTACAGAATAGAAATATTGAGTTGAAGAATACGAATGATAAGTTGTTCGTTTATATATAAGGATTCGAACAAAAACTATAATAATTATACACGCATCTGACAAATTTTTTTTTCTGTTCCTAACTTCACGAGAACCACATACCATCCTACAATAATTTGATTTACAAAGATTTGTAACAGTATATTTATTCTACGTACCATCCTACAATACAATCAGTCTTGTAGAAGCCACACATATTTCCTATCCCCACCAGCATATGTTTCATTGTATATGATTCCACTACTATCGGCCAAATATGCCGAAACACCAACAACGAGATCAACATTCATTATTTTACTATTTTAAATCTTTTTGAATGAGATGATAGTATACAGTTTCATTGTCAGAAGTACAATCATCCTACATATTTGTTTTGTCAAAAGTACGCATTATTTTACTATTTCAAATTTTTTCGAATGAGATGATAGTATACATTTTTTGTTATTTGGAAAAAAAAATTTTACTCCATGGAAATTTTTTTTTCCTAACCTCCATGTATAAATTTAATTCAATAAGATTTAACATACTAAAATAATGGCTACTTTTGACAAAAACTTATTTGTTTTATAATAAATCATATATTATTGATTTCAAAATATTCATTAGTATATATAATTCATATATTTTAGATATATTTATAATAGATATTGATTAAAATTATTTTTATTTCCAAATAATTTAAAGTAGTTAAGATTTAGCATCGGTATTTTTAACCAATGGGAAGGCAATAAATTTTATCGATACAATTTTATTTAAATGCTACTTTAGAAAAACTCAAAATTTTTAACATAAAATTTATATATAATATAGATCTAGATCATTAAATTTTTGTTAATTATAGATAAAAATTATATTATAAAATTTTATTACATTATTTATAATTTAAAAAAAAGAGTAGTTCGGCAATTATTGCCGATATAAGTAATTATTGAGGATGGAGGAAACTATTCATGATGGAGATGAAACAAAGAGGTGGGGGAGGGTCGACAATTATTGCCGATTTATGTTATGTTCAGCGAAGATATGGGGTAATTAAATTTATTATTTTAATATTTTTTTTTCTCTTCCTATAATATGCATAAATTTATACTTTTAATTAAAGTTATTTATTGAATTTTTTTATTTGATTGTAAATATGTTAATTTAAATTTTTGTACAAAATATTTATATTATACATTTAGATTATGAATTTTTTAAATTATAAATAAAAATTATTTCAAAATTGCTGAAAGAAAAAAAAAAGGTGATAGGCACCGGCAATTATTGCTGATATAAGTAATTATTGAAGATGGAGGGAACTATTTATGATGGATATGAAACAAAGAGGTGGGGGAGGGTCAGCAATTATTATCAATTAATGTTATGTTCCGCAATCTTTTCCGAAGATATGAGGTAATTAATTTTTTTTAAATATTTTTTTTCTCTTCCTATAGTATACATAAATTTATAAGTTTAATTAAAGTTATTTATTGAATTTTTTTATGTGATTGTAAATATGTTAATTTAAATGTTTGTACAAAATATTTATATTATACATTTAGATTATGAATTCTTTAAATTATAAATAAAAAATATTTCAAAATTGCCGAAAGAAAAAAATAGGGATTATAGGCATCGGCAATTATTGTTGATGATCTTGCTAACATTTGGCTGAAAATGCCAAACCCCATGCAGATTTTCGGCTGAAATTGTTGATCCTTAATAAATTTATAACTACACTTATTATATATATTTTTAATTATAAATATGTTAATTTCAATTTTTGTATAAAATATTTATATAGATTTTGAATTTTTTAATTAATAATAAAAATTATTTACAAATTTTTGTATCTAATGCAAAATAAATTGGGGTATTCGGCCGAAATCGTCGGAAAAAAAATTTGGTTCGAGGAATAAGCAATTATTGCCGATAGCCTTGGCCAGGATTCGGTTGTAAGTGCCGAATATTGATCATGGTTTTGGCTAAAATTTCCAATCATAGTGTTTGACTTTGGTAAATTTTATCGATACGACGTTACTTGCTTCAACAAAAATTACCGATATTAAGGCTAGTTTCGGAAATTGTTTTCCACCGAGTATATACCTGTTTTCTATATAACAATACCCGATATTTTTTCTAAAAATTGAAAACAAGCGCAATCTTTATGGGTGGTTGCTTATCATTATTAATAATATTTTGAGGGGAGGTTACTTATTATTTCAATCCCTGAGAGAAATAGCTGCATCCTCTAAAAAAAAGAAATCTTTTTAACAACGATAATTTTTATTGCTAAATATAGAAAGTTATTGAAAAAAATATATATCACAATGATATTTTTTATTATGGGGATCATTGCACGTAATAACATTGCAAAAATAAAACAACATTAGTCATTGTGAAAAAGTATTTAAATGTAATATAAATGGTCTTTGCCAAATAAATATTATTGCAATACATCACATTACCTAATTGCATGTGTTTATATATTGCAACGACTTTTGTCATTGTGAAATATTGATCTTACTTTGGCAACAATTTATGTCGTTATAAAAACCTAGAATTAGCAACGACTTTTATTGTTAAAAAAATTTGGTTGTACTTTAGCAACAAATTATGTTGTCGCTAAAACCTTTTTTTTTTTGCAACAACAAAAGTCATTGCAAAAAAAAAGCATATTATAGCAAGAATATCTGTCATTACAAAAATACATTAATTGTAACGGCTTATGTCGTTGCAAAAAATTGAGTGTACTTTTGGGAAAAAAAATTGTAAAACACCTCGAGTCGATACGACTACATAGGGACTACCTAATAGTATCCAGTACCCATAAATGTCTAATATCCCAAGTCAAAATGATCAGACAAGGCTACTTGGTAGCCACTTAGTCCCACAAGGTCTGTGAGGGATACTTCAAAGAGCCTTTAGATTGATTGACTAGTCCTACAAATTAACACAAGTCATTTCCGAAACTTTTTAGGAATGTCACCCATCATAAAAATTACTCCGCTACAAGCACACTTAACTATAAAGTTTTTAGAAGAAAATCACCAAAAGGATGGTATGCTATATTGATATAAGAAGTCATATTAATCCCTATAACACTCTACTTAATTTAGGAATATTACACTTTATCGTTGTAAAAAATACATAATTGAAACAATAAAGTTATTGCTAAAATTTGAATATAAAACTTCAGCAACCATTTTTTGCCGTTACAAAAATATACAATGGCAACGACACAATAACTTGTTTAAATACCATTGTAATAAATGACCTGAGAAACTTCTAATCAATGTCCATAAATTATGCCATATACATATGTCCCGCTTAAATCAATATAAGCAAAAATTATAAAAATGATTCTTAACATATATATTAAGAAAAAATTATCAAATTGAAAAAAATATTACCGGAATTCCTCTTGGTAATTAGGGTTTTGATTGTCCTAATGGACGTCGAGATAAATTGGCATGTCCAATCGATATAATTAGACAAGGCTAACGTAATGGAGGCAAAATTGGGAGTTGAAGAAGACAGCTGCAACAAGGAGGAAGGAGCCGAGGATGGAGAGTAAAGAAGAAGATAGTAAACGATGAATAAGATCCCACACAAATTGACACAGAAGACAGGACAAAACAAAAGAGAGAGAAACGGGGTTACGGGAAGCCGGTCTAATTTTGTTTATAATTTTTTTATTAATTTTTTTCTTTGACATTTTTTGTATGTTTTGCAACAAACGGATGTTATTGATGAAAATAATAGGTATATTGCAATCAATATAGTTGTTGCAATAAATTGATAAAATATTTGACAACAAAACATATTATCATTTTTGAAATATTTTTCATAATTTTCATCTCCCAACATGTATTTGATAAGACAAGGGAAAATAAATTAATATTTATAACAACAATGTTTAGCAATGACACTTAGTCATTGTTGTCATAAGTCATTTTTCACAATAACAAAGTATAGACGTTGCCATAAAATCGTTAATATTTATTTTTTTTGCAACAACTTGTTGTTACATTAAAATAATCTAAATATTTATATAATAAGTATAGTCGTTGCAATAAATTTAATCAGCATTTTGCAATAGAACATATGGAATTTTTCCTATATATTTCTTCAGCATCAAAACATGGAACATAGAGTGGATGAGGTTCCTTGTAGGCAGCTCTAAACGATAAGTAACAACCCCTACGTTGGTGAGTACCTTAAATGATCTATAGTTCTTCGAAGCTAACTTAAGGTGTTGTCGTATAGCCACTGAAGTTTGACGATAAGGCTGTAGTTTGATCAAAATTAAGTCCCCTTCTTGAAAGCTACGACCAGACCTATGCTTATCTGTATAGTACTTCATATGTACATGTGCCTTGAGAAGACGATCCTAGAGATGCTTGTTTAGATGGACTCGATCTTGGATGAAGGAGTGGGCAGTTGATACATTATTGTAGTGGATCAAAGTCTAGTAGACTTGTGGGGGAGCATAGCCATACAAGGCTACAAAAGGAGTGGTCTTAATGGCAGAATAGAATGAAGTGTTATACCACCATTCGGCTAGGGACAACCATTGAGACCATTTGTGAGGTTTCTGAAATTTCATACACCGAAGGTATTTCTCAAGGCATTGATTGAGCCTCTTTGACCAGACGTCTGTTTGTGGAAGGTACTTTGTACTCATATGAATTTTCATTTCCAGTTGTTTGAAGAGGGCCTGCTAAAATAAAATAGTGAACACTTTATCTAGATCACAGATGATTACAACCGATAATTCATGGAGTTTAAATGCATGGTAAAAAAATAATAATTTGGTGACTTAGGGGTAGTGTACGTAACACCCCCGGAAATTTATTACTAAAAATTTCTCATTTTATTAAATAATTAACGGAAGCAAAATCACAAACTATGAATTCTAGGGATATTACCGCCACACTTACTATCGGATCAGTTCACTCCTACCGTTCTAGTACCAAGTGCTAAGGCTGAAAATGATTATTGTCAAACACGAGTCAATACTAAAAATGAGAATTCAAGATAGAACTAGAAAGTTCATAATATGAAAATCAGAGTATGCGGAAAGGAGTTTACAAATCATAGTACATAATTAAAAATTCCTTGAAAGGAATTTAGATTACAACACAATAAAAATCAAGTATGAGAAAAACCGGTACAATGTAAAAGAACATGAAAAGTAAATCCGACCCCAACACTCTCGAATCCCTAGGCCAAATCCATGCTTAACACTCAGCCCTACTTGATGCCTAGTAAGCATCGTAGGCATTTGAAATAGTATCTCCGACCTGTATAAAGTCAGCGGGGTCCTTTGCTCGTGGGAATGAGTAGCACCCATAAAAGGGTGGTTAGTACACTACGTATTGAGTAAGGTAACCATGCAACTAAGGCCAACACATAAAGGCATATGATACAAGCATGATAACATAACAACATACAATCATTATAGATAAATAAAGGCCATGCTAAAGTCCGGATCAATTGATTCTTTAAATATTTGATCAATACTCATTTCACACCATTCTTTTTATTAATCCATGCGAGTACGGGAACCCCACTATTATAGCTAGTAGATCGGTTACTTGTAGGGCAGAACACACCTGGCCAATATTATATACCGGTGGATCGGTCACGTATAAGGCAGAATGCACCTAACCACTATTATATGCCGGTAGATTGGTCTAGCCCTGACTCTCATGGTGTTCCACTATAAGTACTTTGTGTCTTTTACATGTCTTATAAAAAATAGGGTTTGGTCTATTAAGCTCGGGATCCCCCACTATTATAGCCGGTGGATCGGTCACGTATAGGGCATAATGCACCCGCACACTATTATAGTTGGTGGATTAGTCACGTATAGGGTAGAACGCACCTAACAACTATTATATTTCAGTGGATCGGTCTGGGCAGCTCAATAAATTTTCACTTTAAATGATTAGTGTTTTACTATGTCTTATTCAACGGTTTCACCCTAGACATGCAGGCCAAATCCATCTACATTTATCCTCCTAAGAAGGTCCGTGTAACACCCCCAAAATTTACACATTTTAAAAAAAAATACTTATAAATTAAAACCGTAAATTCTGGGGATGTTACCGCCACACTTAGTATCATACCGGTTCACTCCCACCGTTCCAATACTAAGTGCTAAGGCTAAGAAAATAACTCATAATATTAATAAATAATCCGAATTCATAAATACGGGAATTAGGTACGCATAAGTTTTTACACAATCCAAAATACGAGAGTTAGTATTTAAGGAAAAAAGAGATAACTACAATAATGAAATTGTTTCAGAAGTGCTAATCATAAATAAACAAGATAGTAATAATAATCTCAATGGAAAGCTGGCCATGTCACTCTGGAAATCGATCCAACCCAATCACCACGCGACCCCACCTAATGTCCCATAGACATCGATAACATCAAAATAAACATCTCCTACCTACAGCAAGTCATATGGGCCTTCTACTTATGGGAATGAGCAGCACCCATAAAAGGGTGATCGATACACTATGTACTAAGTAAGGTAACTGAGCACTAAGTCCTACACATAATCACATAAATCATATAGAATAATACTCAACTTACACGTTCAAGCCCTCATATATAATGCATAAGATTATATAGATAAGTATACAACTTATAAATGATCAAGCCCACACATAAAGGTCCAAACAATCCAAATTAATTATTAAATTAATCTTTTATCAAAAGTCGATACATACCATGCCTTTTATCAAATCTATGTAAGTACGGGAACACCCCACTATTTTAGCCGGTGGGCCGGTCACTTATGGGACAAAGTCCACACCACTATTATTCGCCAGTGGACCGGTCACTTATGGGACAAAGTCCACACCACTATTATTCGCCAGTGGACCGGTCACTTATGGGACAATAGTCCACACCACTATTCCTGACCGGTGGATCGGTCTGGTTCCTGCTCACATGGTGTTCCACTATAAGTAATTAGTGTCTTTTAAGAGCCTTAGCAATTCTAGTTTGTGTTTAATGAGCTCGAGTCACCCCACTATTATTGCCGGTGGGCCAGTCACTTGTAGGACAAAGTCCACACCACTATTATCCGCTGGTGGACCGGTCACTTGTGGGACAATAGTCCACACCACTATTCCTGACCGGTGGATCGGTCTGGTTCCTGCTCACATGGTGTTCCACTGTAAGTAATTAGTATCTTTTAAGAGCCTTAGCAATTCTGGTTTGTGTTTATTAAGCTTGAGTCACCCCACTATCATTGCCGATGGGCCGGTCACTTGCGGGACAAAGTCCACACCACTATTATTCGCCGGTGAACCGGTCACTTATAGGGTAAAAACCTTAACCACTATTCCTGATCGGTGGATTGGTCTGAACATGGCTCAATAGTCTTTCACTTTAAATGATTCGTGTCTTAAATATTTTATTCACAAACGTTCGCCCAAACATGCATGACTAACTCCATGCAAACCCTAGTTTCCATGCAACCCTAGCTCCATGTAAACTACACTTCCATGCAAATCCTAACTCCTATGCAAACCCTAACTCTATGTAAACCACACTTCCATGCAAACCCTAACTCTCATGCAAACCCTAGTTCCACGTAAACCACACTTCCATGCAAACCCTAACTCCCATGCAAACCCTAGCTCCACGTAAACCATACTTCCATGTAAACCCTAACTTCTATGCAAACTCTATCTCTACGTAAACCCCACTTTTATACAACCCTAACTCCATCATGCGAATATGAATTCCATGAAAACCCTAATAACATGCAACATTAATACCACCATGCAAACCCTAATACCGCAATGCAAAACCCTAACACCATGCAACATTAACACCATCATGCAAAACCCTAACACCATGCAATATTAATACCCCCATGCAAAACCCTAACATGCATGTCTTAAGGCCACATCATACTATAATGATAACACAATTATACACATAATTCTCATGCCACAATTTATTCACACCAACATACTTCAACTTCATAATCATGCTGTATTCATAACAATTATACAATATACACATGAAATACACTATAATTCATATCACATGGCAGGCATAGCATAAAATCACATATTACACATATGGCCTTAGCACCCCTTACCTAAAATGTCACCGGTCTTGGAGCACGCTCCTATACCACTTGAGGACTTTGATTGGGCTCACTTATTATGGGGAAAATACTAGAATTAGGTTCCCTCCCAAAAATACTAGTAATTTCTAACTTATCCAAAGATTTGACTTTTAATTAAAATAATACTATACTAAATTTAACTATACAAAATACTACTACAAATACTAATAAAATACTATTATAATTTAAGACGAAAAGGTGATATAAGGGCTTCTACCCTTCCCTAAAATAATGTTACTAAAGATAATAATAATAATAATAATAATAATAGTAATAATTTTAATAAAAAAAAATATGAGAAATAATAATAATAATATTAATAGAAATAATAATAATAATAACATATATAAATTTTAATAGTAAAATTAATAAAGATAATAATAATATTAATAGTAAAAACAGTAAAAATTTTAATAATAGTACTAAAAATACAAGGGTACGAGACCTAATTAAATTTTAAGGTCTCAGCCCCCTTAAATAATTACAATATTAATAAAATAATTACACTAATAATAATAGTAAACTTATAATAATTCATATAATTTCCTAAAATTCGAAACTAACAATTTAATTAACTCAAGTATAACTCCAACCCTACCAACAAAATTTATCAATAATGTTATAGCTAATAACAATAATAATAATAATTATAGTTGAATAAACATTGAAAATTAGAATAAAAACAAAATAAACTTCAATAAGTAGAAAAGAAGGGCTAAGAAAGCCTAAGGTTTTACCTTGAGTCGGCGGGGATGGGTGGCACCGGCGATGGTGCACGACAGTGGCTGGAAAAGGAGTCTAATAGGGAAAAAGATGAAGAAAAAGAGGGAAAGAGAAAATAAGGTTATGGTTTAGTGGAGGAGAATTAGAATAAGTTTTAGGGTGGTGTAGAAGGCAATAGAAGTGGCGGATGTGGTGGCAGACGAAGGCTTAAAGGTTGCAGGGTAAAGATTTTTGCGAGATGTATAGGAGATTTCGGACGGCTATGGTGGCTTGTGTGAGAAGAATCGAGGGATGTGGAGAGCTTAGTTAGTTAGAGTGCAATGCAAGGAAGAATTTGGGATGCAGAGGTGGCGGCGAGGTTAGCTATCGGTGGCAGAAGGCTTGTTTGAAGTCAAGGTGGTGCAAGGTTAGCTCTTAGGGTTTCGAGGAGGAAAAGTTTAGAAAACACTCCAATTGAGGCTATTATAGAGGTTAGAGGGAATGGTAGGGTTTTGGGGGGTTGGTATAAGAGTATTCTATGTAGGGTTTGGGGTAGCCGGCGGTGGTAATTGGCTAGCGAAAGTTTTATTCGGGTTCAATCCTTCGAGAGAAAATAGGGAGAGAACGATCGAGAGTTGAGGATAACCGATCATGCCAAGCTAATATGCGAGTCAAGAGGGAGAAAATGAAGGGGGAAATGGCCAGTCAAAACCCTCATGGCCGACAATGCCATTTTCGGGGGTGGAGGTTGCAGGCTCGACGACGGAGGGGAAAGGGGGAGGAAGAAGGAAGAAGGGGGTGAACCGACAGCCGGGAAAGAAAAGGAAAAGAGGAGAACCGGGCCGGTTGGCGCCGGTTATAAGCCCTTTAAATGAGACGCGGCGTCTCAATGGAAACAGGCTCCAAAACGCAGTGTTCAGATGCGGCATAAAGGGAACGACGCTGGGCAGCAGGAGAAGGAGGGAAAAGAGGTAGAATTGGGCCGCGCATAGGCCCAATCTAGCGGGAGAAAAAGAAAAAGAAGAAACGAAAGAAAAGAAAGAAAAAGAAGGAAGAAAAAGAGAAAGGAAAAAGGAAAAAAAGAAAATTTAAGTGGTTTGGGGTTAAATAAAAAAATTAGAATATTTTGGGTATTTAGAATAAAAATATTTAAAGAAAATAATACTAAATCTCCTTTTTAGGCTATTTAAGGGTTTTTAAAAATATTTCTCCTCAATTCCTTTTTAATTAGCAAAAAGCCCAATTTTTCCTTTATAAAAATATTTATAAAATTATTATTAATTTTCCCTAAATAAATCCTTCACATTCCAAATAAAATAAATAAATAAATAAATTTCCTAATAAATCCTTATTTAATTATATCTCTTAAAATAAATATTTTTGGGGCATTTCAGTTCGTCTCATTGTCTTAGCACAATTATGTTCGGTTTGTTGAATATGGAATCCCCCACTATTATAGCCAGTGGACTGAAAACGTATAGGATATAATGCTCCTGACCACTATTATTCGTCGATGGATCGGTCTCTAGCGCACCTTGGCTGTTGGCTACTATTATTCGTCGGTGGACCGGTCTGGGCCCGGCTCAACAATCTTCCTCTTTAAATAATTAATATCTTACTGTGTCTTATTCAACGGTTTCACCCTAGACATACATGGACAACTCTATCTACACTTATCCTCCCAAGAGGGTCCGTCCTATATCTTGAGACTTCCGCACCTCCTAACATAACCCCAGCAATCCTTCTCTTCCTCCACTTATTCACGCTGGAGGCCCACTCCTAAGTGTGTAGGTCAAGACCCACTACCTAACACCTCTAAGTCTACTCACAGTCTTACCCTAGGGTTCCTCCCAAAAACCCTAATGTGGGCCTATGTGGCCCATCCTTCTCCGCCTCCCAAAACTAAGATTGTTCAACACCCCACACATGACTTCCTTAAATTCGCCCCTCATCATTTCACTTTACTCTCCCGAGTACAAGTGTGACCACCAAACCCTAGGTAGCTACACCAAACCCTAGTTGGCCACACCAAACCCTAACACCCTTCTTTCCACCTATTAGCTCTCCATTTCTTGCCTTGCACCCTTACTTCTCCCATGATATTCATACTCACCCTACACATGACATTCCTCCATCCTCATCTCATATTCCATTCACCCTCTAGTTATTTTTACTTTTACCACCATCTCAAATTAGGGTTTTCCTCCCAAACCCTAACCAAGTCTCTTGTGCACCCTTATACTAACCCATGTACTATTTTTCACCCAAAGCCTCTAATCACCCAAATAGCTCTTCCCTTACCTTACTTACATCCTAATACAAATTTTCACGCATAAAATTTGTCCCCATGCAGACTCCATACACCCTATGCAAACACTCAAATTTTCATGCGAAACCTTAGATGGCCATGCCAAACCCTAGCATCCTCCTTTCCACATGTCACCCCTCCATTTCTCACCTTCCACTGTTGCTTTCCCATGATACCCATGCTCGCCCCACGCATGACAATCCTCCATCCTCATCTCATACTCCATTCACCCTCTAGGTATTTTTACTTTTACCACCATCTCAAATTAGGGTTTTCCTCCCAAACCCAAGCCAAGTTTCCGGTGCACCCTTATACTAACCCACGTACTATTTTTCACCCAAATCCTCCAATCACCTAAATAACTCTTCCCTTCCCTTACTTACATCTCAATACAAATTTTCACACATAAGATTCATCCTCATGCGAGCTCCATGCACTCCATGCAAACCCTCAAAGTTTTCATGCAAAACCCTATATTCTCCTATGCAAACCCTAGATTATCCCCTTTAAGGTTCACCTACTCTTTTATTTCATTTAGAGCCCCTTTTTATTCTTCCACTCATGGATCACGGGATATTTTTGTCAATCCCACACTCCTTTGTCAACTCACTCCCCCTTAGTCAACTTACTTCCCTTTGGTCAACATATTTTCCCATCTTTCTTTTTTCATCTTTCCACCCCATATTACTACATTAAATATCCTAGCATGCATGTCCTAAAAGGCCACATCACATCGTGTCACAATTCACAACATAAACATATTAAACACGTGCCATAAGAAACCACATGAGCATACCTCAACTCCAAGCTGCGCTATACATAAAAAATTATGATAATAAACACAAGAAATATAACATATCATGATACATGGCACACAAGGCATATAAGGTACTGTAACACCCCCAAATTTACTACCGAAAAATTTCGTTTAATTAAAAAGGATTTGGTGGAAACAAAAAGATAAAATTGTAAACTCGGGGGCATTACTGCCACACTTAGTACTAGATTGGTTCACTCCTACCGTCTCGGTACTAAGTGCCAAGGCTGAATAAGATTAGTCATCAAATAAGGGTCGTTAATAAAACACTAGTCATTAGTAAAACACAAGTCATATAGAAGTAGAGTGCAGAAATCAAAAGTTACAATCCAAAAGTACAATTTTAAAGCTCCAAATGTATGAAACATCGTACACTATAAGTAAACTAAATATAAAGACATAGGAAATATAAGGTGGACGATAGACTCCGGCCACGTCACTCTCGACCCCCAAGCTAGGTCCAGGCTCAATTCTATGTCCCGCCCGATGCCTCTAAGCATCGTAGGCATCGAAGATAGAATCACCAACCTACACTAAATGAGAGGGGCCTTCTGCTTGTGGGAATGAGCAACACCCATGAAACAGGTAGTCAGTACGCTATGTACTAAGCAAGGTAACCGTATAGCTAAGGCCAACACGTCATAACACATAACATAATCACAATCACATGATAACACATAGTTTCTCAAGTAAATAAAGGTCCACATTGTTTATTTATTCTCTGGGTAATACTAGTTTTACACCATAATTCTTATCAGTCCATGCGAGTACGGGAACCCCACTATTATAGCCAGTGGATCGGTCACTTACAGGGAAAAACACACCTGACCACTATTATACGCCGGTGGATCAGTATACAAGGCAAAATGCTATTGGCCACTATTATGCTGGTGGATCGGTCTAGCCCCGACTCTCATGGTGTTCCACTATAAATGCTTAGTATCTTTTATGTGTATTAACAAATTAAGGTTTGGTTTACTGAGCTCGGGATCCCCCACTATTATTGTCGGTGGGTCAGTCACTTGTGGGACAATATCCACACCAATATTATTTGTCGGTGGATCGGTCACTTATAGGGTAAAACCCTAACCACTATTACTAGCCGGTGGATCAGCTGGACCCAGCTCAATAATCTTCCACTTTACGTGATTAGTATTTTACCGTATCTTATTTGACAGATTCCGTCCTAGACATGCATGGTTAACTCCAGCTATACTTACCCTCCTACAAGGGCCCGTCCCATATCTTGAGACCTCTGCGCCTCCTAACTCCCCCCGACATCCTTCCCTTAACCCGCTTACTTATACCGGGAACCCGACTCCTAAGTGTGTGGGCCCAATCCCACCACCTTATACCCCAAAGTCCACTCGCCGCTTTCCCCTAGGGTTTTCTCCAGAAATCCTAACCTGGGCCTATGTGGCCCATCCTTTTCTACCTTGCACAATCCATACTATTTTATCACCCCTACACATCATGACCCTTCAGTTCCACCCTCACTTCATGCCCCACTCATTGTCACTTATTTTTATTATTCTCTTTTTCTTCTTTCCCTTAGTCAAATTAGGGTTTCCCTTTTAACTCTAGCTTAGTCTCCTACACACCCTTATTTTGGCCCACGTACTATTTTCCGCCCGAAGCCCCGAGACACCCAAATGATACTTCTATTACCTTCTTCACACCCCGAGGTAACTTTCCATACGTAAAGTTTTCTCCTATGCGGACTCTAACCACCCCATGTATACCCTAGTTCCTCCTATACCTCCATTAGCCAACTTACTTCCCCTCGGTTATCTTTCTTTCCTATTTTTCTTTTTCATGCCCCCAAACCACATCACCACATCAAATACCCTAGCATGCATGTCCTAAGGCCACATCAAATCCATATTAATAAATAATAGAAGAGATCACATGGACGTACCTCGGTTCCAAGTCACGCTACATAAAACAGGTAAGATAACAACATATAGAATACGATATATAATCATACGAGACATACAAGGCAACTAAGACACGTAACACACAAGCGCCCTTAGCTACACCCTTA